>OV277874.1:6252491-6845453 GCA_922989275.2 Gari tellinella | reverse complement strand
TTCATTAGGATAAGTGAAATGCCTATCCCCACCCCTCTCAAATGTCATGCCTTTAAATGTACAAAACTTTATAATGGCCTGTACACATAATAATGAAAAAATATTTCTTAAATATATTTATAGGGTAACCCAAGTCCCATGCCATTTTTAAAAAATCATTTTATGAGGCGGGGGTATGTGGTCAGCCCCTGCCCCTTCATATATATAATCCTGCACCTATGCACTGGTCTGTATAAATGAAATATAGGTGTCAAAACAGGATCAGACAGGACTGGTGTTTTCTGTGACAATGGCTTTTAGTATATGTACGATAGTTTAACTATATTCAACTGAAAAGTACTGACAACAATGATTTATTTGAATACTCTAAACTGTTAACTGAAAGCAAGGGCCAGTTATGAATTATATGTACATCTATCCTGTACGAACAGTGTAGACTAATATCAGAATGTTCCCATCAGAACCTTCTGAACCGGATATGTACAGTATCCTTGCAAAAGCTTATACAACCAGAGTCAGTTTTTATGGTAATGCTTGACTGGAAATAGAGTATGTTCTAAATGTTTTGTATTGGATCTAGTAATACATGTCATAATTTTTAAGTGTCAGTGATACAAAATCTTATACATACAGCTTTATAAAACAGTATAATGATAGAAAACCTAAATACCATCTCATATTTTTCTCCCTTGGATCTAACTTATTATAATGGACCTAACTAGAACCATATTTTTGTGGCCTTACAATGATAATTGTAAAAGCAAAGTGCTTATCATATACTTTGGAGTATAACAGTTTGCTGAAAGCAATTTCCATATTTTGTTAAATAAAATCAAAATAAAGATTTATTTTTCAATCCTTGGAAAATATTAATGCTTATGACCAAGAAAATTATTTTTATATTTTTCCATTGCTTGTCATTTTCAAACAATTTTCCAACAGTTTCAGACCTTCAAAATGCTTAAAACCCAGGAGCTTCCGGGGGCCTCTGGTCCCCTGGTCCCCCCGCCAGGGCCTTGCCCTGGACCCACTGGGGGCCCTAGCGGCCCCCTGGCCCCCAGCAAAGTTTTCAGTATTTTCAGTTTTGCCAACTTTCACCCATGTGGGTTGGTTTATCTTTTAGCCCATAGCAGTTTGTAGTGATGAAAATGCCACGCCCACAATCGAGACAAATGGTTTCTGTGTCTTATGAAATCAAATGTAATCAAAATCGATCAAGCCTATTTATTCAATTATCACGTAGATCTAGGCCTATTTGTTTGAAATAGGATAGTCATATATGTTCCCGAAATATCGCTGTGTTGGTAACTTCAAAGTTAGCGTGAATGGTTTTGTTAGCTTGTCATCTGTTTTCCTTCAATCGTGCACGTACATTTTGTCATCCGTTTTCGCGAATTAACGATAGCATTTTTCAACAGAAATAATATTCCACTTAAAGTTATGTATCCCCAACCAATAAGATAGAAAATATAGCATAAGAAATTATCTATGTTATTTCAAATAACATAGATAATCCGATTTTATGATAAAAGGTGGTTTATTTAAGCATTTTAGTCATGTTGTACATCCGTGATTAAGCAAAGCACAGTTTTTCCCTAAATTGTGATAAAACTAATCTAGCAGATAGAAATGGCATCCCGTCACATTGAATGAGCATATGTAAGAATTAATTTGTTAAAGAAGGATTTTTTTTGTAATTTTGTATAAACACAGTGTAGGATTGAGTTTAATGTTAAATTAAGATAAAATACCACTTGGCAAGATAATTGTTACTAAAAATAGAATCTTGACACCGTAAGAACCACTTCTCCATTAGAATCTCTTTTCTAACTTAAACGTTAGTTAACCCTTTGAACCCTAGTCCCGCATATAGGCATTCTTTTCAAACAGTGTACATGTGAATAGTACACTTGTCCTATGCAAACAGTGAAGACCCAGATCAGAGGGCTCCTTAAGGAGCCCTCTGATCAGGGTCTTCACTGTTTGTTATAATGCCAACATTGACAAAACAACCCTTAAAAGTCAGAAATGAACTAGACTAAAATGGAAACTGGAATTGTCCATTTAAAGTTTCAGGGAGGAAAGAGTTAAAGACCTATACATGTAGTAGCAAATGTAATACAGTGTTCCTACAACGGCCCTCTCAACAACGACTCACTCCTTACAACGACCTTGTCACAGTTCCCTGAACAGCACAATTGTCTAACGCTTTTACTGCTGCACTATCGTCTGCTTAAAATTGTCGTCTGCTGTTTTTTCTCAAAGTTACATATAAGTGGAAATTTTGACAGAAGAAATATACAAACAAGTGACAAACAGCTTGAATCCAGATCAGACGCCGCGTTACGCGGCGTCTGATCTGGATTCAAGCTGTTTGCAAATGTAAACCAATTTCCCTCTCTATAACGACTCCCTCCGAATAACGCACTTAATTGTTGTCTCCCACTGGGTGTCGTTGTAGAGAGGGAATGTTGTAGATCATAGATGATTATAGTAGGAGGAGTTTTATTCATTGTATAAATAAACAACGAGCAGTGAACCATAAAACTTAAAATGATGTAACTTGGATTTTTAAAGTGTAATGCAACTATACATTCACTCATGATTAATTTAACAGTAATACTAGGAAATTGTTCATGATTAATTTAGCAATAATTGGAAATTATTAACTTTGTCATATAATATTATTGTTGTAACTGTGTTTTGTGTAACTTAATTTACTTTCAAATGACAACATAGATCTAGTTTATGAATTTTATATGGACAAGTTACAAAAAAGTCTGGCAAGTTCATTTAGGACAGGGAGAGGTTTAAAGGCTGATCTATGAATATCTAGGCTAATTTAGATAAAAAATATTCAGAAAAAATTTCCTAAAAATAATCCCAGAAATGCCTCAGAAGCCAGCTCCTGCAATGTAGATTTTAAAAAACATGGCTGCCAGTGGGTGGTGTGAATTTACTGATGATGGCTTATAGTGAAAACTTAACCATTACTGGTCAATTACCATGACTGTAACCATGGGTACCAGACTACCAGGTGAGCGATTTAGGGTCGCATGTGGCTCTTGTGCTTAATCAATAACTGATACCCTTTGAAATGTAGTCGCTGGAATATTGAATGCCCTTTGAATGTATAATTCGTAGAAACGCAGAGCTTACAGGTTTTTTTTTCTCTATATAAAAGACGCTGAATAACGGTGGCTTGCCCTCGGACATTTTTCCCCCAGCTTGTCTATTTTCCCACAGGATTGAAAACTCCCCTCTAAAAACTTTTGTTTTGGGTTCAGTCTGAACTCTGATCAATTTTCACTAAGAGGGGGTCATTTGAACAAATCCAAATTTTTCTCACTCATTTCAGTACCAAATCCTATGGTGTTACTCATTAGAATTGTCTCTAATGAGTAGTGACACCACAGGCTTTAATGCAGAAATAAAGATTTTAGTTTTTGAAATACTCCCCTTATCTAGAGCCCTGCAACTAATATAGGGTCAAGATTAGCAAAGCTTTGAAAGAAATATTTTTCCTTTTCAGCTAGTGAATAGACAAAAACGTTCCTTGATGTTCTACCGGATACAGTGCAGACATAGAATCTTAACCATTTAAGGTAAGGCATCATTAGGACTACAAATTTCAGGGCTCCAGATAAGGGGATGATTTCAAAAACTGAAATCTTTATTTCTGCTTTCAACCCTATGGTGTCATTTATTACTCATTAGAATTGTCTCGAAGAGTCTCAATTACATATTGGTGAAACTCGAAAAGACGATTTTAATGAGTAGAAACACCATATGATTTGGTGCTAAAATGAGTGAAATTTTGATAATGTTTGATTTGTTCAGTTTACTCCCCCTTACCTGGAGCCTTGATGACATTGCACCTTAGGAAAGGGTTATGGTATACTTGTCCATTTTACTCTGTGTATGTGTGAAGAGTACACCAGGGCTCCTGATAAGAGGTAGTTATTTCAACAAATCCAACATTTTCTCACTCTTTTTAGCACCAAATCCTATGGTGTTACTACTCATTAGAATCGTCTCGAAGAGACGATTCTAATGAGTAGTGACACCATAGGGTTTAATTCAGAAATAAAGATTTTAGTTTTTGAAAAACTACCCTTATCTGGTGCTCTGGTACACTTGTCCTATGCAAACAGTAACACCATAGGATTTGGTGCTGAAATAAGTGAGAAAATAATTGAATTGTTCAGATTCCCAGTTATATAGAGCCCAGTAGCTGGAATGCTAAGTTTTAACCCACTACCCCTATCAATATGCCTTTATTCACCTTTAATTTATTTCACCATTGTAGCAAATAGTTCAACTTTAGTTTATACAGTCATGAGTATCATTGAGTATGTATAAAAAAACAAAAAACATTTATATTCTAGCAGATAATAGCTGAAAGCTAAAAACAGGCTGAAAGTAAAGCAGAAGGCACCTTAAGGCACAGTCTGTTTTACTTTCAGCCTGCTTTAAGAGGTCACCTTATCATCAATACTAGGAATATACTATGAGTTAATAACTTAATATCACATAAAATAAAAATCTACTAGGATATAATAGAAAGTATTTCTTAGGTGCACATTCATTACGGTATAAAATAGCTATTTTCTTTATTGCAAGAATAAATTAAAAGGCATAAAAAGGCATATTTATTGGGAAAGGGTTAGGTTTATGTGAGGAGTAGGAGGAATTAGTACTGAACTCAGGTTTTATGTTACAGAAATATGTAACATCATCGTTAGACCTCTAATCTGGAGACCTTGTGTGCCACAGTGGCTTTGATAAAACTAATAACTCTAATCTTGATGAAGCAGGGCTCTAGATACATGTAGAGGGAGTAAACTTAACCCATTACCCCATAGCCTGTTTCTAGTTTTGAAGATAAGTGACCTCTTAAAGCAGGTTGAAAGTAAAGCAGAAAGTGCCTTAAGGCACATTCTGCTTTACTTTCATCATGCTTTAAGCTACCACCTGCTAGCATAAAGGATTTATTTTACTGGTGCATATTTATGGCTGTATAAATTGGAACTAATTGCTACAGAGGAGGAATAAATTAGAGGCATAAAAAGGCATATTTATGGGTTACTTAATAGGTTAAACAAATCCAACATGTTCTCTTCCCATCATGTCTGCATCAAATCCTATGATGTAACTAAGAGACAAATCTAATGAGTAGTCACACCATAGGGTTAATGCATACACAAAGATTTTAGTTATACTCAGTCTAACTTAAGCCTTGATTTTTTCAAACCGCTTGTCCGAAACTGACACAAGTTGCTTTTTACATGACAAAACCTGCTTCATTAACAGTAATATGCCAAACTCTGGTGCAGATAGGATCACATGGTCAAGGTAAATCCAAATCAAATGCAGGGCTCCAGATAAGAGGGAGTAAACTGAACAATTTCAATGTTTTCTCACTCATTTCAGCACCAATCCTATCATGTTACTACTCATTAGAATCGTCTCGAAGCTAATGAGTAGTGACACCATAGAGTTTGTTGTAGAAATAAAGATTATAATTTTTGAAATACTCCCCTTTTCTGGAGCCCTGCAAATGTTCTCAATACTGAAAACAAGCAAATTATACAGGGCTCCAGATAAGGGGAGTATTTCAAAAACTAAAATCTTTATTTCTGCTTTAAACCCTATGATGTCACTACTCAATAGAATCGTCTCAAAGAGACGATTCTAATGAGTAGTAACATCATAGGATTTGATGCTTAAATAAGTGAGAAAATGTTGGATTTGTGCAGTTTACTCCCTCTTATCTGGAGCCCTGATTATATAGAAGGAGTGGAGAGGAATCCAACAGTTCTTGGAGGGGTTGCATGGCTCCGTGACTTAAGTTTGTCTATAATCAGCTGGAATGTTTTAACCCCTACACTGCCTTAACCATAGTGCAATGGTTATTTGGAAATTGCAAACAGTTTGGATCCTGATCAGAAGCCGCGTTACGCGGCGTCTGATCGGGATCCAAACTGTTTGCCATTCATAAAATATTAGTCAATTTACCCGAAAGTAAAATTTGAGAAATTTTATAAAAGAAGATGATATCATGGCAGTGAAAGGGGCTAAGCAGATACAAAAATCAATTCATGAGTAATTTCGGCATATTGAAAAGAAAACCGGAGGACTGATTCCTGCCTAATTTGCATTTATATACAATCAATCTTATATTAAACAACCATGAACTACAGAAGGATGAAGAACTAGAAAATTCAGAGTGAGACTTTGCTATTGCTTGCTGCAGGATAATTTTATAATCCAGGATCTTTCTGCATTATGTAACCAAGAATCTTCTATATACCCATTACCCCATAGCCTGTTTCTAATTTTGAAAACAAGTTACTACTTAAAGCAGGTTGAAAGTAAAGCAGAATGCGCCTTAGGGCGCATTCTGCTTTACTTTCAGCCTGCTTTAAGCAAATATCTGTTAGAGTATATAAAATATTTCTTATGGTACATATTCATAAATATATAAATTGGAACTATTTTCCTCAATTGGTGAATACACTAGAGACGTAAAATGGCGTATTTATGGGGTAATGGGTTAAGTGGTTGCTAAATACACGATCGACCGAACTGTCAAATTTGTATAAAACAAACATTTTAAAGAAAAAATGCCAAGCTAGTTCTATCAAAATGCCAATACTTAGTAATAGATTGCAGAACAAAAAGTGTTGCAGAAAGCTCTGCAATTAACAGGCACCAGGTCTTGTCTTTAGAATTCTTCATGCTGTTTCACTTGTACTGTGTTTTTGAGCGATCAGGGTTGACTGTAGCTTGGAAACTAAAATTACATTAAAGGCCTCAGAAAAGCCAGAAAGGAGCCACTATTATGGATTTATTGGTAAAATGTAAAGCGGACACAATTACAGTTAAATCTTTCTATTACGACGACTGAAAAAATGGCTTATTGATATTTAAGACAGGTGACAGTTTAAAGCAAGATGACAGTAAAACAGAAAGCTCCTGAAGGAGCTTTCTGTTTTACTGTCATCTTGCTTTTAAACATTCAACTATCACACATACCTAATAATTAAGGCAATTTAGTGGTCGTAATTATAAGAAGCTTTACTGTATAAAGCCAAATTTCCTAGCTGCATCTCTTCAAATTAACCCTTTCAATGAAATACAGGCAAACTTGAACAGGGCTCAAGATACGAGGGGGTAAACTGAACAAATTCTACCTTTTCTCAATCATTTCAGCACCAAATCCTATGGTGTAATTACTCATTAGTATCGTCTCTTTGATTCTGTTGAATAGTGACACCATAGGGTTTAATGATGAAATCAAGATTTTTGTTTTATTAGTTTTCTGGAACCCTGCATATAATGATTTATAACATAACACTAAACAGACGGCGTGAGCGTTGAATAACACCCGTTGTTTAAATGTCATATATAACTAGTTAAATAACTATGCAAATGAGGCACGCCACGACGTCGTTACTTGTGACGTCATTAAAATGCGTTCTATGCATTCAATTCCCAACGTCTTCTTTCCATCATGTAGATTCAATTTATAGATTTTTGGAGTAATTAATCAATATTAGATCTACATGAAAGTGCTTATTAATATATATACAGTCGAACTTCGTTATCTCGAACTCGCTTATTTCGAAATCTCGGATATCTCGATATAAATTTCTGGTCCCGAATTATTCCCTTCTTTATCTATATAGAAATATCACGTTTATCTCGATATTTCAGCTCGATTTTTTCTTATGTCGAAGTCAAATGTGTGGTCCCTCGAACCCGAAGTTCTCTATTTTTACAATTCATGTCTCGATATCGCCGAGAAAAATTATTGAAATCTTGAAAGAAAATTCTTTGGATTATCGATTTCACAGGTTTTCATGTGTTTGCGAGTAACTGCAGTTAATAATCACACCTTGCAAACACAGGGTCGGGAGATGAAATAAACACCGGCATTAATGTGACTGTGTCTCACTCTTAATTACAGGCAACTAAAGAATCAGTTTTATCAAACACTTTTATATGCACTGTCATATTAAGCATCAGCGTTTTCATGTGTATTATAGCAAATGCGTACTTTCGTTTTTGACGGCCGCCATTTTGCTTGAAATGTGCGTGTATCAGTAAGATTCAGTTACTCGTGAAAATCACACTTAATACCTATATCGCGATAATAACGCAGATAAAATGGGATTTTCTTGGTTTTAATGTCAAGAAACAAGTAACTGTAAATGAAAGCGAAAGAACAATGAAGTTAATTTACAGTTTACAAGTTTAATTTCATTATTTGTTTGGCCGACATTGTTCGCGTACGTTATTATCTGGTACGAATCGCAGTTATGATTGTAAGCGTCTGTTGATGTATCAAACTGCGAAGGACTGTGATTTTAACGTCTGTGGTTATCTCTCCATTGCTATTAATATGGATTAGTCGACTTTGATAGTAACTTAGTTAAAAGTCAAAGTCAATCAGGTTAGTTTTCTAATTATTGCAAAATAATGAGCGAAACTGCACATGCGCGAGTTGACACATTGTTTGTTGTTAGTGCATCACACCTGTCAATCAACGCAGTGGGATGACACGCTGCGCGATGACAAGTCCACAGATGGTGATAATTGACACTGATTATCGATTTCTCTCAACAACTCGCATCTCGAAACTCGGTTATCTCGATATATTTATTTCAGTCCCCTGGACTTCGAGATAACGAAGTTCGACTGTAATAACATAAACATAATGCTAGTGAACGGGGTTAATTTTGAACAACTTTTTTCCTGTATATATCTACTTTTATTATATGCCTTCGAGTGATATCGAGCGTTTCCGCGTGTATTTGCAGAGTAAAATACAAGAGTCTGTATCAGCCACCTTGTATCAGCCACTTTGTATTTTACTCTGACCTCGCTTTCGATTTGACGTGACGTCATTTACGTACATGTACGAGTGCCGCGTTATTCTTTGTGGCATACAAAACTTCTCGTTCTGCTTCAAATAACTAATAAATTTTGGAAGTAAAATGATTTAAACAACTATTTAGTTGTTTCTGGTTTGTATTCAAGGCATATAATAAACACATAACCAGTTGGCAGTGCGCAACAGAGTGTTGCATTTAGCTCTCGACGTTTTTGGCGGAAACAACCGATCAGACTCGCGCCAAGGCGCTCGTCAGATCGGCTATTTCCGCCAAAAACGTCTCGAGCTAAATACATCACTCTGTATCGCACTGTCAACTGGTAATGTGTATATATCGCGCTTAGCATTCACTTGACCTCAAAGGCTGTGATAAATAAATTTTCTAGTTTATGTTATAAAAAGAATATAACATTCGTGTTAATAATTTATTGGATTTATCAAACTCGTCGTTTAAGAAAACTCGACGTTTTTGGCGGAAACAACCGATCAGACTCGCGCCAAGGTGCTCGTCAGATCGGCTATTTCCGCCAAAAACGTCTCGAGCTAAATACATCACTCTGTATCGCACTGTCAACTGGTAATGTGTATATATCGCGCTTAGCATTCACTTGACCTCAAAGGCTGTGATAAATAAATTTTCTAGGTTATGTTATAAAAAGAATATAACATTCGTGTTAATAATTTATTGGATTTATCAAACTCGTCGTTTAAGAAAACAAGAAAACGATAAAAACTCGGCAAAGCCCCGTTTTTATCGTTTTTTAAAAGACTTGTTTAATAAATCCAATAAATTATGAACACTCATGTAATATCCTATATATATTTGTATTTTATGACAGATGCCAGGTGGCAGCTTAATATAAGACTGAAGTAATGCAGAAGGTTCCTATATAATAGGAGCCTTCTGCATTACTTGCGTCCTGCATTAACCCTTTCCCTTATAGAAGCCCCTTTTAGCGCATTCACTTTATTCCTACACTGAAGAAAATAGTTCCAATTGAAACAGTCATGAATATGTATCATAAGGAATATTTTCTTTATTCTAGGAGATGGTGGCTTAAAGCAGGCTGAAAGTAAAGCAGAATGCGCCTTAAGGCGCATTCTGCTTTACTTTCAACCTGCTTTAAATAGTCATCTATTTTCAATACTAGAAACAGGCTATGGGGTAAAGGGTTAAGCTGTCACCTCTCTTTGCATCTTCTTTCACAGGTCTATAGATAGTTAACTCTTTCAACACCATGGACCTGTTGAAAATATACTCATGACATTCTAATGAGTAGTGACATCATAGGGTTTAATGCAGAAATAAGATTTTAGGTTTTTGGAAAAACTCCCCTTAAATTGAGCTCTGTAAATGCCATTGGCTTTAGACAACATTTTAAGCATTTGAATAGTGACTCAGTGGAAAGAATTCAGTTATTAGAGAAAGACTTTTAGGGTTAAAGCGATGTAGCCAAAGAGTCTATAATTTAGTGTGTAGAAAATTGGAATTCAGAGAAGGAAGTTGAAATGCTGTTATTCAGTGAATTGGACTGGTTTACAATGAATACCCTGTTTAAACAATTACCCCATAATTATAGTATTTATACATTTTAACCCTTTACCCAATCACCTGTTTCTAGTTTTGAAAATAGGCGACTACTTAAAGCAGGTTGAAAGTAAAGCAGAATGCGCCCTAAGGCGCATTCTGCTTTACGTACAGCCTGCTTTAAGGTACCACCTGCTAGAATTAAGAAAATATTCCCTCTGGTACATATTAATGACTGTATATATTGGAATTATTTTCTTCCGCGGAGGATTAAACGGAATGCGCTAAAAGGCGCTTCTATAAGGTAAAGGGTTAACACCATTAATGAATTCCTTCTCTGAAGAAAATAGTTCCACATTTTAACACCATTAACCCTTAGCCTGCCACTCACGACTATAGCTCCATATGCAAACAGCTTGGATCCGGATGAGACGCCGAGTAACTCGGCGTCTCATCCGGATCCAAGCTGTTTAACACTCAGACAACATTTTCAGCAATTTTCAGCAACTTTGAAGCACTTTGAAACTTGAAGCAGACGAGAAATATAGCAGACGACAATTTATTTGGCGGGCTAAGGGTTAATTAATTCCTTCTGAAGAAAATAGTTCCACTCTATTCTAAGAGTCTATACAGTCATGAAAACGTACCATTTAAAATATGAGAAATATTTTCTATATCCAAGCAAAATTAATGATAAGTTAACATCAGCTGAAACTAAAGCAGAATATGGCACATTCTGCTTTACTTTAAACAAACTATGAGGGGAAAGGATAAAGGTGATTGAAATCAAAGCCACGATGGCACACCAGGGCTCCAGATAAGGGATCTAGTATTTGAAAAACTGAAATCTTTATTTCTGCATTAAACCCTATGGTGTCACTAATCGAGACGATTCTAATAATTAGTCACACCATAGGATTTGGTGCTGAAATAAGTAAAAACATGTTAGATTTGTTCAGATAACTCTTATCCTGAGCCCTGGCACACTTAGTGAAGGTTTCCGCATTGAACCCTATGGTGTCACTACTCATTAGAATCGGCTCTTCGAGCATAACTGGGAAGAGACTATTCTAATGAGTAGTTACACCATAGAACTTGTTCAAATTACTTCCTCTTATCTGGAACTCTAGCACATGTATTAATGGTTTGTATAGACTAGATTCAGCGGGGTTTTTTTTCACCCAATTGGGAACGGGTCCGGTACCCCTCAGATTGGGAATTTTTCTTGTCGCGTAAACTTCAAATTTGGAAAAAACAAGTCGTGAAATGATGACAAAAAAGTAGGGATGCACGGGTGAAAGTTTTCCGTATTGTGACGGAATTCCGTATTTCCGAAATTGCCTAGGGTCATTTTTCCAGAACGTGTAAATCCGTTGAGAAATTCGGGGGGGGGGGGGGGGGGGGGGGGGGGGGGGGGGGGGGGGGGGGGTTAGAGTATGTCTTTGTCGAGTAAGATTGAAAAAACAAAATCGAAGGTGATTTCGAGAGCTGTCAAATTAGTTGAAATAATTACGGTGTCAATGTTCGCCAATGTTATCGTTCGGCCCTATCGTTCGTCGTACTATAACGGTGACGGCAAAATCCGAGTGAACCAAAACAAATTGGACTGGTTGCCGAATTAGGTTGCTACACGCACGCGGACAGCGTTGAAAACACGGAAAGCAGTCTCTGACCAAACAATTTCCGTAGTTGATTTCAATAATATGACAGGCATGCTTAAAATAACGAGGTAAGCAAATTTATGAGGGGGCTGTTTGTGATGTTGATCTTGTTGCCGATAATTTTCCGTAGTGGTTCGAAAAACTTCTTTTGGAAAATCTAAAATCTCTTTCTTCGGAGTCTTACTAGGCGCTCATTGTTTTATGAATCCTCCGATTACCAGACGCTAAACTATATCACGCGGAACGCTTCGTGTTTTATCGTTGGTGCATCAAAATGCAATTAGCTCATTTTGTCACCAGTTTTCGCGAATTTAAAATACCGGCGTATCTGTCAAATGCAGCTGAATGGTTAACTTTAATGAAACGCGAACTAAACAAAATAAGGAGATTGAATAGGAAATTCGGCTGAAAATCCGATTTTATTATAAAACAAGTAGCTTACTCAGTTACTGAAGTATTAATGTCATCTTTTTAGCTCACCTGAGCCAAAGGCTCAAGGTGAGCTATTGTGACCGCTCACCGTCCGTAGTACGTCTGTCCGTCTGTCCGTCTGTCCGTTCACTTTTACTTCAAACGACATCTCCTCTGAAACCCGCCGATTGTAGGGAGAGTTCAAACTGCTCATGATGTTCCTTGGATGCTTCTCTACAGAAGTTGTTCAAAAAAAATGAAAAAAAGCACAAACTCTGCTTGAAAAAGCAAAAAAGCAAAAATCTTTAAAAAATCTTCTTGCCCAAAACTACTAGGCCCTAAGCTTTGATATTTGTACAGTAGAATCTCCTGGTGGATCTCTCTATAGTTTGTTAAAATGAAATCCCTAGGGTCACATTTGACACCACCCTGCACAGTTTAAGTGCTGCTCTAGGCAGGTTTTACAGTATTTTTGATTTAGGCAGAACTGTATTTACCTGAGTTACCCTTAATATACTATGGGCAAATAACCAATATTTGCAAACAGTTTGGATCCAGATCAGATGCAACATAATGCTGCATCTAATCTGGATCCAAACTATTTGCCACTCATTTACCAACTTAACATTTTCTAAAAAATAAAAATGTACATTTTTTACACACAGAAGGTATTTAGCAGACATCATTTCAGTCTGGTAAGGGTAAGCTCCCAGACTGCTGCTGCTACAGTTCTCTTACATAATATTTGACCTCAGTGATCAGGCCAACAGAACTGAACATGTTGTCTGCTAAAGTTTAGAAATGGTTCAGTCGTTTGTTCAGACATTTGTTAACCCATTACCCCATAAATGTGCATTTTTAGGCCTTTGATTTATTCCTCCACTTAAGAAAATAATTCCCCTTTAACCCTTTCCCCCATAGCATATCTCTAGTATTGAATGTAGGTGTCCACTTAAAACAGGTTGAAAGTAAAGCAGAATGCGCTTTAAGCGCATTCTGCTTTACTTTCAGCCTGCTTTAAGCTATCATCTACTAGAATATAGAAAATATTTTGTATTATACATATTTATGAATGTATAAATTGGAACTATTTTCTTTAGAGCAAGAATAAACTGAATGTGCTAAAAGGCGCTTCTATGGGGGAAAGGGTTAAACAGTCATGAAAATGTAAGATGTGAAATAAGTTTCTATATCCTAGTAGATGGTAGCTTAAAGCAGTTTGAAAGTAAAGCAAAGTGTGCATTAAGACCCATTCTGCTTTACTTTCAACCTGCTTTAGGTGGCCACCTATTTTCAAAACTAGAAGCAGGCTATGGGGTAATGGGTAAAATGAAATTGCCTATTTGGAAAGAGCCTAATGAGAGGAAGTGCCATTTGCAAAGGCCATAACTCTGACATCATTGTTTTTTTTAGTTATTTCCCTTTGTCATATTTTCTTGTCAAGAAGACAACTCCAGGTCTACTGATGCTATTGTAATGAAATTTTATGTATGGAAAGAAACTGATGAGAGAAAATGCCTAGTGCATAAGGGCAGCAATATTTTGTTTTCCCCTTTGTCATATTTTATTGTCAGGAAAATAACTCCAGTTCTGCTGACGCTAGTGAAATAATTATCATTTACCGGAAATGGAAATAGCTTGATAAGAGGATGTGTCATGGATAAGGGTCATAAGCTTGGCAACAAAATTCACTTTTGTCATGTTTTCTTGTCCGGAAGATAACTCCATTTATAGCTATATTAAAATGTTGTCTTGCCCAGTCAACTTAGGTACAAACTTCAATGTCCTCAGGTGAGCGAATTTAGGGCCATGGCCCTCTTGTTTAATTTTTCACATTACATATTATTGGACTGTTAAACAATCCGTTTTCTATGGCTATAAAGTATTGAAAAGGTATTTTAATAGCATTCTTATCATTAAAGTAATTGATAGTAACCATTCCATTCATTAAGTAAAGAAATATTTATCTGATTTGGGTAACCCAAGATTAAAATTTAGTCTAGCATCACAGCTTTGAAACAGTTTAGAAAAATCAAAATGTATAAACTTGAACCACTAAAATCATTTTTAGGGAGGCCTCTTGTTCCATCAACTATGGGAAGGCTTCTCTCTCCCATCATAGCCTACTGCTTTAAATTTTGTGCCACTTAGTTTTAACTTTCTGAAAGCAAATTGAGCATGAAAATGAGAGCTAAAATAAACTCACACACAGATCACGGTTAGAAATCGTTTATCAAGGAACCATTTATCAATCAAATAAAGTAGACATGGCACAGAGGTAAGTTATTTACTTTATGAGTAAATCCTTTGAGCAGAGAGAGGGAGGTATTTTCATTAGGATAGGTGAAATGCCTATCCCCACCCCTCTCAAATGTCATGCCTTAAAATGTACAAAACTTTAGAATGGCCTGTACACATAATAATGAAAAAATATTTCTTAAATATATTTATAGGGTAACCCAAGTCTTATGCCATTTTTAAAAAAATCATTTTATGAGGCGGAAGTATGTGGTCAGCACCTGCCCCTTCATATATATAATCATACACCTATGCACTGGTCTGTATAAATGAAATATAGGCGTCAAAACAGGATCAGACAGGACTGGGTGTTTTCTGTGACAATGGTTTTTAGTATCTGTATGATAGTTTAACTATATTCAACTGAAAAGTACTGACAACAATGATTTATTTGAATAGTCTAAACTGTTAACTGAAAGCAAGGGCCAGTTATGAATTATATGTACATCTATCCTGTACGAACAGTGTAGACTAAGATCAAAATGTTCCCATCAGAACCTTCTGAACGGGATATGTACAGTATCCTTGCAAAAGCTTATACAACCAGAGTCAGTTTTTATGGTAATGCTTGACTGGAAATAGAGTATGTTCTAAATGTTTTGTATTGGATCTAGTAATACATGTCATAATTTTTAAGTGTCAGTGATACAAAATCTTATACATTCACCTTTATAAACAGTATAATGATAGAAAACCTAAATACCATCTCATATTTTTCTCCCTTGGAGCTAACTCATACATGGACCTAACTAGAAACATATTTTTGTGGCCTTACAATGATAATTGTAAAAGCAAAGTGCTTATATTCTACTTTTGAGTATAACAGTTTGCTGAAAGCAATTTCCATCTTTTATTAAATAAAATCAAAATTAAGATTTATTTTTCAATCCTTGGAAAACATTAATGCTTATGACCAAGAAAATTGTTTTTATATTTTTCCATTGCTTGTCATTTTCAAACAATTTTCCAACAGTTTCAGACCTTATCAATGCTTAAAACCCAGGAGCTTCCGGGGCCTCCGGCCCCCTGGTCCCCCAGCCAGGGCCTTGCCCTGGACCCACTGGGGGCCCTAGCGGCCCCCGAGCCCCCAGCATAGTTTTCAGTATTTTCAGTTTTGCCAACTTTCACCCATGGGGATGTTAACGGTTAATCGGTTAACCTTTAGAAGCGCGGTTAATCGGTTACGCTTTTCTTTCAAAGGTTAACCTGAAAAAACAAAAATATGGAAGTGGGATCATAAAATCTGCTGCACGTAATCAGCGGACGACATCTCCTTTGCTCGTTTCAACTGCCTTGACACCTTGTCGAATAACACGCCGCGGGCGTGTATTACCCCATCTACAGAGGTTGTCGGGTAACCCTGATATAAAACCAGTGGGATGAGACAATTGACAGTTCGCCAATTAACAGGCATTATTGTTGTGATTTTACTAGTGGGAGATTAGCGTCCTATTATTAAGAAATGTGTATAAAACCTTTGAACTGAATCCAATATCATATGGATCATATAAATCCAGTATTGAATAACAGTACTTGAAATTTCGGAGTAAATAGATCTACACATAACTGCTCCGAGCTGAAAATGACATGTTTATCCGTTCAGCAGCGAAGCGGTTTGGATCTAGATGAGACACCTATTAACTCGGCGTATTTTATTGTTCAGAATCACTTGCAAAAAAAGTCAAAAAGTGTATTCCGATGCGTTTCCGAGTCGATAGTCAAGTTGATTAATTTTCGTACTGTACCATTCACAAACAGGTTAGGCAACTTATGCTCCGTATTGTCGTCTGCTACTTTTCGTAGGAATGGCAAAAATGTAATCTGCTGAAAATTTCTTCTACTTACAAGTATCTTAAACAGCTTCTGTTTGGCTTTATTCATTTCAAAATGCCATAGTAAGAGTTTAACGCCCTCATATTTACTTTAATTTCGAGTGTAACAATCTAGACTCAATATCCAGATCGGATACTTACTAGTGCATGTATATTCTTTGTATCAAACACAAATTTAGTGTGCAAATGAAAACATGTAGCACTTCAGAACTGGCACATACTCTTTGAAATTCAGTTTCGAATTGAATCTACAACCTAATAGAACATCGCCGAATATTTCATACACGCATGTAAGTCGGAGATTTTTAATGATTTTGAAAGCAGCCTGGATCCAGATCGGACGCAGTTTCACTCGGCGTCTGATCGGAAATCAGATTATTCGACATTTGTCAATAGGATTCTTCAAAGAATGGATGGCTTTCATTTACATTCAGAACTAACAATAGGTAGTAGACATATTTTTTCTCGGCAAAACAGTGGTTTAATTTAATGTCAGGTTAACCGGTCGGTTAACCGGTTTTTGCTTTCGATTAACCGGTGACAATATCCGTAACCGTTAACATCCCTACAAAAAAGTGATTGGGAAGTTTATTTTATAATATATGTAGGCCTAAATTGATCTAACTTATCAAGTAGCAATTATGCAGTTCATATCAACAGGCAATGCTAACACTAGTAACAGAAATTCTCTTTGTTTCACTGAAAATACTATTTTTATCATATTGCAAGGTCCCTTCTTTGAATTGGGAACGGGTCCTGTTCAAATTGGGAACTGGTCCTTTGCTGGGTTCCGTTCAAAGGACAAAATGGCTGAGATTGGTTTGTTTGTTTACAGTGTTACAAGATGAGTCATCAGGCGCCGACGAGCGCGGACGCATGTCTCAGCATCGTGCACAGCCTGATGTGCCACCGTCAGGGTGGGGAAAGCGAGTCGTTTGCTAAACGTGCCATAGAGTCGTTGGTAAAGAAACTAAAGGAGAAAAGAGATGAACTTGACAGTCTTATAACAGCGATAACCACAAGTGGAGCACATCCATCTAAATGTGTAACGATTCAACGAACTCTAGATGGAAGATTACAGGTACAGTTATTTGTTTGTTTAACCTATTTCCCTATAATAACACCATTTTACGCCTTTAACCCTTTACCCCATAGCCTGTTTCTAGTTTTGAAAATAGGTGGCTACCTAAAGCAGGTTGAAAGTAAAGCAGAATGTGCCTTAAGGCACATTCTGCTTTACTTTCAACCTGCTTTAAGCTATAATCTGCAAGGAAACTGAAAACAATTCTCATGAATTATATTCATGACTGTATAAATTGGATCTATTTTCTTCAGCGGAGGATAAAAATTAAATGCGCTAAAAGGCGCTTTTATTGGGGAAAGGGTTAATAAATTCCTCCACTAAAGAAAATAGTTTCAATTTATACTGTCACTTGTAAATAAAAATCGTAAGAAATATTTTTTTACATTCTAAAAGATAAAACATGTAGCTATAAGCAGGTTGAAAGTACAGCAGATTGCACCTTTAGGCACATTTTGCTTTACTTCCAACCTGCATTAAGAGATCACAATTCTTCCCCCCATAGCGTGTTTCTATGCTGATCAAAAAATGAAAAGTTTACATGGTCATTCATTGAATCTGTAGTTTTAGGGCGCTGAATCAAAAATGCTGAATCACATTTGCTGTGGTTAAACTAGGGCCTGTTCTGCCAAGAAATTAAAAACTGGACATAAAAAATGGGTCCAATTTTGAAAGTTTTGGGCCCCATATTATAATAGATAACACGCTAAAATCACCTTGTTTTTAAAAGAGGGTGCTTGTTTTCCAATAAGAGAATTACGACATTCACAAGTGGTTAACTTGTGTGTTCTTTTTAAGACACAGATTATTACTCCTAGATTCTGACCCACCATTGCTTGAAAGCCACATAGAATATTTTAACCATCTATGCTAAAAAGTTCTATGAAGACTGCAGGGCTCCAGATAAGGGAAATATATTTTTTAAAACAATTCTTTATTTCTGTATTAAACCCTATGGTGTAACTACTCATTAGAATCGTCTCTTCTAGACGATTCTAATGAGTAGTAACATCATAGGGTATGGGGTTGAAACGAGGTAGAAAATGTTAGGATTTATTCAATTTACCCCCTCTTATCTGGATCCCTAGCCTGTATATATTTCTCTTATATTGTAGGTTGCTGGAAGGAAGGGATTTCCCCATGTTATTTACGCTAGGATTTGGCGATGGCCGGACCTACACAAGAACGAGCTGAAACACGTTAAATACTGCCAATATGCATTTGACCTCAAGCAAGACAGTGTCTGCGTCAACCCGTACCATTATGAGAGAGTCGTCTCCCCTGGAATTGGTGAGCAAGGAGCGCTTGATGTAGTCTAAAAGTTTTGAATAATTTTACCTGTGCATCCTGAGTCCTATACTCATTAAATATGCTAGGGACTCATTATTTGAAAAGTTGTGAGTCCCATGGACCCATAGCTTTTCTGGCCTTTATTAACCAATTACTTCACAACTATGCATTTTTAGCTCACCTGGCACGTAGTGCCAAGGTGAGCTATTTTGATCGTCCTCTGTCCGTCTCCGTTCGTCCGTTTGTTCGTCCGTTCGTCGTCAACAATTTCTTTAAACGACATCTCCTCTGAAATTACTGGATAGATTTTTACCAAACTTGGCCTGAATGATCCTTATATGGTCCTCTTTCAAAGTTGCTCAAATATTTCCGGTCCGTTGCATATCTAAGTCACAGGAGCTAAAAATAGATTTTTTCAATGAAAACTTAAAAAATCTTCTTGTCTGAAACCACAGTACCCTGAGCTTAGATATTTGGCACAAAGAATCGTCTTCAGGTCCTCTATCAAGATTGTTCAAATTATGTCCCTGGGGTAAAAAATGACCCCGCCCCGGGGGTCACAAATTTACATAGAGTTATATAGTGAAATCTTTAAATATCTTTTTCTCTGAAACTAATATGGCCAGAGCTTTGATATTTGGCATGATGATTCTTCTAGAAGCCCTTAACCAATATTGTAAATATAGTTCTGGTCCGTTGCATATCTAGGTCACAGGAGCTAAAAATAGATTTTTTCAATGAAATCTTAAAAAATCTTCTTGTCTGAAACCACAGTACCCTGAGCTTAGATATTTGGCACAAAGCATTGTCTTCAGGTCCTCTATCAAGATTGTTCAAATTTTGTCCCTCGGGTAAAAAATAACCACGCCCTGAGGGTTGTAATTTTACATAGAGTTATGTAGTGAAATCTTCAAACATCTTTACCTCTGAAACTAATATGGTCAGAGCTTTGATATTTGGCATGATGACACTTGTAGAAGCCCTTAACCAATATTGTAAATATGGTTCTGGTCCGTTGCATATCTAGGTCACTTGTTATGCCTTTAATGTATTCCTCTACTGAAGGGAACAGTTCCACTTATATAATTTGCAACATCAGAAATACTTTCTATATCCTAGCAGATAGTAGCTTAAAGCAGGTTGAAAGTAAAGCAGAATGTGCCTTAAGGCACATTCTGCTTTTCTTTCAATCTGCTTTAAGTTGTCACCTATCTTCAACACTAGATAAGTTGTGGGATATTGGATTAAATTTTCACCTCAAGGACTCAATGTTAGTCTCAAGGACTCATTGTTTTACAGAATGTGCATCCCGAGGACTCATTCATCTGATTTCTAAAATTATCACTGATAGTTTACAGTTGAATTTCAATAAATCACGCTTGCCTAATTCTTTCACTCTCAACGACTACAAAATGTGTTTGGATCCTGATCAAATGGGATTTCCTCACTTCTGATTTTACGTGATGGGAATTCTTCTTGCTTGCGAAAGGTGGATGGTTCTATCCAGTTGCCAATTTGTGCCTGAAACAATGTATGAATAGTATCTTGGGTCTTCCTCCACCTGTAATTAGCTGGGCATCACAATAAACTGAAAACTGTAAAAAATGACATAAAATAATAAATATTCAAATCAAATTAAAAAAGTGCTGAAATATCAATATTTTTGTATATTTTTTGCAGATCTGTCGGGACTAACTATACAACATGCTGGTGAGTAAAAACTTTTGTCTATTGCAAACATTTACCATAGATTATGTCCCTTTAGTTTGGTTTATCTTCCTTTGGTCTGTCAAATTACTCCCCAAAATTATTGCAGGAAAGACAACCCATGTATACCTTTAAGGCTTAATTAGTATATTATCTCCCTTTGTTGTCACCTGTGGCATGATCATTCAAGTGTTATGTGGACTATTGAGCATGATTTTCCCCAAATTGTCATTATTTCTTTTACATGTTTTTATGTGATTCTTGTGAATTTAAATGACAACTGGTCAGGTGATAGGAAATGTTGCCAGTATTCTGAAAAGTGGGCTTGTAACCCTTTACCCCATAAATACATTTTTTAAGCCTATAAGTTATTCCTCCACTGAAAAAAATACATGTTGTCCAAATTAATAAAGTCTTGAATATATATCCCATATGAAATATGTTCTGATCCTAGACTGTAGCTTAAAGCAGGCTATCTTAGCAGATGTAAGTTTAAAGCAGGCTGACAGAAAGTAAAGCAGAATGTGCCTTCAGGCACATTCTGCTTTACTTTCAAACTGCTTTAAGTGGACAACTAATCTTCAAATCTAGAAAAAGGCTATGGGGTAATGGGTTAAGCAAGCTGAAAGTAAAGCAGAAAGCACCTATGAAATATGTTAAGTTTTTGGGTTTAGGTCAGTCATTAAATTATGAAAGCTTTAAGCAACTTGAACTATTGTCCTGAAAACTTGGTTTGAACTCTTTCACTGCCTGATTGTTGTCTGCTGAAAAAATTGTCATCTGCAGTTTTATGCCAAATTGAAATTTTTGAAATGTGGACTTACAAAATATTTATACAAGTGTCAAAACAATTTAGATCTTGATCCATTGCCGTGATATGTGGCATCTGATCTAGCTCGAAACTGTTAGCAATACAGACATTTTAGGCTATGGCATTTAAACAGAGTTCAAGATGAGGGGAGTATTTCAAAATCTAAAACCTTTATTTCTCCATTAAACCCTATGGTGTCACTACTTCAAGAAGATTCTATTGAGTATTGAGTAGTAATACAGGGCTCCAGATAAGGGTAGTTTTTCAAAAACCAAAATCTTTATTTCTGAATTAAACCCTATGGTGTCACTACTCATTTGAATTGTCTCTTCGAGACAATTCTAATGAGTAGTAACACCATAGGATTTGGTGCTAAAAGAGTGAGAAAATGTTGGATTTGTTGAAAAAACTACCTCTTATCTGGAGCCCTGGTAATACCATTGTATTTGATGCTGAAATCAGTGGATTTGTTCAGTTTACTCCCTTTTTTTCTGGAGACCTTATTACAAGAGTAAATGTGTCCTGCTTCCAAACATTACGTTGTGCTTACTTTTTAGCTCACCTGAGCCGAAGGCTCAAGGTGAGCTATTGTGACCGCTCATTGTCCGTAGTACGTCTGTCCGTCTGTCCGTCTGTCCGTCTGTCCGTTCACTTCTACTTCAAACGACATCTCCTCTGAACCCGGGGATTGTAGGGCGGATTCAAACTGCTCATGATGTTCCTTGGATGCTTCTCTACAGAAATTGTTAAAATGAAACTTTCAAGTGGACTACTTATTGTAATTTATTTAAAAAAGTGAAAAACTTTAAACAATCTTCTTGTAAAAAACTGCTAGGCCCACAGCTTTGATATTTGTTTTTTAGTATCTCCTGGTGATTCTCTCTCAAAATTGTTAATATCAAAACTAAAACTGACCATAGGGATTCACCATAGGGATTTTTTCATTGCCGCTTTATGCAGGATTCATTGCCGCTTTATTCAGGTTATACTGTTTTACTGAAGGTTTAAGCAGGGTTTCAAGCACCCTTATACTAAATCACCTATATTTGCAAACAGTTTGGATCCAGGTCAGATGCCACATAATGCAGCATCTAATCTGGATCTAAACTATTTGCCACTCATTTACATATTTTCTTATATTTAGAAAATATAAGTTATTATTTTTTACATATTTCACATACAAACATTTGGAGCAGACAACAGTTCAGCATGATAATAGTCAGTTCTCCCTGAGACGGTCTCTTATTGCATAACTGACCCAAAGCTAGCTCTGAACTCAGGTCACTGAGATACATAGCAGAAATTATGATGTCTGCTATTTTGTGCTCAAGCACAACTTAGTTCAAGGCATATTACTTTTGGTATGTCTGTTTGTTTGTTTGTTTATCTTTCTGTCTATCAGTCCACAATTAATTCTTGGCCATAAACAGTATGGATCCAGGTCAGATGCCACATAATGCTGCATCTAATCTGGATCCAAATTTGCCACTCATTTACATATAGTTTCCTATATTTAGAAAATGTAAATAATGATATTTATTAACCTATTAACGCATACATATTCCTTTTTATGTCTTTAATTTATTCTTCCACAGAAGAAAATAATTTCACTTTATACAGTCATTGTTGCCTTTAACAATTGCTTCAAATGACATCTCCTCATATATTGCTGAAAAGATTTCAACCATGTTCCTTGGGTCAAGTTGTTTCAAAATTGTTCAAAGAATTAAAAACAATGTAGAACTCTGGTTGCCATGGCAACCAAGTGAAAAAATAAGGAAATCTTAAAAAATCTTCTTGTCTGAAACTACAAGGGCCAGATCTTAGACATTTGTCACATAGCATCATCTACAGGTTCTCTATCAAGTTTGTACAAACTATGCCCCTGGGGTCAAAATTGGCCCCGCCCCGGGGGTCACAGTTTTACATAGAGTTATATAGTGAAATTTTCCAACGTCTTCTCCTCTGAAAATAATATGGCCAGAGCTTTGATATCTGGCATGGTGACACTTTTAGATGTCCTATACCAATAAGGTTCAAATGGTTCTGGTCGATTGCATATCATCTACAGGTCCTCTTTCAAGTTTGTACAAATTATGCGCCTGGGGTCAAAATTAGCCCCACCCGGGGGTCACAGTTTTCAAACGTCTTCTTTTCTGAAGCTAATATAGCCAGAGCTTTGATATTCGGCATGGTGTTACTTCTAGATGTCCTTTATCTATTTTGTTCAAATGGTTCCAGTCTGTTGCATATGTAGGTCACAGGAGCTAAAAACAGATTTTTTCAATGGAAACTTAAAAAAATCTTCATGTCTAGAACCCTAGTACCCTGATCTTAGATATTTGGAACATAGCATCATCTACAGGTCCTCTATTAAGATTGTTCAAATTATGCCCCTCGGGTAAAAAATGACCCCGTCCTGGACTTAAATCATTATCTCCATTTTGATGTACAGCTATTCTCAGGTGAGCGACATATGCCCCATGGGGCTCTTGTTAGAATTGTTATTTCAACCTACTTAATGTAGGGAATTTCACCCTTCTTCCAAGCAATATAATGACAAAGCAGAATGCTATGAAAGAGATTTTCTTGATTTACGTTTCTCATTTTTTCTGCAATAAAACATTGGTTTGAATGATTATTAATTCAAAGCCCTTTCCTGTTGAATATTCATAATTACATAGGCTTATAAAATCACAAAAGATCTTTGCCAGGCTCAAGTATGAGAGATCCTTTAAGAGAACAGAACCGATTTTGATTAGGCAACTCCCTCCAGAGCTCCAAATAAGGGGAGTATTTAAAAACTAAAATGTTAATTAAGCATTTAATCTTAAGGTGTTACTACTCATTCTAATGAATAGTTGCACTATAGGACTTGGTGCAGAAAATGAGGTAGAAAATGTTGAAATTGTTAAGTTAACTCCCAGTTATATGGAGCCCTGACCTTCATTATCTGGGTTTACACGGTTTTCAAACCTGTTATTCTTTCCCAATAAACGTGTTTACGCTAAAACTATTATTTGCAGTGCAAACAGTTTGGAGCCAGATGAGACGCCGGGTAACCCGGCGTCTGATCAGGCTCCAAACTGTTTGCCACCAAGATAAACAAGAATTATCAGAATTGTCCAAAAGTTGTTCTTTTCTACGTTTTAGTGTTTTGCGTTTGCGTACGTTTGCGTTTAAACGGGAAAGAATATAACAGATTCTCCACTGTAGCTTGAGAAAGGGTTTGGTAGATCAATATGTTGAACTGAGTAAAAGACAGAACCAAATGTTCAGCAAAGGTGTTTGATCTTTCTATCCTTCCTACCTGTTTAACACATTACCCCATAAAACACATTTTTACGCCTTTAATTAATTTCTCTACTGAAAACATTAGTTCCAAATAAAAATCGTAATGAAATATTTTCTATATTCTAGCAGATATCACCTGAAAGTAGGCTGAAAGTAAAGCAGAATGTGCCTAAAGGCGCATTCTGCTTTACTATCAACGCGCTTTAAGTGGTCACATATCTTCAAAACTAGAGACAAGCTTTGGGGTAATTGGTCAGATTTGTTAAATGTATAAATTTGACAGATTTCAGAATTTACTTTTCTTGCCTGCTATTAGCATTATATTCTCACATTTTGACAACAGCGTAGACCCAGAAAAATTGCAAATTCAAATCTGACAGGTCATTAAAAAAACCTGGGGCCCGTTTCATAAAACTTTGTACGAAAAAAGTTGTCGTAAGTCAGATTATAAAAGTCTCAATTATTATTTATTTCTCCATCTAATCCTGTCTTGTGACATCTTTGGAATCGTCTTTTCAAGACGATTCCAAAAAGATGTCACAAGACAGGATTAGATGGAGAAATAGGAAAATAAATGTTTTTTAAAGTTTAGACTTACGATCGTTTTTGTCGTAAGAAGTTTTATATAACGGGCCCCAGCAGACCCTGCTTTGAGAATTTTCTTTATTTTATTGTCCGATAGGAGAGTTCAGATGATAGATTTGAGTTTAATATTTTAATAGTCGGCAGAAGGTTTTATTCTTTATTTTAGAGCAGTGTTTCTTTGATCAATTTTAAATGAATTTTTTTTAGCTCACCTGAGCACTTTCAAGGAGAGCTATTAGGATCGTTTGATGGCCGTCGTCCACAGTTGATTTTGTTAACACTTTAGTGGCTACAAAACTCATAGGATCTTTATGAAAATTGGTTAAAATGTTTGCGTCATTGAAATCTATGTCAAGCTGGAATGTGAGTCATGTCTGGTCAAAAACTAGGTCACTAGGTCAAATCATTAAAAAAAACTTGTTAAAACTCTAGAGAGTCTACAAATCTCATTAGCTCTCTATAATGAAATACATTTATGGTCAAAATCAAATCATAGCAAAACCTTATTAAGATTTTGCACTTTTCTTTATCTTTAAACAGATTGGTTTGAATGTTGCCCTGGATAAAAAAAAACTGATTCAAATTCAAATATGGGTCATCAGCATTCAGAAACGAGGCTACTGGGCCATTTCCTAGAACAATCTTGTTAACACTTGAGACACAATATTTTACATTTTATCTTTTAAAAAAATTGGTTTGTGTGTTGCCTTTGGTCTCAACACTCATTTGCAGCGTACTTGTACTTATAATTTAAGTTTTACATGGTCTACTCAGGTGAGCACTTAAAAGTCATCTTAGCCCTCTTGTTTTATAAGCAAACTACAATCTGTTCAGTTTACATGGCAATTAGGGATCTAGATAAGAGTGAGTATTCCTTTATTTAATCTGTTAACTCTTTCAACCCTAGTCCCGCATATAGGCGTGCTTTTCAAACACTGTACATGTGAATAGTACACTTGTCCTATGCAAACAGTGAAGACCCTGATCAGAGCGCTCCGAAAGGAACCCTCTGATCAGGGTCTTCACTGTTTGTCACAATGCCAAACATTGACAAAAACAACCCTTAAAAGTCAGAAATGGACTAGACTAAAATGGAAACTGGAATTGTCCATTTTAAAGTTTCAGGGAGGAAAGAGTTAACTAGTAGTAATTAACCCTATGCTGTGACCACATCGACAAGTAGTCACAACATAGGGTTTGATCGAGAAATAAGAATACAGCCTTCCCTCTCTACAACGGCCCTCCGAACAACGACTCCCTCCTTACAACGACATTCAATGTTGTTCCCACGAAAATTAAGTTTTATGCTTGCACTGATGCATCATCATCTACCTAAAATTGTTATCTGCTGTTTTTCTTACATAAATGACATTTTGACAGAAAAAAACATAATGACAAACAGCTTGAATCCAGATCAGACGCCGCGTAGCGCGGCGTCTGATCTGGATTCAAGCTGTTTGCAAATGTTAACCAAGTTCCCTCCCTATAACTACTCCCTCCGAACAACGCACATATTTGTTGTCTCCCATTGGGTGTCGTCGTAGAGAGAGAGTGCTGTAGTATTTGGCAATGTAAGCATAAACTAGCAGTTCAAATGAGTTACTTGTACAGGGCGCCAGATAAGGGGAGTATTTCAAAACCTTTAACATTCATTTCTGCTTTAAACCCTATGGTGTCACTACTCATTAGAATCGTCTCGAAGAGACGATTCTAATAAGTAGTAACACTACAGGATTTGTTGCTGCATGAGTGAGAAAATGCTAAATTGGTTCAATTTTCTCTCTAATCTGGAGCCCCGAGTGTTTGAAATACACACCTGGGGTCCTTTTTACTAAACAACTTACGCAAAAAATTTGCGTAAGTCAAAATCGTTTAACTCTTATTTTTCGATCATAAACATTTGCAAACAGCAAATAGCCAGATCAGAGGACACGCTAAAAGCGCATCCTCTGATCTGGCTATTTGCTGTTTGTAGCAAGTGATTATAAAAAATATAAATTAAAAATTAAAATTTTGACACGCAAAATTTTTGCGTAATTAGTTTAGTAAAACGGGCCCCTTATCTGGAGCTCTTGGCAATTTAAGTGTAAACAATCAGTTCAAATGAGTTACTTGTAAAAGTTAATTGGAGTCCACTGAACATACAGCAGGTTATGGGGATAGATATTTAACACTCTTTTAGGCATTATCTTCTTCCTCAATTGAAAAAAACAACAGCATTAGTCCCACTTCTTGTATTCATAATGTTCACACAATTATTTTCCCTGCATCCTAGCAGAAGCATTCTTATTTTCTTCCAACCTGATTTTAGCAACTAAAATTGGTTATTTGGATTGGGATGGTTTGTTTTATGACCTCAACTCAATTTGATTGGTGGGTTAGATGACCTTAAACTGACACAATATCATATCTTGCTATAGTATGGTGGATTTTACGACCTTAAACTGACACATATCTTGCTATATTAGGAAATCAATTTGATTGGTGGGTTTCATAATCTAAAACTGATACATCTTGCTATATTAGGACATCTATTTGATTGGTGGGTTTTATGACCAAAAACGGACACATATCTTGCTATATTAGGAAATCAATTTGATTGGTTAGTTTTATTACCTAAAACTGACATATATATATATATTTAAAAAAAAATCAATTTGATTGGCAGGTATGACATAAAATTTACACATCAGTTGCCATATTATGAAATTAATGAATGTTTGCTAATCCCATATTTTTCTACGTCTGTTGCTATATTAGGGGAATCATTTTGATTGGTGGGTATATGACCTTAAATGTTCCACATCTGTTGCTATATTAGGGAAACCATTTCGATTGGATGGTTATATGACCTGAAGCTGACACTACAATAGCCATATAAAATGTAATCATTTTGATTGGTGGGTTTATGATCTAAAATGTTCCACATGTGTTGCCTTATAAGGGAATAATTTTGATTGGTGGTTTATATGACCTGGAACTGACATCTGTTGCTATATTAGCGATTCAATTTTATTGGTGGGTTTTATGACATAAAATTGTCCTCATGTGTTACTATATTAGGAAATCATTGTGATTGGTGAGGTTTATGATCACACTTACATTTACACATCTGTTGCCATGTTAGGAAATCAATTTGATTGGTCACCCTAAATTTTCCACATCTGTTGCTTACTAGGAAATCAGTTTGATTTGTGGGTTTATGACCTAAATATTTCCAAATCTGTTGTTATATTAGGGAACTCATTTTGATTGGTTAGTTGAAGGACCAAAGCTTACTTTAATTGGTTACAGCTCCCCCTTCCCGACTAATCAAGGATGAATATGGAAATGATATGAGCTCAGCTAACCTAGAGAGTGGGACCTCGGGCGATATACCACAAACTGTGCAACACCCTCCAGTGGATGGGTTTGGGCTTCTCACGGGTATGGGTGAGTATTAGCAGGGCTCGACATTAATGGATGTGCACTTGTCCAGGGCAAGTTAGAATTTGGGTCTGAACAACTCATTTATCAACCTGGTTGTTAGGACAATCTCGTTGCCCCAAAAGGACACATGAATATAAAGTAAATACTTTTATTGAAAAGAAGAAACAATATTATCACTTGCTTAATGCAAAACAAAAGAAATGCAGAAAGCTCTGACAATAGTTTCTGCAGTACTTATGTCCTGCATTAAGCAATCACCTTTGTTTACATATGAAGTTGTTGATGTTTAAGAGACGCCTGTGTCTCTTAAATAAGAGAATGCTAACAATAAAATGTGTGTAAATCACATCAGGGCAAGCACTACAAATCTCAGGGCAAGCACTTAAAATCTTAGGGCAAGTGAATGCTATGAATTTGTCCCACTGGATAAGCTGATAATGAAGTTAATGTCAAACCCTGATAATTTGACAGTAGATCATGAGGTATATATAGGGCAGTAAGGGGGTTGTGGAGACACAAGAGGTAGAGTAGCCTCCCTTTAACACAAAGAGGTTAGAGTATCCTCCCCTTAACCTGCTGAATAAATTCAGTGGACTTTAATATTATGATTTTTAAAACATTTTGTTTTCAGATAATTGAATATAATATTTCAGAGCAAGAAATTCTGGATAACAACAGCTGGATAAAATATTGAAGAAATTGTAATTAAAGATTATTGGAGAAAAATTGGATATATACAATATTTTACAGAAATTTATACGATCCATATCCATGTTGGAAACAGTTACTGAATTTGAAAAAATGAAGAATTAAATTGTCTCCTGCATTAATGTTATTGGTTGATAATTATCAAAACAGAACATGTTTCCCATTGCAGTGCATACAAGAACTGACAAAATAAAATCACAAAGCACCTGCAGGGCCTTAATGTTGTAAAAATAGTATAAAACCATTCATCCTACTCCTACTATTTGATTACTTTGGCACTTTTCGAAAACAGTGAAGACCTTAACCAGAGCAACAGATAAGGGTAGTTTTTCAAAAACTAAAATCTTTATTTCTGAATTAAACCCTATGGTGTCACTACTCATTAGAATCGTCTCTTCGAGATAATTCTAATGAGAAGTAACACCATAGGATTTGGTGCTGAAATTGGTGAAAAAATGTTGGATTTGTTTCGTTTACTCCCTCTTATCTGGAGTCTTAGTAGATTTCTGCAATGCGAGGAGCTTGGACATCTAGTCTCCATTACTACAAACAACGCTGGTCTCCCGTATTATAGATTATCCCACAACTTTGTAAGCCCTTATAGTGCTGCAGGGTACCGAATATATCCATCCTTTACACACAGTGTAGACCCTGGTCATATATTCGTATTTAACACAAAATGACCCTGATCAGAGGGCTTCTTTAGGATCTTGGTTTTCGCTGTTTTCGCTGTTTGCAAGGGATCAGGATCATCAGCTGTATAAATGACCATCTAATGTCTATATGACTTAACCCATTACCCCATAAATACGCCTTTTTACGCTGTTAATTTATTCATTCACTGTAGAAAATAGTTCCAAATTATACAGTTATGAATATTCATCAAAAGAAATATTTTCTATTTTCTAGTAAATGGAAGCTTAAAGCAGGCTGAAAATAAAGCAGAATGTGCCTTCAGGCACATTCTGCTTTACTTTCAACCTGCTTTTAATAGTATACATAAGAAAACAATTCATACCTTGATCAGAGCACCAGATAAGGGTAGTTTTTCAAAAACTAAAATCTTTATTTCTGAATTAAACCCTATGGTGTCACAACTCATTAGAACCCATAAGCACTATATGTAAAAAGAAGAAAATGTGGTACCCCATAAGGTTTTTTGAGGTTTTTTGGTCCCACATAGGGTGCTTTTCAGGAAAAATATTACCCCTTAAGAAAAATACCACATTAGCAGCTCAGGTGAGCTAAAAACTAAAATCTTTATTTGTGATTTAAACCCTATGGTGTTACTACTCGTTAGAATAGTTTCTTTGAGACGATTCTAATCAGAATAACACCATATGATTTGGTGCTGACATATTTGGGGAAAATGTTGGATGTTGACTCCCTCTTATCTTGGGCTCTGACTTTTGGGCATTTTCAAGCAGTGTTGCTGGGATCACAGCTGCAGCTACAGATACATTGAGTATGTCAACCAATTGTTGCATTAACACTTCAACTGCCAAATCAGGGCTCCAGATAAAGACTGCGCGTTCAATAAACGCTTATGCCCCCGGTGGCATCCTTGACAATATATTCTGAATCTTTTCTAAGTCCAATTAGGTCAAGGTCAATGTCAAACTGAGCTTGGGTCTTATTGGTGAGTTGGTAATGGTCCAAGGCAACAACTGTACAAGTATCAAAGCATTGTAGTAAGTTGTGTTGATGCTAGACGAAACGGTAAAATCTAGTTAACCAAGAAGTAGCCTATTCAAAATTTTCTAAGTCCAAATTAGGTCAAGGTCAAGGTCAAAATCACAGTTTGGTGATATTGGTGGATAGGGAATGGTCCAAAGCAACAACTGTATAAGTATCAAAGCATTTGGGTATGCGGTGTTGATGCTAGACGAAACGGAAAAATCTACTTAACCTTGTCAAAAAATTGTTGAAAAAAAGTGGGTGGGGCTATAGGTCTTGTTGCCATGGCAACCATGCACAATATCTAAAAAAATCTTCTTCTCAAAAACTACTGGTCCGATTTCAATTTGGTTTTCACCAAAATGTTTCTCAATTAATACACTTTCAAAGTTGTTCCAAAAAAATTGATCCGTCAAAAAACATGGCCGCCAGAGGGCGTGGTCATTTTCCGCATTTACATAATATTGACAGCCGAAGTCAAAACTTTAAAAATCTTTTTATCAATAACTATAAGTCCTAGGACAACCAAATTTCATATGTAGCATCATGTTGTGAACCTTGACCAAGATTGTTAAAATAATGACCCCCGGGTCAAAAATGGCCCGCCCTTGGGCTTATCAGTTTTTCATAGGAAAACCTTTATAACTCTTATTCTCTGAAACTGTATGACCTAGACCTTTTATATTTGGCATGTAGCTTTTCCATCTGGTCCTCTACCAACATTATTCAAATGATGACCCCCGGGTAAAAAATGGCCCCGCCCTTGGGCTTATCAGTTTTACATAGAGTTATATAGGAAAACCTTTAAAACTCTTCTTCTCTAAAACTGTATGGACTAGACCTTTTATATTTGGCATGAAGCTTTGCCTTATGGTTCTCTACAAAGAATGTTCAAATCATGACCCCCGGGTCAAAAATGGCCCCGCCCCAGTGCTTATCAGTTTTACATAGACTTATATAGGAAAACCTTTAAATGTCTTCTTCTCTGAAACTGTAAGGCCTAGACCTTTTATATTTGGCATGTAGCTATGCCTTACGGTCCTCTACCAAGATTGTTCAAATCATGACCCCCGGGTCAAAAATGGCCCTGCTCTGCCCTGGGGCTTATCAGTTTTACATAGACTTATATAGGAAAACCTTTGAAAATATTCTCTGAAACTGTAAGACCTTTTACATTCGACATGTAACAAACTTCTTGTCATTTCATTTTCAACTTACATAATTAATTACCACTATTATTCTCAGGTGAGCGATATAGGGCCATCATGGCCCTCTTGTTTAAAAACTCCCCTTATCTGGAGCCCTTAAAAGTGTCTAAAGGTGTTAGGAACTTGATATACAGCAGGTTAAGGGGTTTTGTAAGGTTTGATTATTTATTGGGAGCAAAAAGCAAACCCTTCTGCTAAAAGCATACATGTATATTGATGTTTTTAAAACAGTGTAGACCTAGATCAGACAGCTCCTAAAGGAGCTGTCCAATCAAGGCAGGGCTCCAGATAAGAGGTAGTTATTTCAACAAATCCAACATTTTCTCACTCTTTTTAGCACCAAATCCTATGGTGTTACTACTCATTAGTATCGTCTCGAAGAGACGATTCTAATGAGTAGTGACACCATAGGGTTTAATTCAGAAATAAAGATTTTAGTTTTTGAAAAACTACCCTTATCTGGTGCTCTGATCAAGGTATGAATTGTTTTCTTATGTAAACCGTTTGACATGAGTGGGTAGTCGTTTCTCTACATAGTTTATATTGGTTCCCTTGCAGAACTTCAAGAATTTCTTTCCAGAAAGAAATTTTGTCAAGTATAACAATCTGGATCAGTTAATTAATTTTGAAAGTATTCTTGCCCATCTTGCAAGAACCTTTGCTTTTCATGGCAGTGTTTTCTCTAGTTCTTTGGGTCACTGTGCTTTTCAGGGCTCCAGATAAGAGGGAGTAAACATAACAAATCCAACATTTTCTCACTCATTTCAGAACCAAATCATATTGTGTTACTACATATTTGAATCGTCTCAAAGAGACGATTCTCATGAGTAGTGACACCATAGGGTTTAATGCAAAAGTATAGATTTTAGTTTTTGAAATACTCTTCTTATCCGGAGCTCTGAAATCCTTAGAAAATACAGCCTAGTTTACCTAGTTTAACCCATTACTCCATAGCTTGTTGTCAGTATTGAAGTTGTTGCTGAAGGTAAAGCAGAATTTAGGTAATAGGAAATATCTATTATTTTGCAATTTCTTGACTAGAAAGTGGAAATATTTTCTGAAGCCTACCCAACCGCAAATTCTTTTCTAGAGAAAACATTGTAATGTTTCCTGGTTGTATTTCTTTCAATTGCTTTAGGGCTATATGTTGTTGGTTATAATAAATGTCTTTTTTTCCCCTTTTGTTTAAACCCTTTACCCCTTGGCCAGTTTCTAGTTTTGAAGACAGGTGACTACTTAAAGCAGGTTTAAAGTTCAGCAGAATGCTCGCCTACTTTCAGCCTTCTTTAAGCTACCATCTGATAGAAAACAGAAAATATTTCTTATATTAACCCTTAGCCTGCCACTCACGACTATAGCTCCATATGCAAACAGCTTGGATCCGGATGAGACGCCGAGTAACTCGGCGTCTCATCCGGATCCAAGCTGTTTGACACTCGGACAACATTTTCAGCAATTTTGAGTAACTTTGAAGCACTTTGAAACTTGAAGCAGACGAGAAATATAGCAGACGACAATTTATTTGGCGGGCTAAGGGTTAAAGGCGTTATTATATGTATTTAATGAGTAAAAGGTTAAAACAAAAACATCGCTGAATAAATTTGTATCTAGCAGAAGCAGAGCTCTAGATAAGGGGAGCATTTAAAAAACTAAAGCCTTTATTTCTGTATTAAACCCTATGGTGTCACTACTTGTTAGAGTCGTCTCTTCAAGACGATTCTAATGAGTAGAAACACCATAGGGTTTGGTGCTTAAATGAATAAGAAAGAGTTAGATTTGTTCAGTTTACTCCCTCTTATCTGGAGCCCTGAGAAGTTGAACAGAACGTGTCAGCCATGTTTGTTATTGTACATTTTATACAGTGGAGAAGACGTGTATTCTTTCCCATTTAAACACAAAGAAAATGCAAATAAATGTTGAAAATGACTGGTTGAAATGTTAAATGATTAAATATAATCTGAATAGCGAACTGTTTGAGCCTGATCAGGCGCTCTGTTACCCGGCATCTGATCATCTAGCTCCAAGCTGTCTGCAATTGAAATAATTCTTTTAGCATAAATGTGTTTCGTTGGAAAGAAAAACGTCTATTCTACTGTACATCTTCATTTAATTTTGTTGTGAAGCACTGCAATTTTTACTTTATCCAGGGTTCCAGATAAGGGGAGTATTTCAAAAACTAACTTTTATTTCTGCTTTAAACCCTATGGTGTCACTGCTCATTAGAATCGTCTCGAAGAGACGATTCTAATGAGTAGTAACACCATAGGATTTGATGCTAAAATAAGTGAAAAAATGTTGGATTTGTGCAGTTTACTCCCTCTTATCAGGAGCCCTGCTTTATCATATTCTTTTAATGTGATCTAGGTTTACACTTTCTACAAACATTTTAAATTTCTGTTTCCTGTTCATATTGATTTCTATGGTTACGAATAGAATCAAACCAAATTTACATTTTCTTTATTTTGCAGAATGATATAGTTATTGTCTTTTATTTTTGACTTTATTTAGGTCAGTCCTGTACTTCGCCGGCTATCAAACCCCATCACTCCAGTGGGGGCTCTGGGGGTCAGTTCAGTGACCCCCAGGTGACAGGGGTCATATCCAACCCCCACACCCCCACCTCCTTTTCCATGTCTAGTTCGACCAGCCATATAAGTGAGTCGGTCATATGCTTGGTAGAATAATATACTCGAGCTACATTTGCTGTTACGATACTAGTGGTTTGCTGTGTTAACGACTAAAATAACAATTAGCAAAAACTCCAATCCAGAGCAACAGATAAGGGTAGTTTTTCAAAACTTAAAATCTTTATTTCTGAATCAAACCCTATGGTGTCACTACTCATTAGAATCGTCTCTTTGAGACGATTCTAATGGGTAGTAACACAATAGGATTTGGTGCTGAAATGAGTGATAAAATGTTTGATTTGTTGAAATAACTACCTCTTATCTGGAGCCCTGCCCATCTATTACGACCACTCAGAGTTAAAATAGCGTAAAAAATTTGAGCCTGTATATTGAAACGAGGGTGCTTAAAGTAGGCTAAAAGCATTACAGAATGATCCTTAACCCTTTGAGCCCTAGTCCCGCATATAGGCGTCCTTTTCAAACAATATACATATTAATAGTACACTTGTCCTATGCAAACAGCGAAGACCCAGATCAGAGGGCTCCTTATGGAGCCCTCTGATCAGGGTCTTCACTGTTTGTCATATTGCCAAACATTGACAAAAACAACCCTTAAAAGTCAGAAATGGACTAGACTAAAATGGAAACTGGGATTGTCATTTGAAGTTTTAGGGAGGAAAGAGTTAAGGCGCATTCTGCTTTACTGTCAACCTTCTTTAGGTGGTCGCCTGTCTTCAAAATTAGAAAAAAGGTGTACATGTAATGGGTTAAAAGAAGGTGGTTGCTTTAAGTTGTCACCTATCTTTTGAACACTATCAGGCAGGGCTCTAGATAAGGGGAGTATTTTTTTAAAAACTAAAGTTTTTATGTCTGCATTAAAAGCTATGGGTTCGCTTCTCATTAGAATCATCTTTTGAGACAATTCTTATGAGAAGTGACACCATAAAGTTTGGTGCTGAAATAATGGAGAAAATGCTGGAATTTGTTTAGTTTTCTTTCTCTTATCTGGACACCTACAGGGCCTCGGATAAAGGGATTATTTCAAAAACAAAAATTTTCACTTCTGTATTAAACCCTATGGTGTTACTACTCATTTGAATCGTCTTTATGAGACGATTCTAATGAGAAGTGACACAATAGGGTTTCGTGCTGAAATAATGGAAAAAATGCTGGAATTAATAATTTGTTTAATTTACTCCCTCTTATCTGGAGCCCTGTTATCAGTCCGTCAGCCTGTCTGTCTTTCTGAGTGATTGTAATGATGGGTTATTTCATCACTGACTGAAGTCTGGTTGCTTTTATTAACCCAGTATGTTTAGAGTGCCAGTACTAACTCATTACAACCTTTGCTACACAGCCACTTGACAGGGTACCAGATACAATAGAGAAGATGGTATTCTCTCCAGTTTAAACAAAAGTATTCGCTCCAATAAACGCAAACACAATGGAATAGAATGAATCTAAGATCTGCAAACATTTTAGAGCCTGATCATATGCCAGGTTACCCGGAATCTGATCTGGCTCCAAACTGTCGCAAAGTGAAATAATTGTACTAGCTCAAACATGTTTATCTGGCGCCTCTCCAGGGCCCCATAAAAGGGGAACACATGTATTTCAAAAACAAACAAAATCTTTCGGTCTCACCGGCTGCAACAAACCCCTTGGCCTGACTACTAATTAACCCTTTGAACCCTAGTCCCGCATATTGGCGTCCTTTGCAAACAGTGTACATGTGAATAGTACACTTGTTCTATGCAAACAGTGAAGACCCAGATCAGAGGGCTCCTAGGAGCCCTCTGATCAGGGTCTTCACTGTTTGTCATAATGCCAAACATTGACAAAAACAACCCTCAAAGGTCCGAAATGGACTACCGGTAGACTCAAATGGAAACTGGAATTGTCCATTTCAAGTTTCAGGGAGGAAAGAGTTAAATTGTCTCTGAGATGATTCTAATCAATAGTTACACGATAGAGTTTGGTGCAGCTATAAGGGAGAAAATGTTGAAAAAATTTAGTTTACAAACCCTGCTTCTGTGTTTATGGATGGTTGCTTAGCACAGATTTAGCAGAATAAATAGTTCAGCTTGCTAGAAACCACTGCAGACTTTACTAACCGAGTATAAATATTCAAATAAGGTAATAAGAACAAAAATTAGTTTAGTTCCCCAAGTTAAGGAACCTGAAGGACACAATGTCCCCCATTGTCAACGCCTAGCGAGTAGGGAAAACGCTGCACATTTATAGGAAACTAAATACAATGGTAACACAAATATCTTAGAAAATGATAGCATCATGAAAATGTGGACTTATCAACATCTGATATGCAAACAGTTTTGAGCCTGATAAATAGGGATAATCGGATTTACCCAGTCTAGTCTGTCTCTTACATGTTAACCTGTCTGAATTCAAGAAATCCGTCCAAAAGACAGACATGGTCCAGTTGTAGCCTGCTTGACTACAATACCACGGATTGTGAGTTGATTCCCCGCTGGACTAAGTCCTTTGGATGAGACTTTATAAACCGAGGTCTGATGTATCAATGCTTTACTTTTGATAGTATGGCATTGTGCCCAGGTTTTCTGTATCCGCTACCCTCTCTCTTGGGCATCTAATTAGCCCATAGATGGCAGAAACGGACAAACCAAACCAAATTTCTGTCCAAACATTCAATTTCTCTGCCTAGAATAATGGCATACAGTTGGGAAATTATTAAAATTGCTAACATTTCTGTTTTATTTTAGATTCACACTGCTTGTAGCATTATACAATTTAACAACTTTATTGCCAGATTTTTCATTCTGCTCTAACCCTTATCATGTGGAAATGTACAGTAGAGAATTTGCTTGTTAGAAGCTAGAACTAATTAACCCTTAGCCTGCCACTCATGACTATAGCTCCATATGCAAACAGCTTGGATCCGGATCCAAGCTATTTGACACTCGGACAACATTTTCAGCAATTTTGAGCAACTTTGAAGCACTTTGAAACTTGAAGCAGACGAGAAATATAGCAGACGACAATTTATTTGGCGGGCTAAAGGTTAATGCTTTCAATGTACATGTAATACTATGATGTATGAGATTTGAAATCTTCATGAATAATAGGATCTTACATAAGTGCTCATTATTTATCATTTTTGATAAACGAGTTGACTAAAATAATATTATGTGAGCCTTGGCAAGTATCATTATAATTTTAGTCAATGAGTTTATTAAAGATGATAAGTAATGAGCAAGAATGTGCGATTCTATTTATCACATTACAATTTTAACCCTTTCCCTTATAGAAGCGACTTTTAGCACATGCATTTTATTCATCCGCTGAAGAAAATAGTTCCAATATAAACCGTAATGAATATGTGTCATATTTAATACTTTCCATATTCTAGCTGGTAAAAGCTTAAAGCAGGCTGAAAGTAAAGCAGAATGCGCCATATGGCGCATTCTGCTTTACTTTCAACCTGCTTTAAGTAGTCACCTATTTTCAAAACTATAAACAGGCTATGGGGTAATGGGTTAAAGAACTATTCAATCAATCGATTCTACTATAAAGATTTTATGCCAAAACATGAAGTTGTTTACGGTAATGTCATTATAAATGACTTCATTAAAATTTTGGTGTCCTGCTACTTGCAGTGCTTGTGGGAAAAAGGGTTTGCATGCTGGAGTCCAAAAATGATATTTCACTAATGGATTACGATATTTATAATTACAAAGGCTTTATTCCACTCACAGACCGCAATTTATGTGATAAAAATTAACCCATTCAACTGTACAGTACTGAACCTTATTAAATTAACAATTTTTGCGATTCGATGGCAATTTGCTTGCAATTCGATGGCAATTCGCTTGCGATTCAAAATTAGAACTTTACCCTCGGGTAAATTTTCTTGAATGGTGTATCTCACAAATGTTCGCAAATATGCATTCATTAATTTTTTCGATTCCATTTTTGTCACAACCGCTTCGAAAAATTCGCGTAAAAATATTCAAACGTAGGATTTGCTTTTTGAAGCGCCCGATTCGATGGCAATTCGCTTGCGATTATCAACTTAATTTAATAAGGTTCAGTACTGTAGCAATCATTTACAACCAGTGAACTAGTGAAGTTAACACTTGTCCTATGCAAACAGTTTATACCATGATCATAGGACTCCTAAAGGAGCCCTTTGATAATGATCTGGGGCCCGTTTCATAAAACTTCATACTACAAATGTTGTCGTAAGTCAGATTATGAAAGTTTCAATTATTATTTATTTCTCCATCTAATCTTGTCTTATGACATCTTTTTGGAATCGTCTTGGAAGAGGATATTTGTCCAAAGAGATGTCACAAGACAGGATTAGAAAGAGAAATCAGAAATTAAATTTATTTTAAAGTTTTGACTCACAACAACATTTGTCGTACGAAGATTTATGAAACGGGCCCCTGCACTGTTTGTCATTTTGAAATCAATTGTAAGCTATAACCCTGTACAGCAGGGCTCCAGATAAGAGGTAGTTTTTTCAACATTTTCTCACTCTTTTTAGCACCAAATCCTATGGTGTTACTACTCATTAGAATCGTCTCGAAGAGACGATTCTAATGAGTAGTGACACCATAGGGTTTAATTCAGAAATAAGATTTTAGTTTTTGAAAAACTACCCTTATCTGGTGCTCTGTGTACAGTCGAAAAAGGACTAGAGGTTATAATTGGAAACTGGCTGGTTTATTTGAAGTTTCAAGAGTGAATAAGTTAAATATGAGCGGTGCCATGACAAAACCTGCCTTATTGCATTGCACCATTGTACAGTCCAAGCACAGCTGTCATCCCAGGCTCTGTATCTGAGTTTGGTCTTCACTGCCAAATAACATTATTTATTACACCTCGCTTTGAGTTACAATGTTAAATTCCCATAGACCTACAGTTAACATTTTGCATGTCTTTTACATCTATTCAAAATATACTGTCACTCTTTATGATATTCTTTTTGTGACGTCACTCTAAAGGACATTACTTTTTTACCCCGTCCGAAATCGTACTGTCAGCATTGACATGACGTTCGCTATTGGATACATTGGAACGTTATAAAGAGTGGTAGCATAATTATAAACAATGTGACGTCATAGACGGCGACGTCGTTTCCCGCGTTACGTACATGTCGGCGCTAAATTGGTATTCACAACACATTTTATAAAATACAAATGAGACGATTCTAAAGCTAGGGTTAATAAGCTCGGTGTAATAAAATAAATATTAGATGTCAGTTTGCGTGACATTCAAATTGTCAACCCTCGAAAACAAGAATGTCACCCTCGGCTACGCCTCGGGTGACATGCTGTTTCTCGGGTTGACAATTTGAATGTCACGCAAACTGCCATCTAATATTTATATAATATAAAACAGCTACATAAAGAAAATTTATGTTGTGCTTTAGATGCATGTGGGTGTCAAAAAGTTTAGATTAAAACCAGCCAGCGCATCTTAAACACTTTAACCCTTTGAACCCTAGTCCCCCATATAAGCGTTCTTTTCGAACAGTGTACATGTGAATAGTACACTTGTCCTATGCAAACAGCGAAGACCCAGATCAGAGGGCTCCGAAAGGAGCCCTCTGATCAGGGTTTTCACTGTTTGTCATGATGCCAAACATTGACAAAAAACAACCATTAAAAGTCAGAAATGGACTAAACTAAAAGAGAAACTGGAATTGTCTATTTAACCCATTACCCCATAGCCTGTTTCTAGTTTTAAAACAAGTTACTACTTAAAGCAGGTTGAAAGTAAAGCAGAATGTGCCTTAAGGCACGTTCTGCTTTACTTTCAACCTTCTTTAAGCTAATATCTGCTAGAATACAGAAAATATTTCTTATAATACCTATTCATGACTGTATAAATGTGATATATTTTCCTCAGTGGAGCAATAAATTAGAGGCGTCAAAAGGCGTATTTATGGGGTAATGGGTTAAAGTTTTAGGGAGGAAAGAGTTAACCCTTAGCCTGCCAGTCACGACTATAGCTCCATATGCAAACAGCTTGGATCCGGATGAGACGCCGAGTAACTCGGCGTCTCATCCGGATCCAAGCTGTTTGACACTCGGACAACATTTTCAGCAATTTTTAGCAACTTTGAAGCACTTTGAAACTTGAAGCAGACGAGAAATATAGCAGACGACAATTTATTTGGCGGGCTAAGGGTTAATGCAGCTGCTTGTCTTGGTCTTCACTCTTTGCAATACAATAAGTTTTCTCAAGGCAGTGTTTTTTTTCACCACTTCGGGAATGAGTTGGTACCCCTGCCAATTGGGAAAAATATGCCTTAAAACGACGTAAAATACTTAATTTTGGGGGAAAATTGAGTCGTAAAATGCTCATTTTGGGAAAAAATTGTGCCGTGAAATGCTCATTTTGGGAAAAAAGCCCTTGTTTTCAATTGGGAACGGGTCCCCCCAAAAAACGCTGCAAGGCATGGCTTATATGTATATCATGTACTTGATTATAGTTGCAGTCAAAATCTTGTCAAGCAACACTTCGAAAAAATCCCTAGAAATCTTAACAGATGAAGGGCTAGATTAGTAGATTTCTCGTTTTGGGCAGAAAACCCGTAGACAGTTTTTCTGTCTCTCAATTCTGCACCAAAAATTTCTGTCTCAGTAATGGTAGACAAGACTGGTTAACCCTTAGCCCGCCAAATAAATTGTTATCTGCTATATTTCTCGTCTGCTTCAAGTTTCAAAGTGCTTCAAAGTTGCTCAAAATTGCTGAAAATGTTGTCCGAGTGTCAAACAGCTTGGATCCGGATGAGACGCCGAGTTACTCGGCGTCTCATCTGGATCCAAGCTGTTTACATATGGAGCTATAGTCGTGAGTGGCAGGCTAAGGGTTAACTCTTTGCATGCTGGGTAATTTTTTCGTCTGTAGCAATTGTCATTGCTATTGTTCTAACAAAAGAATTTTCAAATTTTTTTTTAGAAACATGGTCAGAGTATCAAACAGTTTGGATCCTGATGAGAAAGCGTGTAATGTGTCTCTCGGACACTCTGATGCTGTTTCTAAAAGAAATTTGGAAAACAGTAGCAGACAGCTGTTGCAGACGAAAAAATTACCCAGCATGCAAAATGTTAAAGAAACGAGATAAGATGAATACAGCGCTCCCTCTCTACAATGACAACCAATGGGAGACACTGATTGTGTGCGTTGTACGGAGGGAGTCGTTATAGAGAGGGAAATTGGTTAACATTTACAAACAGCTTGAATCCAGATCAGACGCCGCGTTACGCGGCGTCTGATCTGGATTCAAGCTGTTTGTCACTCATCATTAAGTATTTTTCTGTCAAAATGTCGAATATGTAATTTTGAGAAAAACAGCAGACGACAACGTTAAGCAGACGACATTACAGCAGTCAAAGCGTTAGACATAATTGTCCTGTTAGGGAACTGCGACAGACGTAGTTGTAAGGAGGGAATCGTTGTAGAGAGGGAACACTGTATTTGCATTACAGTGAAACATCAATATCCCCAGCTCCAGGGTTTCAGACAAGAGGAAGTAAACTGAACAAATTCAATATTTTCTCACTTCTTTCACTAAATCCTATGCTGTTACTACTCATTAGAATCGTCTCTTCGAGACGATTCTAATGAGTAGTGACACCATAGAGTTTAATGCATAAATAACCATTTTAGAGTTTAGAAAATAATACTCCCTTTATCTGGAGCCCTGCAACTCGCTGAAATCATACTTTCACATATTTCCAACTTAAAATGAAACTTATATGGGTGTGTTTGACTTTAGCGAAATCAAGCTGTCAAATTCAACTGAGGAAATTGGTTCCACATAACACATTACCCAACTGCTACGCATATTAATTTTATGCCTTTGATTTATTCCTCTGCTAAAGAAAATAGTTACATTTTGACTGCACTTGTCCTTATTTCCGAATTATACCATTAGGTTATGACCACTCATTTGATTTGTCTGCAAGAGACGATTTCATGAGTTGTAACAACATAGGATTTTCTTTAGAAGATGAAAATGGTAGAAATGTTCAGTTGAGTCTTTCGTATTGGGAGCTCTGAGTTTAGGCTTAGTGTAGACGGGAAGTCTTGGTTGCCTAGCGTAGGAAAGCAGCTTGGCTTATTTGTATCGGGAGCTCTGTGTTCAGGCTTGTAGACCTGGGGCCCGTTTTACTTTTTGCGTAACTCAAAATCGTTTAACTCTTATTTTTCGATCATAAATGTTTGCAAACAGCAAATAGCCAGACCAGAGGACGCGCTAAAAGCGCGTCCTCTGATCTGGCTATTTGCTGTTTGTAGCAAGTGATAATAAAAAATATAAATTAAAATTAAAAAGTTTGACTTATGCAAATAATTTGCGTAAGTTGTTTAGTAAAACGGGCCCCCGGTGTCTTGGTTGCCTAGCTTAGGAAAGCAGCTTGGCTAGACAGGTAGCCATTTTAACCCTGAAAGTGCTACTTGCAATTTTACTGCACAGAAAAAACTCATTTTGGCAACACCAAAATCAGTTAGTGTTGGTCTTTTTAACGCATTACTCAATAGTTGCAACTTTTTATGCCTTTAACTTTCTGAATATGTACCATAACTTTTTTCCATAATATCATGGTAGCAGATGGTAGTTTAAAGCAGGCTGAAAGTAAAGCTTGAGTCAAATTCTGCTTTACTTTCAACCTGCTTTAAGTGGTAACCTGTCTTTAACACTAGAAACAGGCTATGGGTTACAGAGCTCCATATAAGGGGAGTATTTCAAAAACTAAATCTTTATTTCTGCTTTAAACCCTATGGTGTCACTACTCATTAGAATCCTCTCAAAGAGACGATTCTAATGAGTAGTAACACCATAGGATTTGGTGCTGAAATAAGTGAGAACATGTTGAATTTGTTCAGTTTACTCCCTCTTATCTGGAGCCCTGGGTTAAGGTTATAATTTTAGCTTAATAATGGTTGAATCTATTAACCCTTTACCTCATAGCTTGTTTCTAGTTTTGAAAAACAGGTGACCACTTAAAGCAGGTTGAAAGTTAAGCAGAATGTGCCTTAAAGCACATTCTGCTTTACTTTCAGCCTGCTTTAAGCTGAAATCAGCTAGGTTATATAAAATAATTGTAATTGTGATTGTTCATGAGGTTATAAATTCGGACTTTTTACTTCAGCGGAGGAATAAATTAAATTCGCTAAAAGTCGCTTCTATGGGGGAAAGGGTTAAAGTGCTCAGGCTTACTAGCAGACTAACATTTTAGATATTCCTCAACTCTTGTTTGTAGTGAATTTATGTTTCGATTATTTCAGCATTTCAGCTAAAGAGCTGATAACATTTCCTTTCTGAATATTAATTTCCTTTGTAGCTTTGCTGTTTATTTTCACTAACGTTTTTATTTGCTTTGCTTTTTAACGTTTTAAATGCATAAAACTAAGATTGTTGTCGCTTTTTGTCTTGCATGCATTAATTAGCAGAGCTGTTCCATCTTTTCTTAACCCATTACCCCATAAATACGCCCTTTTACACATTTAATTTATTCCTCAAAAGAAGAATATTGTTTCAATTTATACAGTTATTAATATGTACCATAAGAAATAGTTTTTACATTTAAGCAAATTGTAGCTTAAAGCAGGCTGAAAGTAAAGCAGAATGTGCCATTATGCCGCATTCTGCTTTACTTTCAACCTGCTTTAACCCTTTACCTGATAGCATTGTTTCTAGCATTGAAGATATGTGACTACTTAAAGCAGGTTGAAAGTAAAGCAGAATTCGCCTTAGGGCGCATTCTGCTTTACTTTTAGCCTGCTTTAAGCTATTAACTGCTAGAATAAGGAAAGTATTAAATATGACACATATTCATTACGGTATAATTTGGAACTATTTTCTTCAGCGGATGAATAAAATGAATGTGCTAAAAGTCGCTTCTATAAGGGAAAGGGTTAAGAGGTCATCTATCTTCAAAAATAGAAACTGGCTATAGGGTAATGGGCTATATAATGCTCAGCTGTAGTTATATTCATTTTCCTGATATTAGCAGTGTAGACCAAGATGAGACACCCCCAGAAGGAGCTGTCTGATCAGAGTCTTGGAGTTATTGATCAAGTTGCACTACTTTTTGAACCGCCCTCGTATTCATATAGGGTTGAGATTATCCCGTTTTACTAAACTGCTTACGCAAAACTTTTGCGTAAGTCAAAATTTTAAATTTTAATTTATTATTTTTATTATCACTTGCTACAAACAGCAAATAGCCAGACCAGAGGACGCGCTTTTAGCGCGCCCTCTGATCTGGCTGTTTGCAAACGTTTATGATAGAAAATTAAGAGTAAAACGATTTTGACTTACGCAAAAAATTTGCGTAAGTAGTTTAGTAAAACGGGCCCCTGGAGAATGGTTAACCCTTTACCCAATAACCCGTTTACAACATTAAATACAAGTGATCACTTAAAGCAGGTTGAAAGTAAAGCAGAATGTGCCTTAAGGCACATTCTGCTTTACTTTCAAGCTGCTTTAAACCACCATCTACTTGGCTATATAAAAATATTTGTTATGATAATTGTTCATGATGGTATAAACTGGAACTGTTTTCTTCAGCGGAGGAATAAATTAAATACGCTAAAAGTCGCTTCTATGGGGTAAAGGGTTAAAATTTCATTATTTCAGATGGATTCCTTTCCATAGGTTCTTATATTATCATCAAAAGAAACATTTTCGTATTTTTGTTTACCTTTACCTCAAAGGTCAAGATATTTATTTATGTTTCAGTTACATACATGTACTCTCTGTTAATTTTCAATACGTTCTCTACATTTTATGAATGAAGCATCTATGATGTCACAAATCCGTAGCATGTAAATGCCAACATCAATCTAAAGGTCATGGTCATTTACTTTGTCAATGTTAGACTGTTGGTGCATATCAACTTTGACTCAACTCAAGGTCATGTGCACTTATAAGACTTTGTTAATGCTTCAGACAAAAATTTAAATTGATTCTATATTCTATTTAGGTCAAACTGTTGCTTAAAATAGATAATGGGGGAAAATAAAGACTGATAGCGGTGGTAGGTTTCGAACCGTAATAAATCATTATTTTTCTGACACGTTCAACATGGAGAAATTTCTCAGAAATGCATGGGCGTGCAGCCATATCTGCGTGAAAAAAGTTGTGTACATTGCAACCTCTCTACAACAACACCCAATGGGAGACATAGATTGTGTGTGTTCGGAGGGAGTTGTTATAGGGAGTGAAACTTAAGACTTGGCTTACATTTGCAAACAGCTTAAATCCAGATCAGGCGCCGCGTAACGCAGCGTTTGATCAGGATTCAAGCTGTTTGACACGGGTTCCATAAATATATTCCTTTTGTAAAAAATGTCCACTAATCATTTAATGTTGAGAAAGAAAACAACGGTAAAATCTGATAATGAACGAACATGCTGCCGCCCCAAATGCAAAGGTCCTCATCAAAACTCCGCCCTGCCAGGTAAAAAAACCCAGCCAATACAGTGCAAGGGCTTGGTGCAAAACTATTGTAACTCCCTCACAATTGTTAGGGAGTTACAATAGTTTTGCACCAAGCCCTGGAGTGTCTTCTCTTCTGTACAATGGTTGTGTTTGTTTATAGCAGGTACGAGTGGTATTGGGCACCCACTGTCGCCCCAGAGTTACCCGGGTATACCCAGCTGTCAGGCCAGCATTACACCATACACCTGTGGTGAGTACCTTTAACTTGTTGTCTACAATGTTTGAGAGAGTAAACTAAACAAATCCAACATTTTAACCCTTTACCCCATAGCCTGTTTCTAGTTTTGAAAATAGATGACTACTTAAAGCAGGTTGAAAGTAAAGCAGAATGCGCCTTAAGGCGCATTCTGCTTTACTTTCAGCTTGCTTTAAGCTACAATTTCCTAGAATAAATAAAATATTCCTTATGATACATATTCATGACTGTTTCAATTGGAACTATTTTCTTCAGCGTAGGAATAAACTGAATGCTCTAAAAGGCGCATCTATAAGGGAAAGGGTTAATAATGCCTCAGCAACAATCAGACAAGAGGGAATACTGTTTTACCCCTGTTTGTCCGTTTGTCTGTTTGTACGTCAATTTGTCTGTCCCACATACAGTAATACTTTGTCCAGCTCCTATAGTTTTCAAGCTACAACCTTTTAACTTGGCAGAGTTACCATAGATACATAGATATGCATGTGAACAGGGTTTTGATCTGCTTAATTTTCTTTTCACAAAATTACAGTCAAATATTTGCCGGCATGGCCATCACTTTTGTCTTACAGACAAAATTATCCCTCTAGTCTCACTTGTGTCAGCACCAAATCATACGGTGTTACTGCTTATTAGAATTGTCTCTTTGAGACGATTCTGATGATTAGTTAAACCATAGGGTTTAAGGCATAAATAAAACTTTTATTATTAATATATATACTGCTCTTTTCTAATATTTCGACCTCTAAGGGCCTTTTTCAAAGAAAATCACGTCAAAACACACGTCACATTTTTGTTACATGCATTCAGCCATAAAATCAAAGAGAATAATGTTAACAACATTGTTTGTTATTGCCGTTGTCATGACGTCGTTATGACGTCATCTTCATGACGTCATGTGTGCAATGGCGTCATGCATGCATTAGCGCATTATCCTCCTTGACATTACAGCCAAATGGTCTGTACGTTCTCAGCTTCCAAATCCAATCGGTTTCATAGATCTGTCTTTCAATTCTACTTCCATTAAACATTCTCTTCAAAATGACAAACCTAACATCTTCACTACTATGTCCTCCGACTCCAAAATGCCTATTAATTGGCTTCTCTCTCTCATGCCTTATATCACTCAAATGTTCTTTCATTCTCTCTCTGATTTCTCTCTCAGTCTCGCCTACATACACCATCCTATTACATTTACTACATCTTATTCCATACACGACATTTCTCTCCCTACAGTTAATATTAGTACACACCTTGAAAATTGATTGTTCATATGTGTCTTTAACACTTGACATTTCAAGAATACTACAAGTAGCACATTCTTGTGAACAAACCACATTGTTAGGTTTAACAATGCGGTTAGTCTTAGAATGTACCAGTGTGTCACAGAGATTTTTATCACGCCTGAATGCTACAATTGGTAATTCCTGAAATACATCTTTCAGCCTCTCAGATTTGTGTAAAACTTTTGAGTGCTTTTGTACAATGTCGTGTATGTTTGGCAGTAGGTTTGAATAAGTCAAAACTAAAGGAACCCTATTCAATTTCCTATTATCTGATTGTTTCTTGAGAAGAGTATCTGATCTATTAAGCTTATCAACCCGTACTAATTGACTTTGTATCATCCTACCGCTATACCCTCTCCTTCTCAACTGACCCTTAAGTTTACTTCTTTCCCTAATGTAGTCTGACTCTCTTTCACATATACGTTTAATTCTTAAACCCAAACCATACGCTATGCCTTTCTTTGTATTGGGAGGATGACAAGAAGAATTATTAAGGTACAGTTGTTTATCTGTAGGCTTAACATAAAGATCTGTATATATCTGACCATTGTCCATCTTCACTAAAGTGTCCAAAAACTCTATTTTATCCAAACCATATTTAAGTTCTATCTTGATATTTTGGTGGATACTGTTTGCATGTTTGGTAAAATCTTCTAATTCTTGCACTGTACCATTCCAAATCCAAAAACCGTCATCTATGAATCGTTTATAAAACAATGGCACTTTTTTGTGTGCCATTAATTTTTCATCCCATTTCCTCATGTATGTACAAGCAAAATTTTTTCCTAGTTTTGAGCCAATTGCTATACCATCCTTTTGTATGAATGTACTATCACCAAAACAAAACGTGTTGTTGTCTAAAACTGTTTGAATCATCTTCAGAACATGTTCAGTTCCTATTAATGGATCCCTCCTGCTTGCAAGGGCTTCCCTACATGCATCTAGTCCCTCTTGTTTAGGAACTGACGGATACAACTTAGCCACATCAAAACAGAACAAAATGCAATCATCTGAAAACGGACCTTTTAATTCTTTTAATTTATTAATACAATCAGTAGTATCCCTAATGTAGCTTGGTGATGTTTCGACAAATTCGCTTAGTTCATGTTCAGCAACCTCAGCTAACTTTTCAGTAGCAGTACCTATGCCGCTAACTATCGTTCTAAAAAGATTATAGTTTCTGAAATAAGCCCCTTATCTGGAGCCCTGATAGTGTTTATGATTTTATGTTTGTCTGTATGTATGGATTTTGGTTTCTACATTTAGGTCAGTTGAGTATTAACCCATTACCCCATAAGTATGCCTTTTTACGCCTCAATTTTATTCATGCACTGAGGAAAATAGATCTTCTTTATGGGCCCGTCACACCATAACGTTCTGGCCAGCGTTCTCTGAACGTTTCAATCGTTCAATTTTTGAGCATTCTAGAATGAAGATGACACATTTCCTCAATCGTCAGAGAACGTTGGCCAGAACGTTATGGTGTGACGGGCCCATTATATAGTTATGAATAGGGCTGTAACGAAACACTCATGGATTCGGTGCACCAAATATGCGTGTCTGGCGATCATCATCATCATCATCTGACTCAAGTATTCCAGCAACAATGTGCATATTTTTCGCAATCAACCTTGGCTGGTGAGTTCTATCAGCAGCGAGATGACTCTAATTGACTCTTGCATAATAATTACCTAAGAGCCTATTCGTGACATATATTTTACGTTTGTAACATGCAACTTATGTTTTTGTAATTTTCAAACTTACTTTGTGTATTAAAATGTTACAAAGTTATTGAAACGGGCGTAAAAAATACAATTTCTATGCCGGTCCGTCTAAAGACCCCAAACCTCCTCAAACCTATCCAAACCTCCCAAAACCACTTTTAAAGGCAAGTTTTTTATAACTCTAGCAGATTGTAGCTTAAGGCACATTCTGCTTTTCTTTCAAGCTCAGCTGCTTTAAGCTATCATCTGCCAGGATATAGAAAATATTTCTTATGATACATAATAATGACTGTATTACAGGGAACTGTTTTATTCAGTGAAAGAATAAATTTCAGGCGTATTAATGAGGTAAAGTACTGCATTTAGGGTCACACAACTTCACATGCTCACATGCCTCAATGAATACAGCATGGTGCAGCTCAGTTTGATGACCTTGACCTCTGTGGCCTGGGTTAAGTGTTGATGCTAGTTATGGACTACCTGAGAATCATCCGAGGTCACACTTTACAGGTTGACATGTCTCAGAGTGAACAGCATGTTGCATTGCTATTGGATGACCTTGGCCTTGACCTCTGTGACCTAGGTTAAGTTTAAGTGTTAAGGTTAGTTATGGACTACCTGAGAATCATCATAGGTCACACTTTACAGGTTGACATGTCTCAGAGTGAACAGCATGTTGCGTTGCTATTGGATGACCTTGGCCTTGACCTCTGTGACCTAGGTTAAGTTTAAGTGTTTAGGTTAGTTATGGACTACCTGAGAATCATCATAGGTCACACTTTACATGTTGACATGTCTCAGAGTGAACAGCATGTTGCGTTGCTATTGGATGACCTTGGCCTTGACCTCTGTGACCTAGGTTAAGTTTAAGTGTTTAGGTTAGTTATGGACTACCTGAGAATCATCATAGGTCACACTTTACAGGTTGACATGTCTCAGAGTGAACAGCATGTTGCGTTGCTTTTGGATGACCTTGGCCTTGACCTCTGTGACCTAGGTTAAGTTTAAGTGTTTAGGTTAGTTATGGACTACCTGAGAATCATCATAGGTCACACTTTACAGGTTGACATGTCTCAGAGTGAACAGCATGTTGCGTTGCTATTGGATGACCTTGGCCTTGACCTCTGTGACCTAGGTTAAGTTTAAGTGTTTAGGTTAGTTATGGACTACCTGAGAATCATCATAGGTCACACTTTACATGTTGACATGTCTCAGGGTCAGCATGTTGCGTTGCTATTGGATGACCTTGCCCTTGACCTCTGTGACCTAGGTTAAGTTTAAGTGTTTAGGTTAGTTATGGACTACCTGAGAATCATCATAGGTCACACTTTACAGGTTGACATGTCTCAGAGTGAACAGCATGTTGCGTTGCTTTTGGATGACCTTGGCCTTGACCTCTGTGACCTAGGTTAAGTTTAAGTGTTTAGGTTAGTTATGGACTACCTGAGAATCATCATAGGTCACACTTTACAGGTTGACATGTCTCAGAGTGAACAGCATGTTGCGTTGCTATTGGATGACCTTGGCCTTGACCTCTGTTACCTAGGTTCAGTTTTAGAGTTAAATTAGGTCAGTAGTCAGTTATGGACTGTAGCTAAGGTGGTAAACCGCTTAAGGTCGCACTTTACATGTTGATATGTCTCAAAGAGTACTGTTTGTTGCAGTTTGGTGACGTTCATCGTTGACCTTGATCTGTTACCTAGATAAAGGTTGGGGTGATGACTATGTGCTGCAGTTATTGTTCAATTTTTTTGACCTGTCAGAGTTATTTTTAGAACAGAATAGTTCATAATGGTAAACAGATAACAGGGTAACATCGGATCTATATAGTCGTACACTTTCCAACTTGAGATAAGCATGATTCTCGTGCAGCACGAGACAGCTGCGCTAATTTTACTGATATGTTATTCATTCTCAATAAATGTGTTTATGCTAAAACTATTATAGCCATTGCAAACAGGTTGGAGCCAGATCAGACGCCGGGTAACCCGGCGTCTGATCAGGCTCCAGCCTGTTTGCCATCCAGATTACAAAGATAAAATTAAGTTTCTACAGTTTTGTGCATTGTGCTGCGTTTATTCGGGAAATAATAATGTCTTCTCTACTGGACATTACACACAATAAATACAGCTTTCCGTATCCCTGGCTGACCGTACGGAAATCAACGAGTATGGTGATCATCCCTTTTAAAATTTTAGAATGTTCCAATAAAAAAATAACTCCGACAGGTCAGAAGAAAACACTAATACAATCATGCCTCAATGACTACAGTGTATGTTGTTGTCTGTCCCTGAATTTGTAAAAAAATAAAAAATTGTTCTTTTCTTTGAAGAACCCGGTAACCCGGCGTCTGATCAGGCTCCAAACTGTTTGCCACCAAGATAAACAAGAATTATCAGAATTGTCCAAAAGTTGTTCTTTTCTACGTTTTAGTGCTTTGCGTTTGCGTACGTTTGCGTTTAAACGGGAAAGAATAACAGATTCTCCACTGTACATAACTCTTTGAACACCTGTTTAAATATATACTCATTACATTTGCAAACAATGTAGACCCAGATCAGAGGGCTGTTATAGGAGCCATTGATCAGGGTCATCACTGTTTGCCATTTTAGAACAATATTTAGCAAAATACCCGGAAGTCCATGTAGACTGGGTCATGTTTTGGTAACTAAAAAGATCCACAAGGGAATTCTGATAAAGAGTTACTTAGTGTTGAAAGAGTTAACCCTTAGCCTGCCACTCACGACTATAGCTGCATATGCAAACAGCTTGGATCCGGATGAGACGCCGAGTAACTCAGCGTCTCATCCGGATCCAAGCTGTTTGACACTCGGACAACATTTTCAGCAATTTTGAGCAACTTTGAAGCACTTTGAAACTTGAAGCAGACGAGAAATAAAGCAGACGACAATTTATTTGGCGGGCTAAGGGTTAATACCAGGTTGACTTTATGGTGGTTATAAAGTTACAAAGTGCTTATATCTGCGAATTATATTTTCTGATTATACACAAAATTAATATTGTACAAACTGTTGCTCTAGTTCCTGCAGTTTTGCAAGCTACGACAAAATAACTTTATAGGATGTTTTCACATATACCACAGGTATGTCAGGACTTTGATATACAGTGAAACCCCTCTAAACCGGACATGTATGAGGACAACAAAAGCATCCAGTTTAGAGGGGTTTCCGGTTTAGAGGGGTTTTAATCCATAGCTTGTTTCTAGTATGAAAGGTAGCTGACCACTTAAAGCAGGTTGAAAGTAAAGCAGAATGCGCCTTAAGGTGCATTCTGCTTTACTTTCAACCTGATTTAAGTGACAATCTTTCTTTAAAGCTAGAAAAGGCTATGGGGTAATGGGTTAAACTAGAGGGCGTTGTATGTCTTCAAGACATTGCCACGTATTTAGTTTGAAAGGAAAATATATCTTGTTCCCTTGCAATGACACTTCTAATGAAGTAAATGGATAAATAAATATGTACATGTAACTATAAAATAAATAAAAACATCTCCCCATAATATCTGCAAAAAACATCTATAGACAATCAATTTAATTAGAAATTTGTGAATACTTAACATATAACAGGTACATAGTGTCTTGGGTGTCTTCTTTCTTTCTAAGACAAAGTCTCTCTTTCCTCCACATACACGCAAAATGAGGCATTGCCCTATACTTCTTTATAAGACATTCTAAGGCATGTGTTAAAAGCTAGTATAGTGCTCTCTCTTAACAACAACACTCAATGGGAGACAAACATTGTGTGTGTTCGGGGGAGTTATTATAGGGAGGGAAATAGGCTAATACATGTACAGCGCTCCCTCTCTACAACGACACCCAATGGGAGACAACAAATATGTTTGTTGTTCAGAGGGAGTCGTTATAGGGAGGGAACTTGGTTACCATTTGCAAACAGCTCGAATCCAGATCAGACGCCGCGTTACGTGGCGTCTGATCTGGATTCAATCTGTTTGTCATTATGTTTTTTTTCTCTTAAAATGTCATTTATGTAAGAAAAACAGCAGACAACAATTTTATGTAGATGATGATGCATCAGTGCAAGCATAAAACATAATTTTCGTGGGAACAGCGGTGAATGTCGTTGTAAGGAGGGAGTCGTTGTTTGGAGGGCCGTTGTAGAGAGGGAACGCTGTATATTGCAGCAGTGAAAATGTTATACAAAAGTTTGGTGTTTTGAAAACTGGCAAGGCTTTGTTGTTGGGAGGGTTGTTGTCAGGAGGGAGCAGTGTAGAGACTGTTTTGGTGCAGGTTCATTGCTAATGTGTGTTGTTGGTCTTTCAGCACCGTCTACTAGTTGGGAAGAGAGCAATGCAACATACACACACTCACACCAAGGCCAACAGTATTGTAAGTAATACTTAGGCTAGCTGTCATCCCTTCATTGTCAAACACACACACAATTACACCAAGGCCAACAGTATTGTAAGTAATACTTAGGCTAGCTGTCATCCCTTCATTGTCAAACACACACATCTAAGTAGTAATATGACTTAGGCTGTGATCTTAGTCTTTGGCTTAGCCTTAATCTTAGGCTAGCTCTCATCACATTCTCAACACTCTAGCCTACAGTATTGTAATACTTTGGCTAGCTCTAGTACTTTAATGGAGGGCCTCCTGGAGGATTAGTCATTAGACTAAATGGGCTACCCTCGGTAAATAAAGTCATTCATTCATTCATTCTCTCGTCTCATTCTCAAAGACACACCTAATACTCTAGCCTACAGTATATTAATACTTTGGCTAGCTCTCGTCTCATTCTCAAAGACACACCTAAAACTCTAGCCTACAGTATAATAATACTTTGGCTAGCTGTCGTCTCATTCTCAAAGACACACCTAATACTCTGGCCTACAGTATAATAATACTTTGGCTAGCTCTCATCTCATTCTCAAAGACACACCTATCTCTCAGGCCTACAGTATTGTAATACTTTGGCTAGCTCTTTTCTCATTCTCAAAGACACACCTAATACTCTGGCCTACAGTATAATAATACTTTGGCTAGCTCTCATCTCATTCTCAAAGACACACCTATCTGTCAGGCCTACAGTATTGTAATACATTGGCTAGCTCTCATCTCATTCTCAAAGACACACCTATCTCTCAGGCCTACAGTATTGTAATACTTTGGCTAGCTCTTTTCTCATTCTCAAAGACACACCTAATACTCTAGCCTACAGTATAATAATACTGGCTGAATATAGCTCTCGTCTCATTCTCAAAGACACACCCAACACTCTGGCCTACAGTATAATAATACTTTGGCTAGCTCTCATCTCATTCTCAAAGACACACCTATCTCTCAGGCCTACAGTATTGTAATACTTTGGCTAGCTCTTTTCTCAAAGACACACCCAATACTCTGGCCTACAGTATTGTAATACTTTGGCTAGCTCTCATCACATCAAATACTTACCCATCTCTCATGCCTACAGTATTGTAATACTTTGGCTAGCTCTCATCACATCAAAGACACACCTATCTCTCAGGCCTACATTATTGAAATACTTAGGCTAGCTATCATCATATTCTTCTCAAAGACACACCAATCTCTCATGCCTACAGCATTGTAATACTTAGGCTAGCTCTCATCACATTCTATTCAAAGAAACACCCATCTCTCAGGCCTACAGTATTGTAATTCTTAGGCTATAGCTCTCATCACATTCTTCTCAAAGACACACCCAACTCTCAGGCCTACAGTATTGTAATACTTAGGCTAGCTCTCATCACATTCTATTCAAAGAAACACCCATCTCTCAGGCCTACAGTATTGTAATTCTTAGGCTATAGCTCTTATCACATTCTTCTCAAAGACACACCCAACTCTCAGGCCTACAGTATTGTAATACTTAGGCTAGCTCTCATCACATTCTTCTCAAAGACACATCCAACTCTCAGGCCTACAATATTGTAATTCTTAGGCTATAGCTCTCATCACATTCTTCTCAAAGACACATCCAACTCTCAGGCCTACATTATTGTAATACTTAGGCTAGCTCTCATCACATTCTATTCAAAGACACACCCATCTCTCATGCCTACAGCATTGTAATACTTAGGCTAGCTCTCATCGCATTCTATTCAAAGACACACCAATCTCTCATGCCTACATCATTGTAATACTTAGGCTAGCTCTCATCACACTATTCTCAAAGACACACCCATCTCTCATGCCTACAGCATTGTAATACTTAGGCTAGCTCTCATCACATTCTATTCAAAGACACACCCATCTCACATGCCTACAGCATTGTAATACTTAGGCTAGCTCTCATCGCATTCTATTCAAAGACACATCAATCTCTCATGCCTACATCATTGTAATACTTAGGCTAGCTCTCATCACACTATTCTCAAAGACACACCCATCTCTCATGCCTACAGTATTGTAATACTTAGGCTAGCTCTCATCACACTATTCTCAAAGACACACCCAACTCTCAGGCCTACAGTATTGTAATTCTTAGGCTATAGCTCTCATCACATTCTTCTCAAAGACACATCCAACTCGCAGGCCTACAGTATTGTAATACTTAGGCTAGCTCTCATCACATTCTATTCAAAGACACATCCAACTCTCAGGCCTACAGTATTGTAATTCTTAGGCTTTAGCTCTCATCACATTCTTCTCAAAGACACATCCAACTCTCAGGCCTAAAGTATTGTAATTCTTAGGCTATAGCTCTCATCACATTCTTCTCAAAGACACATCCAACTCTCAGGCCTACAGTATTGTAATTCTTAGGCTATATCTCTCATCACATTCTTCTAAAAGACACATCCCAACTCTCAGGCCTACAGTATTGTAATACTTAGGCTATAGCTCTCATCACATTCTTCTCAAAGACACATCCAACTCTCAGGCCTACAGTATTGTAATTCTTAGGCTATATCTCTCATCACATTCTTCTCAAAGACACATCCAACTCTCAGGCCTACAGTATTGTAATTCTTAGGCTATAGCTTTCATCACATTCTTCTCAAAGACACATCCAACTCTCAGGCCTACAGTATTGTAATACTTAGGCTAGCTCTCATCACATTCTATTCAAAGACACATCCAACTCTCAGGCCTACAGTATTGTAATTCTTAGGCTATAGCTTTCATCACATTCTTCTCAAAGACACATCCAACTCTCAGGCCTACAGTATTGTAATACTTAGGCTAGCTCTCATCACATTCTATTCAAAGACACACCCATCTCTCATGCCTACAGTATTGTAATACTTAGGCTAGCTCTCATCACATTCTATTCAAAGAAACACCCATCTCTCAGGCCTACAGTATTGTAATTCTTAGGCTATAGCTCTCATCACATTCTTCTCAAAGACACACACAACTCTCAGGCCTACAGTATTGTAATTCTTAGGCTATAGCTCTCATCACATTCTTCTCAAAGACACAGCCAACTCGCAGGCCTACAGTATTGTAATACTTAGGCTAGCTCTCATCACATTCTATTCAAAGACACATCCAACTCTCATGCCTACAGTATTGTAATTCTTAGGCTAGCTCTCATCACATTCTTCTCAAAGACACATCCAACTCTCAGGCCTACAGTATTGTAATTCTTAGGCTAGCTCTCATCACATTCTTCTCAAAGATACACCCATCTCTCATGCATACAGTAGTGTATTAATTAGGCTAGCTCTCATGCCCATCTCTCAGTCCAAACATTATTGCAATACTTAATCTAGCTCTCATCACACTCATCTCAGACATACCCATCTCTCAGACCAACAGTATTATTATACTAAGGCTAGTTCTCATCACATCAAAGACACACCCATCTCTCAGGCATACAGTATTGTAATACATTGGCTAGCTCTCATCACATCCAAGACACACCCATTTCTCAGGCCAATTGTATTGTAATATTTTGGCTAGCTCTCATTATACACCCATCTCTCAGGCCAACAGTATTGTGATACCTAGGCTAGCTCTCATCTCATCAAAGGCACACCCAACAGTATTGTAATACTAAGGCTAGTTTTCATCTCATCAAAGACACATCCAACTCTCAGGCCTACAGTACTGTAAATCTTACGGTAGCTCTCATCTCATTGTCAAGGCCAGGCTCCAAGGTTATAAAGTTTTTGAGATGAGCCTGAAGTCTTTCTTAAGCATGTGATTGGTCAGATTTGAGCCTAGGCACAAATCTGACCAATCAAATGCTTGAGAACGGTCTCTGACACAACTAAAATTCTTATAACCTTGGACCCAGGGTTGATGGTAGATATCAATGTTGTGCTCTTTTATCCATCCATCTGGCTCTCTGTCTGTCTGTCCGTCTGTCCTCCAGTTGGAAATCTTGCCGAGCTAACTGATCTTACCAGAACCAGAGGGCTCTTTCGAAAAAAGAGTAGGGCATCGGCAGAGTGTCTCTGTATCAGCTTCCCTCTCTCTGGGGCGTCCAATTAGCCCAAAGTTGCAGAAATAGGTGTACATTACAACAAATAAAACTAAGCTGTTACATGTCTCAATCACCGACGGACGAAGTCGAGGGGTAAAGCACCCGCTTACGACATTAGGGGTTGTTTGTTCAATCCCCCGCCAGACCAAGTCCTTCGGATGAGACTTTATAAACTGAGGTCCGATGTATGAGTGCTGTACACTTGGCGTCTAAAAGAACCAGAGAACTCATTTGATAATAAGAGTAGGGCATCGTGCCCGGGTTCTATGTATCTGATCCCCTCTCTCTGGGGCGTCCAATTAGCCCATAGATGGCAGAAACAGATGTTAACAAACAAACCAACATGACTGTCTTAATATTTTCTCTTGTAGTCACCAACACATACACATGACTCTTTGAGGGAGGTGATTGCTAAATGAAGGATGGCCATTTTGCTTTACTTTTCTCCTGCTTTAAGCTGCCAAGTGATACGAAAAATAGTCGACTTAATGTTGCTACCCTGTGGTTTGTGTCAAACACTGCAACAGCGTTGGTTAAGTTTTTCCATTAACCCATAAATACACCTTTAATTTATTCCTCCACTGACGTTGGGATATGACTGAATACTGTTAAAAGCGACGTAAAATCATAACAAATCAAATCAAATCCACTGAAGAAAATACATGTAGATTCAATTTATGTAGTCATGAATATGTACCACAAGAAATATTTTCTTTATTTTAGCAGTAGCCCGGGGCATAAGTCGAAAAATACTTCATTTCATGATGCAAGCAAACCACTTTGCAGGTTTACTAACATGACCATTGTCAACCGAAAAAAGCCGTTAGCCACTTCAATTTCCCTGGCAGATTCAAGATGGCGGCCATTTTCAAAATGGCCGCCATTTCCATTTTGTATAAGTTATGTCGTAATGGTTATTTCCTTGCCAGTTCGAAAAGTCACACAAAACTAACAAGTATGAGATGTAAAAGGAAAATCATCAATTATGGATTACGAAATCTTACTAATTATTCAAGATGGTCGCCAAAAATTCAAAATGGCGGCCATTTTCACTATTTTCAATTGTACTTTAACCACATGCAATTTTGAAGGATTTTTAAACAACTTTTCCTCGGGCCATGTGTAAACATTTCTGTTCTTATACAACTGTTTAAAGTTATTAAAGTCTATACATTTGTTTAATGCATTAATTCAAATACGATTTTCACGTCCATACTACCTTATAACACGAAGATACTAACCAAATTCCTTCACATGATTTCATTTTGAAACATTAATTTATTTCTAAAATAGTCTTGCCGGACTTTTGGGAAATGGGTTTTTTAAGGAAGGTTGACATACCTCCTTTTTACCACAATTAAGGTGTGCTGAATCTATTTCTGCTATCTGTCACATTGTCCCATGAAGCTAACAGCCAAACAATGATGAACAAAAACAACAGAATGGCCGCCAAAACAATTATTTTCGTTATTATATACGATCTTTCGGGGATCAAACACACATATAACATCTGCTTCTCCTAAACCACATGGCTGATTACAACGAAACTCTAGATGGACATTCTTTAGGCCAATCTCTTTTAACGAACTGATTCAATAAAGAACTCTGGTTGCCATGGCGACAACAGTAAAAAAATTGCACAATTTAAAAACAATTATCCATAAAGTTCGGAACTTAGATATTTTATGTATAGTAATACCAAGCAGGCCTCAATCAAGTTTATTCATAACATATTCCTTCATCAAGATTATTGTGGTATAAAATACGCTGAAAACCATATTGCAATATATTGCAATACGGAGAAACTGTATTGCAATATAAGTAAATTGGTCCAGCGCCGGGATTAACAGCCTTACATAGACGTATCGTATATTAGGATAAGCCCAAAGTTAGGTATTTGATGTAAAGTATAACGTAGTAGACCTATACCCAGTTGTTAAAAGCATTATAGCCCGGGAGTAATAAATCTACTCACCCATGGGTCACTAGCGTTGCATATATTTAAATAGGAAACTATATAAAATCTTATCAAAAACCTTTTAGCCCAGAACTTCGTTTTATATTGTAGAGTATCGCCTTGAAGACATCTTTCAACTTTATTAAAATCATAGCGCTAGTTTTAAAATTTAGTATCTATAGTTTTATGGGTTTACATAGACTTTTATTTGAATACTTAAAATATTATTCATGTCAACACCCTAAAGCTTTAATGTCTCCCTACAATAGCCCCCCTTACAACGATTCCCTCCTTACAACAATGATTACCACTTTTGCCCATACAGCACAATTTACACCTTTCTATAACAATTCCATCCTAACCTCATACAACATATTTGTCTCCGGCTGGGTATTGTTATAGCGATTCAGCAGTGTAGAATTCTTTCAAGTTTGTTAAAGAAAGTAGCTGTCATGTCAACATATTACCAAAGAAAAAGTAGTTTTTAAAAAGTGTCCTAACCATAATGCGAAACATCCTATAAGTATATTTTGTCTAGAATGACGTAGTAGACCTCTTTCAGGTTAGTTAAAATCAGAGCCCTAGTATTAGAATTGTCCCCGCCCAGCGGCAATTGTGTCAAAATCCATGACACTGGTGAGCGATATATGGGGGTTACGGTCCTCTTGTTTAAGCAGTTTAGTCACACAAACTATGCTCAAAGGAGAAACATGTATGTGAATAAAATGCACCATGCAGCTATCAACAGAAGTGTTTCATGAATTTCTGAAATAGAAACGGTGTAGCGATGAAACCTAAGAGTTGATTCAACCATGCTGGTCTAGTTAAAAGCCAAGAATTGATAAATAAATAGAAGAATAAGGAGCATGAAGTATTGGTAACACTAAGACCACAACTACATTAATGAGACAATTCTCAACCCTAGCAATAGACCAAGCTCACGAACAGGCGATTGCAATCATCGAGTACGATGAAGAATCTAGCGCGATTCACCATGAGCAAGCAAAGAGTGCGCATACGTCATTGCTTTAGAAAGTGACAAGGTTGACCTCGACCATCAAGTTGACATAGGTCTCAGGGCTATGATTTTAACAAAGTTGATAGAGGTCTTCTAAGCGAAATATCTACATTAAAAAAATGAAGCTTTGGCTATAAGGTTTAGATAAGATTTCTTTAAGTTTCCTTTTTAAATCTATGTAAAGCTAGTGACCTATTGGTGGGATTATTTACTACCCCCGGACTACAATGCCTGTAACAAACTGTGTAGAGGTCTACTATGCTTTGCTTTACATCAAATATTTGGGCTTTATGAATTTTGTGAAGCATAGTTTTCTATATGCGATAAGACTATGTAAAGCTATTGACTCCGAGGCAGGGCCTCTTTACTTACGAGGGTCTTTCCAAATTATTTTACTTTTGCATACATGTATAATAAGCATGAACAACAGTTCTCTTTGTTGTGGAAAATTGGCATCAATGTTTGACAGTCATAGGCACTGGCCATATTTGGTACAGAATTTAATAATATTTTTATATCATATAGCTTAGAAAAAGTGCCATAATGCTTTTAAATGTCGAACTAGCTTATTGGAACTTTACTTATGTTTTAGGCCACCAACAATTAATACATTGAATTAAATAGTATTAATAACTTTGAGATGTGTGTTTCACCTACGTTTATTGTAAGATTAAAGCTTATATTAAAAAGAATAATATAACTTGAAAAATGCAAAAAATATCTTACATTTGTTTATTGGTATATCAACTTGTTTACGAATAAGTGATTTATTTTTCAATTTCAACAAACTAAAATATTTTATATTTCTCAATAACTAAGTTGTTAATCTATCACCTATAAAATGTATATGAATAAAGTATTCATCGACAAACTGTACTAAATTTGATAACTTTGTTTTGAAACGTTCGCATTGCAACAAACCAACATTAATGTTGACACATTAAAATATAAAATGCATCACAATAGTAGTTTCAAATTCTATAACATGCATGGTTGCAGTGCCTTTCGTGTTGTGTCATTTCCACCAAATTTATACCGTGTAAAATAAGAATATTGACTTGCATGATAAGTTGTCCGCACGAAATTGGCCTTTAAAATGATGTGTTAAGACAAAAATCTTACATGTAGATTTCAAGAAAATGCCAAAGTAACACACATTTTGAAGGACGCTAGTTTATTGCTATATGTTGCAATACAGTTTCTGCATATTGCAATATAATGTAATATGGCTTTCAGCGTATTGTTACCCTATTACAATTTAGATGCAAGAATATGATATGAATAAACTTGATTGAGATCCGCTAGTAAATACAATTTATCAAATATCTAACCTCTGTGTCTAGTGTTTTTACAAGAAGATATTTTAAAGATTTTCCCAGTTTTTCACATTGGTTGCCATGGCAATCAGAGCTCTTTATTGAATCAATCCTTTGAAAGAAATTAGCCCAAAGAATGTTTCTGTAACGTATTTTTGTAATCAGCAATGTGGTTTAGGAGAAGTAAATACTATGTGTATTTGATCCCCCGAAAGATCGGAAATAATAACGAAACTAAGTGTTTTGGCGGCCATTTTGTTTTTTTACCATTTTTGGGCTTTTAGCCTCGTGGGGGAGAGTGAAAGACAATAGAAATGGATTCAGCACGCCTACATTATGGCAAAAAGGTGATTTGTCAGTTTTCCCAAATATGCCTCTAGGAATGTTATTTCACCACAATCCGACAAGTCTATTTTAGATAAAAAAAGCAATGTTACAAAATGAAAATTATTAGTGTTATTAGAATTTTTAACGTTAAAATTGTATCGGAATCATGCATAAAACAAATGTACATGTATATACTTTAATAGCTTTATATAGTATAAGGACAGAACAATGAACACACAATACGTGGTAATGTAGTTTAATAATCCTTCAGAAATACATGTGCTCTTATAACAATGAAAACAGAGTGAAAATGGCCGCCATTTTGAATTTTTGGCTGCCATCTTGAATAATTAGCAATATTCCGCGATCCACAAGGGATGATTTATATTTTACATCTCATAAGTGTTAGTTTTGCGTGCCTTTTTGTATTTACATTAGACTGGCAATAACGACATAACTTATGCAAACTTGAAATGGCAGCCATTTTGAAAATGGCCGCCATCTTGAATCTGCCAGGGAAATTGAAGTGGCTAACGGGTTTTTTAGGATAAGATATGTCTAAACACTTATTGTAGAAAGTCCCTTGCTTGCATCATTATTTGAAGTATTTTGGCAAAATATCGACCTTATGCCCTGGGCTACAGGTGGTAGCTTAACCCATTACCCTATAAATATGCCTTTTAACACCTTTAATTTATTCCTCTACTGAAGAAAATAGTTCCAATTTATACTGTCACAAATAAAAATCATAGAAAATATTTTCTATAGTCTAGCAGATAATATCTTAAAGCAGGTTGAAAGTAAAGCAGAATGTGCCCTAAGGCACATTCTGCTTTACTTTCAAACTGCTTTAAGTGGTCACATATCTTTAAAACTAGAAACAGGCTATGGGGTAATGGGTTAAAGCAGGCTGAAAGTAAAACAGGTGCATTCTGCCTTACTTTCAACCTGCTTTAAGTAGCCACATATCTTCATAACTAGAAACAGTCTATGGTGTAATTGGTTAAGTTCTTGTGAAAAAACAAATTTCTTAATAACTATCAAGGCTTTTAATATGAAACTTTGAATAAAAGGGCAACTCATTACAAGGCAGAGAACCATTGGATTTGTCAAACCCGAGTTATTGCCCTTGTTTTGACTTAATATTTGTAAAAGCAATTTCTCAATAATTATTAAAGTGTTCCTTTGAAACTTGGAATACTTGTTTAGTATCAAAAGAGGAAATCATTTCAACAAGGCAGGTAACACAAACTAGCAGGCAAAAAACACCCATACACATTCTTAGAATTTGGAAGATGTACATCTCAAGTATCAAGGCTCCAGATAATGAGAATATTTCAAAAACTAACATCTTTATTTCTGTACTTAACCCTATGATGTCACTACTCATTAGAATCGTCTCTTTGAGACGATTCTAATGAATAGTGACACCTTAGGGTTTGGTTTGAATATAAAGGATTTTTTTTTTTCAAAAAATGTCTACTTTACCCCCTCTTGTCTGGAGCTCTGAGTATGAAAAAGTGGAGGGTCCAGCACCCGTTTGTGGTGCTCTTGTTGTACTCTAATGACGAGTATACACCAGGGCTCCAGATAAGAGGGAGTTATTTCAAAAACTAAAATCTTAATTTCTGTTTTAAACCCTATGATGTCATATGTTACTCATTAGAATCGTCTCTTTGAGACGATTCTAATGAATAGTGACACCTTAGGGTTTGGTTTGAATATAAAGGAATTTTTTTTTTTGAAAAATGTCTACTTTACCCCCTCTTGTCTGGAGCTCTGAGTATGAAAAAGTGGAGGGTCCAGCACCCGTTTGTGGTGCTCTTGTTGTACTCTAATGACGAGTATACACCAGGGCACCAGATAAGAGGGAGTTATTTCAAAAACTAAAATAATCTTAATTTCTGTTTTAAACCCTATGATGTCATATGTTACTCATTAGAATCGTCTCAAAGAGACGATTCTAATGAATAGTGACACCTTAGGGTTTGGTTTGAATATAAAGGATTTTTTTTTGTGAAAAATGTCTACTTTACCCCCTCTTGTCTGGAGCTCTGAGTATGAAAAAGTGGAGGGTACAGCACCCGTTTGTGGTGCTCTTGTTGTACTCTAATGATGAGTATACACCAGGGCTCCAGATAAGAGGGAGTTATTTCAAAAACTAAAATCTTAATTTCTGTTTTAAACCCTATGATGTCATATGTTACTCATTAGAATCGTCTCAAAGAGACGATTCTAATGAATAGTGACACCTTAGGGTTTGGTTTGAATATAAAGGATTTTTTTTTTTTTGAAAAATGTCTACTTTACCCCCTCTTGTCTGGAGCTCTGAGTATGAAAAAGTGGAGGGTCCAGCACCGGTTTGTGGTGCTCTTGTTGTACTCTAATGATGAGTATACACCAGGGCTTCAGATAAGAGGGAGTTATTTCAAAAACTAAAATGTTATATCTGTTTTAAACCCTATGATGTCACATGTTACTCATTAGAAAAAGTTGTTCGTCCAGCACCCGTGTGTGGTGCTCTTGTTGTACTCTAATGATGAGTACACACCAGGGCTCCAGATAAGAGGGAGTTATTTAAATAAATCAAGTATTTTCTCACTCATTTCAGCGCAAAATCCTATGGTGTTACTACTCATTAGAATCGTCTCAAAGAGACGATTCTAATGAGTAGTGACACCATAGGGTTTAATTCAGAAATAAAGATTTTAGTTTTTAAAAACTTACCCTTATCTGGTGATCTGATACAAATTCGTTACAAAGTACCCATGAAGAGTGCTCTTGTTCTATGCCAACATATACTCAACAAAACAATTAAAGGGGCAAATATATTGGGTAGGTCCAATATATAAAAAATAAGTTCATACAATATTTTTTTAACAGTTTCATGTAAAATTACATGTTAACTTCATTGTAGAGTATAACTGTATTTCGAAAAGAAGAAATATATATCGCAGTTCCCCTTCAAACACAACCACCCTAAAAATTACCGTGTGCCAGACTAGGTGGGTGGGGTAACAAACAACTTGACCAAGAGCCCCACCTTTTAGGTTCTTCTCTTAAATTACAGCTAGTATCATATGTGTTCACCACGTGCATTAATAACTTCCTTGCATGTACATGGAAATTGGAGAATTAGCTTAAGGATGTATACAATGGACATTTTGTGCCATTCTTCAATAAGCATGTCTGTTAGCCTCTAAGGTGACGATCTCGACCGGATATCCGGCGTTGCCGCATGTCCTAAGCATCCTAAATGTGACCCAAGTGTGTTGACCTTGCTGGCCAGTCCATCTGTCCTCTGCCCTCGTGTTCCAAGTACTGGTCTACCATACGTGCTCGGTACGGACGAGCTTTGTCGTCTGTCGGAATGAAGCCTGAACCCAAAGCCCCAGCTGCAGCGCGTGCAATAGCGTCTAGGGTATCGTCCCTGTACCCCAAACGAGCCAGAGTCCAGTTCCTAATGACGTAAAGGTCCGTGCAACCGTTGTAGGATATGCCCACCCATAGGAACCCTGACCCCTTTCTGAGTCCGTCATGCTCTGTCACATAACAGTCGAAGAAACATTCGTTTCGCTGTCTTTACATTCGTCTGCAGTCGACATTTAAATCCAATATGGAATTTAACGCACTAGTCCACAATACGTTGCGAAAACGTAAACGTTCAAATGGCATGATTTCTGGCAAAACGCTAGATGACGTTTTCGGTGGTGTGGGGTCAAGGCCGGTCACAATACAGGTCTTCTAGCCCATAGGTTTGCAGCATGAAGTCTATTCCCGACGACCTGAACAGAAATCCTGTAACCACACGTCTGTTTATAAACACTATTAAGCGTAACGAGGGAATTGAGCCGTTGACGTCATGCCATAAGTGACAACATCGGTTCTTTACTTCAAATATGACCTGCAAACGACCTTGACCTGATCTCCAATTAACCATCTCAGTGTCCAGGTACAACTACCACAACCTTTCGACGACACCCTTGCTAACGTTAAACTCCGTCGCAACATGACGTTGGAAAACGACAAATGACGTCTTTAGGGGCATAGTTTTCAAATGTTGTACCAATATGCAATCTATTTTTTGCTTAAGATACAAATATTCACTCGATATAATGAAAACAGCTATAAAACTAATCGTTGAAGAATAGGCAGACACATCGTGCAAAAATCCAGTGGACGTTAAAAACCGTGTTTTTGATACTTGTCCGCTTCAATTCATTCAACCATGACCATTTCTGCACATAGTGGCGTTAGTTTCTTAATTTGTTTATTCTAAAGCATCTAAACACGCATTCAATCTTTTAACTTGAAAATGTTTGCATTTTTGAAAAAGATATATGAACTTATACCTTTGCCCCTTTAATTATTTTGTTGAGTATAGTAGACCCATAGAGAGTGTCCATAGGATATGCTCTGTCTGTCATTTTGCAATATAGTGCAATAGCTCATATGGTGTCGGCCTGGTCTAATTTCGCCCCATATAATCTATAGTAAAATGCCTAACTTTCAGAGCCAACAGCTCCCTCCAAAACAATTTCTAGGCTATAAAAGACATACCCTTCAATTCTATAGACATTTCCCTGTTGATTGAGGCCAGTAAACCTATACATCGCCGTCTACATTTTTTGCTATCAATGATTTGCTAAGGTCACTGTCAAAATAAAGGTAAACAACTTTCACTTTTATCCCATTCACTGTGTTTCCATATGCATCCGCCTGGAGAAAAAGTCCTGAAATGAGATGCCTAAAACAATGCCATTTGGGTGGAAATGACCACAAATAGCCAGTTTTCATCAAGAAAACCATTCAAACTCACCCACAGGCAAAACTAAACAGTGCAAATCTTTGAAATTGTATTTTTCAAGGTACTACTTGCAAGACCACAACGACCCGGAAGTGATTCCTGACCAGGCCGACAACATATGATATATAGCAATAGCTTAGATGATATTATGTTCATAGTGGGCCATTGAGTTTTATCAGGGCTCCAGATAACAGTACCCGGCTGTACTTTTTCCTAGGTTTTATGAAAAAAAAACATGGAAAAAACCACGGAGTATTCGGACGGTCATATTACAAAAACCTTGGAAAAAAGACGAGAAAACCTTAGAAAATACAAGACCTTGGTTTTTACATGGTTTGACAAAATACCTCGGAAAAGTTTACGAGGAATCCTTGTAAAATATTTAATTTCCAAGGAAACCACGGAAACAAAAAATCCTCGGAAAAGTTTACGAGGAGTCCTTGTAAAATATTTAGGAAAAAACCATGGAAATATTAGAACCATTTTACGTGGTTTCGACAAAATACCATGGAAAAGTATATATATACGAGGAATAGTTAACTACTAGTGGGTGGGGTACCACATGCTTTTGTTTGTATCATGTAAATATCCAAAATATATTATGATCATGATAAAATTGTATTTATGTAAGTTATGTAACTTACCATGAATCTTTTGTCAGGAGTCTGAACTGGTTTGGAGTCTTTAATTTTTGCCACATTCACATTTTAAAGTATAGATAAACAGACAACTTAAATCTCTGACCTCTGATTGTTGTGAGCTGGTGTCCTGGGTGTGTATAATATTCACTGTTTTGTGAAACTTACAATTGTAGCAAATATTTCTTATATTTATAATTCACTAAGTTGTACTTCCAAGGTTTTTCCGTGCTGGAAAATGTCTAAGTACAATTTTTACGAGGTGCAAATTGTTTAAGTTATTATTTTACAAGGATTTTCCGTGCTAAAAAATGGTTAAGTTCTTATTTCCGAGATTGTTCCGTGTTTATTTTTGCCAAAGTCCAATTTTTCCGAGCTTTTGCCAAGGTTTTAAGAGTTTCCAAGGTCTTTTCTTGATATTTACGTGGTTTTTTTGTTCATAAGCATGCATAAACCATGGAAATTTTGGTGACTAAACAAAAACCTTGGAAATTGTTACGAATAACCATGGAACTTTTAGAATTCCATGTAAATTCCACGTAAATTATTCATATTCCATGGAAATTTTACACTGAACCTTGGAAAAAGTACAGCCGGGTAGTTTTTCAAAAACTAAAATCTTTATTTCTGCTTTAAACCCTATGGTGTGACTACTCATCAGAATCGATTCTAATGAGTAGTGACACCATAAGGTTTGGTGATGAAATGAGTGAGATAATGTTGAATTTGTTCAGAAAACTACCCCTTATCTGGAGCCCTGTTTATGTTCAAATATTTAGCACACTGCAGGAGAAGGGGTTAAGAATAGCGAAGGCGTCAAAAGGCGTTTCTTTGGGGGGGCATTAATACTCCTTTTTACGCCTTTAACTTATTCTGCACTGAAGAAAATAATTCAGATTTATACAGTCTAGAATTATGTATCATGAGAAACTTTTTGTTTATTTTTAGCAGATGATAGCTTTAAGCGGCTGAAAGTAAAGAAGAATGTGCTGCTTTACTTTCAACTTGCTTTAAGTTGTCACCTGTCTTCAAAACTAGGAACAGGCTATGGGGTCATGGGTTTTAGGTTTGTCTGCCTGTCCATCTCCTTCTTTGGGGGTAAAGTGTTAAATAGAGGATATTGTATGAGTGCTCATTATTTATCATTTTTAATAAACGAGTTGACTAAAATAATATGACGCGAGCCTTGGCGAGCGTCATATTCATTTTAGTCAACGAGTTTATTAAAAATGATAAATAATGAACACGAATGTGATATTCTATTTATCACATTACAAGTTCAAGCACCTATTAAATTGATTTGAAGCCGTAGTTTGTAGACCCTACGCTATATAGATTTTCCGCCAAACGTTACATTGTTTACGTTAACGTCATAGTAAATGACGTCATTTGGCACCCCGCTACATGCAGCGCTTATGGAGCCCAAAAAACGATATTCCACCAGTGGATTACGATATTTATACAATCGCTTTATGCAACTCCCAGACCGCAAATTCTTTGGGGGAAAGTGTTAAACCTAGTTTTCCTGTATTTCAGTATATGACATGACCAGCAAAATCGGTAGTAGCGCAGGTATGTAACATTGAACACTTAATATACTAACAGTTTTACATCATGCACCATATACAGTAGAACCTCTCTATTACGACCACTAAAAAGAAGGCTAATTGTCTGTATGAAAGACAGGTGACAGCTTAAAGCAATGTGAAAGTGAAACAGAAAGCTCCTGTAGGAGCTTTCTGTTTCACTTTCACGTTGCTTTAAGCAGTCACCTGTCTTAAACGACTAATATTTGACACAATTTAGTGGTCGTAATAGAGAGGTTCTACTGTATAACTATTTGCATGCTGGGTACTTTTGTCGTCAGCAACAGTTGTTGTCTCCTAACTTTCCTTTAAATGGAATTTTCAAAATTTATTTTCAAAACAGGTTCAGAGGGTCAAACAGTTTGGATCCTGATGAGACGCCACATGACGCGGCGTCTCATCAGGATCCAAACTATTTGCAGAGGTAATCACTATGGCAGTCATATCCGCCGCTAGCATGGCAAGAGTTAACCCTTTGAAAAGGCTTTCCTCCACAAAAAGGCTTATTCTAACAGTTTAGTCCGGTTTATGGTCTCAACGTCCCAATACCTCAACGTACCAGACGGAACGTCCCAATTATGTGGATGGAACGTCCCACTTTATAAAAATTATAGAAAATCAGTTTTATTTATACTATTTTTGTATAATTTATTGTTTTTGAGATTATTCACGATATATAATCTGATTGATTTAGGATATCTGTTATTACAAAAATGAACACCCGATCGTAGAAAAAATTGCAAATAGTACACTCCGACGGCCGTGACGGCAGCTAAAGCTAATCTCCTGATAACCTTTTCAAACAGTTTCATCCAGATTAGAGACCAACTCAATTCTCATCATATATTCCAAACTGTTTGTAAATTGGATATTAATAAAGTCACATATAGAGGATATATTGATTTAAGCAGGCGTCATATTTAGCAGAATTCATTTTCTTTGTTTTCATCGACGGGCGACTCGAAATGCAGAGAACACCACAGGAAAAGGGTTTTATGTTGTAATAGCGTATTTAAAGGTATCTGTGCACCAGTTTATAAGTCATATATGAATTCCCGCTCAAAAAGATACTTTTATTGTCCAAAAATCGGCGACGATATGAAAAATGCCGATCCTACCTAACCTTCGTAAACACCAACTAAAATAAATTTGATGTACTAATATCGTATTTAAAGGCATATATATATTGTTTAAATAACTGTGTCGACACCCCTGTTAAAAAAGGTGGCTTTTCTTGGTTTACCGTGAATCGCCGATAATTTGAAAATACCCACCTTCCTTAACCTATTCATCCCTGAATGGACAATTCCAGTTTCCAGCTAAGTTTTGTCCATTAATGACTATTTAGGATTGGATAAGGACATACGAGCAGACATTGGGCAGAGGAGCCCTCTGATCAGGTTCCTCACTGTATTCGTATGACATGTGTACTCTTCATAGGTACATTATTTGTTAATGACGAGTATGTTGCCGCGCAGAGGCGATTTTTTTTGTTTTTAAAAAGGGACCACCTGATTGAGAAGAATCACCAGTCAAATTATCAGAACACACTGTTTAAATGTTATTTAAAAAAATTGTAATAGTTATGCACCCATGCAAACCTGGCCTATTAAACTACCGCTGTACCCAGACCATTTAGCCTTATCTATTTTGTTAAGTAAACTGTGTACACTGCTCAGATGAATCCTTCACGAGTTCTTTGATCAGAATCTGCACTATTTGATGCCCCCGGTATCTATAAATGCGAATGCGTATAGCGTTGTCAAGTCCGTGTGTCCGTCCGTTAAGTAGACTTTACCGTTTCCTCCAGCATCAATACCACTTACTCAAATCCCTATATACTTATACAGTTGTTCAGGGCTCCAGATAAGGGGGTATTTCAAAAACTAAAATCTTTATTTCTCAATTAAACCCTATCGTGTCACTACTCATTAGAATCGTCTCCATAGGATTTGGTGGTAAAATGAGTAAGAAAGTGCTGGATTTGTTCAATTTACCCCCTCTTATCTGGAGTCCTGGTTGTTGTCTTTAAGTTGGTTTACGGGTAAAATATTTAACCCTCATCATGTTTTAAAGTGCGACTTGTCTAATAATTGCAAACAGGTTGTTTCCAGATCTGGATCCAAACTATTTGTCACTCATTTCAACTTTTCTTCTTTTTCAAATGCATGAAAACTAGTTTTCAGCTTATCAGACAATATTTTTAAAAAAGACGACAATTCAGCATGAACACGTTAAAAACTCTTTGATCAAATCTTCAAAGTTAGCCGACTTCGCTTCCCCGCTCAACATATTCAACTCACAAGTAGAGTTTGTTGTTTTCTAAAAGTGATTGACAGCGGATTTTACTAATAATTATCCAATTGAAATACACCTTTTGGGAGCATGAAACTTTCCTATTAGGGTCCAGATGTGAAATTAACAAATGGATAACGTTTCTAAATCTTCGAGTTACGATGTTCGTGTGTATGTAATGAGTTTACACGCAGTGATCTGTGAATGATTTTCTGGAATTTTACGAAAAATGCTGAAGATAAAAAATAAACTTGGCGAAAACAAAACACTTTTTATGGGAGTATAATTATAAGGTAAATCGTTAATTTCATTCAAGTGTCATATATAAACCAATAATTTGCTGTCTAATTATGATCTATTATGATATCAATATCTTTTTTTTTATAATGGCAATTTCGAATTGGAATTGAACGTTTGCTAAATAAATGAAACAAGTTGGAAGTTGGTTTCTGTGTGAATCAATCAGACATTTAAAAACGTTAAGAAACGTTAAAAAAGTCGCAAACATTTGAACAATTTATCAGCGCGTGCCGATGTTCACACCCTCGCGAAAAATATGCTATGCGATTATCAGCGCGTGCCGAATACACAGTCAGTGGCATATTAGACTTGACACGTGTATTTGTTACGCCTCTCGTCTGCAACTTTTCCCTTTCATGTATGCCGACATTTCAAAGAGTGTAATCGTAGACATGAAACATATACACAGTGAAAAATGGTAGCTACTTGGGTGTGGCATTAGCGAAAGGTAACTTATCTTCTACGAAATACGAAGATTAATGCGATGCTATAAGTGGATAAAACAACCCCGACTAACGGAGGATAATACTCACATAGGAACATCGTATGTACACAGTATGTAAGCAAAAAATATTTCATTTAATCCCAGTTACTCATTTAAATCACTATTTCACGTTTGCATCAATTAATAATTGTCAAATACGAGTGATATATATAATTTTTTTAAAAATGGCACGTTGGATCCACAAATGGTACGTTGATGTAGTGGGGCGTTGATGCGATGGGGCGTTGAGACCAGACACCGTTTAGTCCCATATCTCACTATATTTAACCCTTTCATCCATAGAAAGACTTGTACGAACAGTTTAGGCCTATGTCTCACCATATTTAACCCTTTCCACTACAGAAAGACTTGTACAAACAGTTTAGGCCTATGTCTCACCATATTTAACCCTTTCCACTACAGAAAGACTTGTACAAACAGTTTAGGCCTATATCTCACCATATTTAACCCTTTCCACTACAGAAAGACTTGTACAAACAGTTTAGGCCTATATCTCACCATATTTAACCCTTTCCACTACAGAAAGACTTGTACAAACAGTTTAGGCCTATGTCTCACCATATTTAACCCTTCTCTCTACAGAAAGAGATGTACAAACAGTTTAGGCCTATGTCTCACCATATTTATCCCTTTCCACTACAGAAAGACTTGTACGAACAGTTTAGGCCTATGTCTCACCATATTTATCCCTTTCCACTACAGAAAGACTTGTACGAACAGTTTAGGCCTATATCTCACCATATTTAACCCTTTCCACTACAGAAAGACTTGTACGAACAGTTTAGGCCTATGTCTCACCATATTTATCCCTTTCCTCTACAGAAAGACTTGTACGAACAGTTTAGGCCTATATCTCACCATATTTAACCCTTTCCACTACAGAAAGACTTGTACGAACAGTTTAGGCCTATGTCTCACCATATTTAACCCTTTCCACTACAGAAAGACTTTAACGAACAGTTTAGGCCTATATCTCACCATATTTAACCCTTTCCTCTACAGAAAGAGATGTACAAACAGTTTAGGCCTATGTCTCACCATATTTATCCCTTTCCACTACAGAAAGACTTGTACAAACAGTTTAGGCCTATGTCTCACCATATTTAACCCTTTCCTCTACAGAAAGAGATGTACGAACAGTTTAGGCCTATATCTCACCATATTTAACCCTTTCCTCTACAGAAAGAGATGTACAAACAGTTTAGGCCTATGTCTCACCAGATTCCTCTATAGAAAGACTTGTCTTAACAGTTTAGCCCCATATCTAGCCATATTTAACCATTTCCTCAATAGAAAGACTTGTCTTAACATTTTAGCTCCATATCTCACCATATTTAACCCTATCTTCTTAGGAAAGACATGAACTAACAGTTTAGCCCCATAACTCACCATATTTAACCATTTCCTCTACAGAAAGACTTGACCTAACAGTTTAGTCCCATATCTCAACATATTTAACCCCTTCCTCTACAGAAAGACTTGTACTAACAGTTTAGCCCCATATCTAGCCATATTTAACCCTTTCCTCAATAGAAAGACTTGTCTTAACAGTTTAGCCCCATATCTCACCATATTTAACCCTATCTTCTTAGGAAAGACATGAACTAATAGTTTAGCCCCATAACTCACCATATTTAACCCTTTCCTCTACAGAAAGACTTGACCTAACAGTTTAATCCCATAACTCACCATATTTAACCATTTCCTCTACAGAAAGACTTGACCTAACAGTTTAGTCCCATATCTCACCATATTTAACCCTTTCCTCTACAGAAAGACTTGACCTAACAGTTTAGCCCCATATCTCACCATATTTAACCATTTCCTCTACAGAAAGACTTGACCTAACAGTTTAGTCCCATAACTCACCATATTTAACCATTTCCTCTACAGAAAGACTTGACCTAACAGTTTAGTCCCATATCTCACCATATTTAACCCCTTCCTCTACAGAAAGACTTGTACTTACAGCTTAGCCCCATATTTAACCATTTCCTCAATAGAAAGACTTGTTTTAACAGTTTAGCCCCATATCTCACCATATTTAACCCTATCTTCTTAGGAAAGACATGAACTAACAGTTTAGCCCCATAACTCACCATATTTAACCATTTCCTCTACAGAAAGACTTGACCTAACAGTTTAGTCCCATATCTCACCATATTTAACCCCTTCCTCTACAGAAAGACTTGTACTTACAGCTTAGCCCCATATTTAACCATTTCCTCAATAGAAAGACTTGTTTTAACAGTTTAGCCCCATATCTCACCATATTTAACCCTATCTTCTTAGGAAAGACATGAACTAACAGTTTAGCCCCATAACTCACCATATTTAACCATTTCCTCTACAGAAAGACTTGACCTAACAGTTTAGTCCCATATCTCACCATATTTAACCCCTTCCTCTACAGATAGATTTGTACTAACAGCTTAGCCCCATATCTCACCATATTTAACCATTTCCTCTACAGAAAGACTTGACCTAACAGTTTAGTCCCATATCTCACCATATTTAACCCCTTCCTCTACAGAAAGACTTGTACTTACAGCTTAGCCCCATATTTAACCATTTCCTCAATAGAAAGACTTGTTTTAACAGTTTAGCCCCATATCTCACCATATTTAACCCTATCTTCTTAGGAAAGACATGAACTAACAGTTTAGCCCCATAACTCACCATATTTAACCCTTTCCTCTACAGAAAGACTTGACCTAACAGTTTAGTCCCATATCTCACCATATTTAACCCCTTCCTCTACAGAAAGACTTGACCTAACAGTTTAGCTCCGTAACTCACCATATTTAACCCTTTCCTCTACAGAAAGACTTGTACTAACAGCTTAGTCCCATATCTCACTGTATTTAAACCTTTCCTCTATAGAAAGACTTGACCTAACAGTTTAGTCCCATATCTCACCATATTTAACCCCTTCCTCTACAGAAAGACTTGTACTAACAGCTTAGCCCCATATCTCACTGTATTTAAACCTTTCCTCTATAGAAAGACTTGTATTAACAGTTTAGCTCCGTAACTCACCATATTTAACCCTTTCCTCTACAGAAAGACTTGTACTAACAGTTTAGTCCCATATCTCACAATATTTAATCCTTTCATCCATAGAAAGACTGGTACTAACAGTTTAGTCCCATATCTCACAATATTTAATCCTTTCATCCATAGAAAGACTTGTACTAACAGTTTAGCTCCATATCTCACAATATTTAATCCTTTCCTCTATAGAAAGATTTGTACTAACAGTTTAGCTCCATATCTCACAATATTTAATCCTTTTCTCTATAGAAAGATTTGTACTAACAGTTTAGCTCCATATCTCACCATATTTAACCTTTCATCCATAGAAAGACTTATACGAACAGTTTAGTCCCATCTTGTACTTGATTTAACAGGTTTCTTTACAGAAAGACTTATACTTATATTGGTGGGGATTTGATAAAAGTTTTATTGAATGTGATTCATATTGCTGTGTTTTAACGTTTGATGTCTGTGACTTTGATATCCATTAGGGCCATTAACATATAGCCTGCTTCTAGTTTTGTAATTACAGTACATGTTTTACTGAATTTAAAGTTGAACAGGAAAGGGTTAACCCATTACCCCATAGCCTGTTTCTAGTACTGAAGATAGGTGACCACTTAAAGCAAGTTGAAGGTAAAGCAGAGTGCACCTTGTGGCACATTCTGCTTTACTTTCAGCCTGCTTTAAGCTACTATCTGCTGGAATATATAAGGAATTTCTTATATTACATGTACATTTTCCTGACAGTAGAAATTGGAACTATTTTCTTCAGTGGAGGAATGAAATTAAAGGGGTAAAAAGGCTTATATAGGGTAATGACTCAACATTTCATTCTACTGAAATAATTTTTCTGCTTTTTGCAAATGTGTTTAATACAGGGGTTTAATATTTTCCCCCGTTGCTTGGTTCTAGTTTTGAAGACAGATGACCACTCAAAGCAGGTTGAAAGTAAAGCAGAATGGTCCTTTACTCTGAACCTGCTTTAAACTCATATCTTGTAAAATAATTGAAATTCCATCTTCACTTTTGGTACATTGTATGTCCTATCTGGACTACTTTTCTCAGTGTAGAAATAATTAACCCTTTCACTCTCAATGATGCCATAAAGCATGTTTGCTAACAATTTGGGCCCTGATCAGACGCAGCGTAACGCGTAACCCAAACTATTTGACACTCTTATCAACATTTATTAAGTCTTACAAACTTAAATCTAACTTTGAACAGGGCTCCAGATAAGAGGTAGTTATTTCAACAAATCCAACATTTTCTCACTCTTTTTAGAACCAAATCCTATGGTGTTACTACTCATTAGAATCGTCTCTTCGAGACGATTCTAATGAGTAGTGACACCATAGGGTTAAATTCAGAAATAAAGATTTTAGTATTTGAAAAACTACCCTTATCTGGTGCTCTGTTTGAAACATGTCTTGCAGACAACAATACCGAAACAGACGACAATAAAGCAGTGAGGTGGTAAAAATCTCCGGAATAATTTGATCATGAAAGGGTTAACCCTTAACCTGTCACTCACGACTATAGCTCCATATGCAAACAGCTTGGTTCCGGATGAGACGCCGAGTAACTCGGCGTCTCATCCGGATCCAAGCTGTTTGACACTCGGACAACATTGTCAGCAATTTTGAGCAACTTTGAAGCACTTTGAAACTTGAAGCAGACGAGAAATATAGCAGACGACAATTTATTTGACGGGCTATGGGTTAAAGGCATTGCAAGGCATATTTATGGAGTAATTGATTCAAGGGTTAACCCTTAGCCCGCCAAATAAATTGTCGTCTGCTATATTTCTCGTCTGCTTCAAGTTTCAAAGTTGCTAAAAATTGCTGAAAATGTTGTCCGAGTGTCAAACAGCTTGGATCCGGATGAGACGCAGAGTTACTCGGCGTCTCATCCGGATCCAAGCTGTTTGCATATGGAGCTATAGTCGTGAGTAGCAGGCTAAGGGTTAAACTAGTTATCTAGACTTTGTTACATATTGAAAAGAAATCATGATTGTAGATTAGCCATTCAATTTATATGGAGACATTGATTTTTGTCATGATGATTCATAATGAGGCTGTACGAAAAGATTCTTTATATGATTATATAAATCAGCTAATCTGAGTTTAAACTATTGTCATTAACTTAGTGTTTAATGTATGGACTTTTGAGCAAATTAAGGACAATTGAATTCTTGTTTGATACGGTTCTTGTGTAAATCTAGAATTTCAACAGAGATGCTATTTTGCAAGAGAATCATCAGTATAACATCTTTTCTTTGTTAGAGACAAAACCCATTTCCCCTTAATGACACCTTTATTTCGTCACTGTAGAAAATAGTTTCAATTTATACAGTTTAAATATCTATTCAAAGAAATAGTTTTCTCCTTGTTCTAGCAGAAACTGATGGTAGCTTAACTCTTTGAACCCTAGTCCCGCATATAGGCGTCCTTTTCAAACAGTGTACATGTGAATAGTACACTTGTCCTGTGCAAACAGTGAAGACCCAGATCAGAGGGCTCCAAAAGGAGCCCTCTGATCAGGGTCTTCACTGTTTGTCATAATGCCAAACATTGACAAAAACAACCCTTAAAAGTCAGAAATGGACTAGACTTAAGTGGAAACTGGAATTGTCCATTTAAAGTTTCAGGGAGGAAAGAGTTAAAGCAGGCTGTTTTAAGTGGATACCTGTCTTCAAAAACTAGAAACAGATGGGGTTGTAAGATGGATAACAACTTAACACAGGTTGAAAGTAAAACAGATTTAACAGAATGCTCCTACAAAGAGCATTCTGATTTACTTTCAACTTGCTTTAACTCTTTTCTCCCTGAAACTTTAAATGGACAATTCCAGTTTCCATTTTAGTCTAGTCCTTTTCTGACTTTCAAGGGTTGTTTTTGTCAATGGTTGGCATTGTGACAAACAGTGAAGACCCTGATCAGAGGGCTCCAAAAGGAGCCCTCTGATCTGGGTCTTCACTGTTTGCATAAAACACATGTACTATTCACATTTACACTGTTTGAAAAGGACGCCTATATGCGGGACCAGGGTTCAAAGAGTTAAGCTACCATCTGGGAAGACACTGGAACATTTCTATTTTCTTGTTCAGGGTTTCATGTTTTTCAAAAGAAATTTAGAAAATTCTATTACAGACAACAATTTTTACAGGCAAAAAAAAATAGCCAGCATGCAAAAAGTTAAAATACTACCCCTATCTGGAGCTCAGGGGCCCGTTTCATAAAACTTCATACGACAAATGTTATCGTAAGTCAGATCATAAAAGTCTCGATTATTATTTATTTCTCAATCTAATCCTGTCTTATGATATCTTTTTGGAATCGTCTTTTCAAGACGATTCCAAAAAGATGTCACAAGACAGGATTCGACATTTGTCGTAAGAAGTTTTATGAAACGGGCCCCAGGCGAGTAAGATTGTATATAGCCAGCGTGCAAAGAGTTAAAATACAGTAAAACCTCTCTATTACGACCACTAAATTATGTTAATTATTAGGGTGTTTAGTTCAACTGTTTACGATAGGTGACCGCTTAAAGCAAGGTGACAGTGAAACAGAAAGCTCCTTTAGGAGCTTTCTGTTTCACTGTCACATTGCTTTAAGCTGTCACCTCTCTATTATACATTCAATTAGCCTTCGTTTTACTGTACTACCCCTATCTGGAGCTCAGGTGAGTAAGATTGTATATAGATATTGTTTGCATATTTACAGGGAATCACCAGGGCACCCCTCAGAGTCAGTCAGACTTAGCATTACCTCCACTAACCAACCAACCTCGTAAGTATTACACATTATTATGCTTTTTAGCTACAGTGGAGAATACGTTATTCTTTCCCGTTTAAACGCAAACGTACGCAAACGCAAAACACTAAAACGTTGAAAAATACAACATTTGGACAATTCTGATAGTTCATGTTTATCTTGGTGGCAAACAGTTTGGAGCCTGATCAGACGCCGGGTTACCCGGCGTCTGATCTGGCTCCAAACTGTTTGTTATAGAAATTATAGTTTTAGAGTAAACGCATTTATTTGGAAAGAATAACAGATTCTCCACTGTAACTGACAGGAAGTGCCAAGGTAAGCTGTGAAGATTGCTGGATGTCCGTCATCTGTCTGTCTGTCAGTTGGTCCACAATTGATCTTTAACACTCTAGCGGCTACAAGTTTCATTCAATCTTCATGAAACTTGATGACAATGTTTGTCTTGATGAAATCTAGGTCAAGTTTGAATGTGGATCATGTTGGCTCAAAAACTATGTCACAAGGTCAAATCACAGAAAAACCTTGTTAACACTCTAGAGGCTACACATCCCATTTGATCTTCATGAAATGTAGTCAAAATGTTTGCCACTTTGATTTCAAGGTTGAGTTTGAATGTAGGTCATGTCTAAGTATAACTCTTAAGTAATCTATCTTATTTTGACAAGTCTTTTTTTGATGACCCCCATATTTCATGAATGACCCCCTACTTTTAGAACCATGGGTCAAAATGTCCCCTAGTGCTGCCCAGCTGGATTGAACACTGCATGTTTGGTCGAAAACCAGTTCACTAGGTCAAATCAAGGAAAAACATTGTTAACACTTTAGAGGCTACAAATCTCATTTAATCTTCATGAAACATGGTCAAAATGTTTGCCTTATTGATATCTAGTCACAAGTTTGAATGTGGGTCATGTCAGGTAAAAAACTAGGTCACTAGTTCAAATCATAGAAAAACCTTGATAACACTCTAGAGGCTACACACCTCATTTGATCTTCATGAAATGTAGTCAAAATGTTTGCCACTTTGATTTCAAGGTTGAGTTTGAATGTAGGTCATGTCCGGTCAAAAACTAGGTAACTAGGTCAAATCATAGAAAAACCTTGTTAACACTCTAGAGGCTACAAATTTCATTAGCTCAAAATGTTTGCCTTATTGATATCTAAGTCATGTTTGAATGTTGGTCATGTCGGATCAAAAACTAGATCAATAGGTCAAATCAACATGTCAAATTCATTGTAAACTCTCTAGAAGCTACAGTTCTCATTTGATTTTGATGAAACTTGCTCAAAATGCCTCATTGAAATATAGGCCAGGGTTGAATGTGGGTCATGTCGGGTCAAAATCTAGGTCACTATAGGTCAAGTTTTACATGGTGTACCAGGTGAGATATAGGGCTAAAGTGGCCCTTGCTATGCATTTTGGATGAGTCTGTGATCATTCTCAAGCTTTTGATAAGAGGGAGTCAACAGAACAAATCCAACATTCCTCACTCATTTCAGCACCAAATCCTATGAGACGATTATAGAGAGTATCGACATCATAGGATTTAATGCAAAATTAAGATTTATGTTTTGGAAATACTCCCCTGTCTGTTTTGATTGGTTACATTAAACATTCTGCTCAAATCTGACCAATCAAACGCTTAAGAATGATCTTTATAAGCATAGACCCTGGTCTTTTATATTACCTTAAAATTGTTTTCTGCTGCTTTTCTCTCAAAGTTATGTATTGGACATTTTGTCTGTTATCACCTAATAATTAACACAATTTTTGGTGATAATAGAGAGGTTTTACTTTATTGTTTGTGTTACAGAGCCAGAGTTTTGGTGTACTATTTTGGCAATAGTGGCATAACCTTCATTTATCCACTATTGATACTATTGTTACAGCTCCAGAGTTTTGGTGTACTATAACCTTCATTTATCCACTATTGTTTCTGTTACAGCTCCAGAGTTTTGGTGTACTATAACCTACTTTGAGCTAGACCAGCAGGTTGGTGAGACGTTCAAAGTACCGTACAGTTTCACTACAGTCACAGTGGACGGTTATACTGACCCGTCCAGTCTGGACAGGTTCTGTCTAGGGCAGCTGTCCAACGTTCACAGGTCGGAAGCTAGTGAGAGAGCCAGGTAAGAGTAAGGGTTGGTTTAGGGAGTATTTAAAAAACTGAAGTCTTTTTTATGCCCCCGGCATCGATAGATGCGGAGGCATATAGTAATCGTCCTGTCCGTCCGTAACAAAGTTAAGTAGATTTTACCATTTCGTCTAGCATCAACACTGCTTACCCAAATGCTTGGATACTGATTACAGTTGTTGCCTGTGCCCATTCCCTATCCACCAATACCACCAAACTATGATTTTGACCTTGACCTAATTTGGACTTAGAATATTTTGAATGGGCTCTTTCTCGGTTAACTAGATTTTACCGTTTCGTCTAGCATCCACACTGTTTACTAAAATGCTTCGATACTTATACAGTTATTGCCTTGGACCATTACCAACTCACCAATAATACCCAAGCTTAGTTTGACCTTGACCGTGACCTATTTAGATTTAGAAAAGATTTAGTACATATTGTCAAGGATGCCACCGAGGGCATAAGTGTTTCTTGAATGCGCAGTCTTGTTTCTGCTTTAAACTCTATAATGTCACTTTTTAGCTCACCTGAGCCGAAGGCTCAGGATGAGCTATTGTGACCAGTTTGGAGCCAGATTAGATGCTGGGTTACCCGGCTTCTGATTTGGCTCCTACCTTTCTTGCAATAGATTTAACCCATTACCTCTTAGCCTATTTCTAGCTTTGAAAACAGGTGACCACTTAAAGCTGGTTGAAAGTAAAGCAGAATGTGCCTTAAGGCACATTCTGCTTTACTTTCAGCCTGCTTTAAGCTACCATCTAACAGGATATAGAAATATGTCTTCTGATACATATTCTTGGCTATATAAATTGGAACTAATTTCTTCAGTGGAGGAATAAATAGAGGCGTAAAAAGGCGTTTTTAAGGGGTAATGGGTTAATAGTTTTTTTGCATAGACATGTTTATTGTAAATGAATATTGTAATTGTGAATTTAGAGCTTCTGTACCTACCCTGTTATGCATAACTTTAGGTTTATTGTACGCTTGTAATGGAATTGTAGCAGGCTACATGTAGGTAAAGTGTGTTTACCACATAATTTGCGGTCTGGGAGTGGTTTAAAGCCATTGTATAAATATCGTAATCCACTAGTGAAATATCGTTTTTTGGACTCCAGCCTGATCTTTTCGTCCACAAGAGCTGCATGTAGCGGAACACCAAATGACGTCATTTGCGATGACATTACCATGAACAAGCCAAGGCTTGCGTCATATTAATTTAGTCAACGAGTTTATTAAAAATGATAAATAATGAGCACTCATGTTTGATCCTCTATATATTCTATCTGCAGGCTACATATAGGTAAAGTGTGTATATTCTATCTGCAGGCTTCATATAGGTAAAGTGTGTATGTTCTATCTGCAGTCTACATATAGGTAAAGTGTGTATGTTCTATCTGCAGTCTACATATAGGTAAAGTGTGTATGTTCTAGCTGCAGGCTTCATATAGGTAAAGTGTGTATGTTCTATCTGCAGTCTACATATAGGTAAAGTGTGTATGTTCTAGCTGCAGGCTACATACAGGTAAAGTGTGTATATTCTATCTGCAGTCTACATATAGGTAAAGTGTGTATGTTCTATCTGCAGGCTACATATAGGTAAAGTGTGTATGTTCTATCTGCAGGCTACATATAGGTAAAGTGTGTATGTTCTATCTGCAGGCTACATATAGGTTAAGTGTGTATGTTCTATCTGCAGGCTACATATAGGTAAAGTGTGTATGTTCTATCTGCAGGCTACATATAGGTAAAGTGTGTACAGTAGAAGCTCTCTATTACGACCACTAAAAAGAAGTCTAATTGTATGTATAAAAGACAGGTGACAGCTTAAAGCAATGTGAAAGTGAAACAGAAAGCTCCTGTAGGAGCTTTCTGTTTCACTTTCACATTGCTTTAAGCAGTCACCAGTCTTAAACGACTAATATTTTACACAATTTAGTGGTCGTAATAGAGAGGTTCTACTGTATATTCTATCTGCAGGCTACATATAGGTAAAGTGTGTATATTCTATCTGCAGGCTACATATAGGTAAAGTGTGTATATTCTATCTGCAGGCTACATATAGGTAAAGTGTGTGTAGGCTACATATAGGTAAAGTGTATATATTCTATCTGCAGGCTACATATAGGTAAGGGGGTCCAGCTAGACTACAGGGGGGAGGGGGACGTGTGGATCAGATGTGTCAGTGACCACAGTGTGTTTGTACAGAGTTACTACCTCGACAGAGAAGCAGGCCGTGCCCCAGGAGACGCCGTTCACAAAATATATCCCAGTGCTTACATCAAGGTTAGTAAAAATATCTTTTAACCCATTACCCCATAGCTTGTTTCTAGTTTTGACCACTTAAAGCAGGTTGAAAGACACATTCTGTTAGTTCAAAAGGTTTATGCTTTAAGATGACACTATTTGTGTCACCTGCTTTTAGGCAAAGGTGAGACTTAGGGATCACTTTTCCGGCGTCTGTCTGACCGTCCATCTGTCCCTCCATCCGTCCGTATGTCTGTCTGTCAATTCTAACGAATGGTACATTGTGTGACTTTCTCCTTTGATCTTTTCTTTTTGTAAACTAAGATAGAAATATTCATCAAGGGAAAGGCTTCCTCTAAAGCCACGATCTCACTGTCCCGGTTTGGGTCCCCGGTGAGTCCCGGTTTAGCAAACCGGGAGTACAACCTTGGCGGCGCCGGGGACGACCGGCTCGATCAGGGATCGACCGGCTGCCACCGGCTAACATTCCCGGATGCTTTAAAATGTTTAATACAACCGGGGGTCACCGGGACAGAAACCCGAACCGGCTTCATCCGGGGAATACCGGAGCAACGCCGGGGAAACGCCGGATCTTTACCGGCACATCCGGGGCAGCTCCGGGTCTCTACCGTGAACAACCGGGATGTTTGCGAGGATAAATTTGATTTTTTAAAAAGAAATGCAGATTTCTACATTTTGTTTTTAGCTCACCTGAGCTAGCTCAGGGTGAGCTTTTGCAATCCTTGAATGTCCGGCGTGCGGCGTCAACAATTTTAGTGTTTACACTCTAGAGGCCACAATATTTATCCAATCTTTCTCAAACTTGCTCAGATGGTATATTGCCATAAGAGTTCGGATGAGTTCGATTATGGTTGAAATCGGACAAATAGTTCATGAGTTATCTACCTTTGAATTGCTGAAAATGCCATATTTAACAGTGTTTACACTCTAGAGGCAACAATATTTATCCAATCTTTCTAAAACTTGCCCAGATTGTATATGACCATAAGAGTTCGGATGATTTCGATTTTGGTTGAAATCGGACAAAAAAATCAAGAGTTATCTACCTTTGAATTGCTGAAAATGCCATATTTAAGGGTGTTTACATTGTAGAGTTCACAATTTTTATCAAACCTATCTCAAACTTGCTCAGATTGTATATTACTATAAGAGTTCATATGAGTTTGATTATGGTTGAAATCAGACTAATAGTCAGAGAGTTATCTACCTTTGAATTGCTGAAAATGCCACATTTAAGGGTGTTTACACTCTAGAGGCCACAAATTTTATCCAATCTTTCTCAAACTTACTCAGATTGTATATTACTATAAGACTTCGGATGAGTTCAATTATGGTTGTAATCGGATCAATAGGTTGAGAATTATCTACCTTTGAATTGCTGAAAATGATATATTTAACAGTGTTTACGCTCTAGAGGCAACAATATTTATCCAAGCTCTCTCAAACTTGCCCAGATTGTATATGACCATAAGAGTTCAAAAAAGGGTGATTATGGTTGAAAGCGAACAAATAGATCAAGAGTTGTCTACCTTTGAATTGCTGAAAATGCCATATTTTACAGCGTTTACACTCTTGCAACTACAGTTTTCAATGGATTTTGATTATACTTGGACACAAAGTATATAGCTATACGTTATCGAAGGAGTGCAATTATTGTTGAAATCTAATCTTTGTGGCAATAGTTATCTGCCCTTGATATACTTTGAAATGCTAGAAAAAGGCTTCATTTCAGTATTGTTTAGGCTCTAGTTATCTGCCTTTGATGTACTCTACTATAATAGAGTAGGTTGACAAACTTGAATGGATTTAGAATAAAACGGGTGAAATTCAAAGATAAAGCTATCAGGCTTCATTACAAAAGGTGAGCGATATCAGGGCCTTCAGGCCCTCTTGTTTGTGTTTGCGTTTCGTCTGTGTAAATAGGAAATAATATCGTCCTCTCTATTGTATAGGGTAAATCTAATATATAAAAACGAAAGTTTTTCTTTATAAATAAATGGCTTCAGGCTAAAGTCTTTATGTCCACTACAAACAGTATGTAACCAGATCATACGCCGGGCAAACTGTTTGAAACTCATATTAACCCTTAGCCTGCCACTCACGACTATAGCTCCATATGCAAACAGCTTGGATCCGGATGAGACGCTGAGTAACTCGGCGTCTCATCCGGATCCAAGCTGTTTGACACTAGGACAACATTTTCAGCAATTTTGAGCAACTTTAAAGCACTTTGAAACTTGAAGCAGACGAGAAATATAGCAGACGACAATTTATTTGGCGGGCTAAGGGTTAAAATGAAGTTTGAACAGTCTACAACATTATTATGTTCTATTGTTTTGCATTTCGTTTGTATTTCATCTCATATACCCCGAGAGACAAAAGATAATTTATACTAATTCACGTCCGCCCTGGTTTGTGTCCTTTCCGGCGAACACCGGGTAACGCCGGCACGTCACAGGTGAACAACCGGGGTTGATCGGGACGACACCGGTGGTCACCGGGATACCACCGGCGACAACCGGGGTTACACCGTGTTATACCGGGATTAACCGGGGAGAGACCGGCCCTTCACCGTAACTACGCCGGGTCAAACCGGGAACTCACCGGGATAGACCGGGGAGATCCGGCTTCTTTACCGGGAGTCCACCGGGGTAACGCCTTGAATGTGAGATCGCAATTTATTTTTTCATAAAAATCGCCCCGGTTCCCCCCGGTACACCGGCTATTCTCACCGGGACAGTGAGATCGGGGCTTAATGTTGGTAAAACTTGTGGCCCAAACCGTTTGCAATATATTATAGTCTTTCGATAATTTGTATACATATATGCTGTAAAACTGTGTACATGTTAGTCGATAAATGTATATGATACCTGATATATGCAATAAAATATGATCAAATCAAATCTTTTCTTCAATTTTAGGGCCCCAGATAAGTATTTAGAAAACCAAATATCTTAATGTCTGCACCAATCCCATATGATGTGACTACTCACTAGAATTGTCTCTGAGATGATTCTAATGAGTAGTGACACCAAAGGGTTTAATGCAGACATGAAGATTTTAGTTTTTAAAAGCCCTGTACATTATTTTTGACTTGTGTCATTTGTTGTTTATTACAGGTGTTTGACATTCGCCAGTGTCACAGACAGATGCAGCAGCAAGCAGCCACAGCTCAGGCAGCAGCGGCTGCTCAAGCTGCCGCAGTAGCCGGTACAGTACCAGGCCCTGCCTCTGTAGGAGGTATAGCACCAGCTGTAGGTAAGTAACCCCAGTCAGACTAAAGTAAAAACTCTCTGTTAAGACAAATAAATTGTGTTAATTAGTAAAGTGTTTACGACAGGTGACTGCTTAAAGCAAGATGACAGTAAAACATCATGTTGATATCATTTTGATGCCATCTATTGCAGGAGTGCTCTGATCAGGGTCAATATATTGTTAAAAACTACCATAAATAGTAAAAAATGGACTAGACTTAATAGGAAATTGGAAACACCTGTCTTCAATACTTGAAACAGGCTATGGGGCAATAGATTAACACAAGTTTGAATTATTTTTGACCTGGCTCCGAGGTTATAAAGCGTTTTAGTTGAGTCTGAGTGTGTTCCCAAGCATTTGATTGGTCAGATTTGAGCCTAGGCTCAAATCTGACCAATCAAATGCTTGGGAACGAGTTTAGACTCAACTAAAACGCTTTATAACCACGGAGCCAGGTATAGCCTAGACTACCAGTTTTCAATTTTAATTGCGTTAGAATGACCAATGCTAATACCATTGATATGTTTGTTTCAGGTCTGAGTGCAGCGGCCGGTATCGGAGTAGATGATCTCAGACGACTTTGTATCCTCAGACTTAGTTTCGTCAAGGGCTGGGGCCCAGACTATCCCCGACACAGTATCAAAGAAACCCCTTGCTGGATAGAGGTCCAGCTGCACAGGCCCCTACAGCTGCTAGATGAGGTCCTACAGGCCATGCCTCTAAATGAAGCCCGTGTACAAAGAGGCTATTTCCTGGGCTGAACCCCAAAGAGACATGGGAGTTTTATAACTACAGAAACATTTTCAATGGTCAGGACTTGAAACCTAGAAACCTCAAAGACTGAATATTATTTCCTTTGAAAAGCATTCATTTTGTAGGGTCTTTGTTTTTACCATTTGTTTCTAGCGTGTCGGAATCATTGAGCATAAAACACAAAGAATCCAAGATAAAACCAGGCAGACTGGTCTCAAACGGCTGAATCTAACCCTTATATCAGCTGTGCCAGGAAGGAGTCTGTGAAAAGACTTGAATATAAGCTTTACCGGGAACCAGTATATGAACAGACTTATATATAAACTCTACCTGGAACCAGTATGTTTAAACTCTAATGGGAACCGGTATGTGAACAGACTTATATAATTATAAGCTCTACTGGGAAACGTGCTGTGAACAGACTTGAATCACAGACAAAATTGTGTTCAGGAGATGAGTGGAGTGTGGTGAGAACCCTTCTGAATGAGTTGGAACAAGGGAGATTACTGGCATTATATTTCAATTACCTCCCTTTCCCAAAATAGAAAAAACAATTTTTGGGAATAATATTTTGCAATACATTGTATTTTGAAGATGATTAAGAAGGAAATTCTTGTACAAAGGAGTTCCATTGTTACATACAGGGCTCCAGATAAGAGGGAGTAAACTGAACAAATCCAACACTTTCTCGCAAATTTCAGCGCCAAATCCTATGGTGTTACTACTGATTATTAGAATCGTCACTTTGAGACCATTCTAATGAGTAGTAACACCATAGGGTTTAATTCAGAAATAAAGATTTTAGTTTTTTAAATACGCCCCTTATCTGGAGCCCTGTACATAAGAAAGCTTATACAGTAAAATCTATTGTGACCACTAAAAAGAAGGACTGGTTGATTATATTATAGACAGGTTACAGCTTAAAACTAGGTAACAGTAAAACAAAGCTCCTAAAGGAGCTTTCTATTTTGCTGTAATCTTGCTTTAAGCAGTCACCTGTCGTAAACATGTAGTAATCAACACAATTTACTGGCGGTAATAGAGAGGTTTTACTGTAAATAGGTTCGAGATTAATATTACTTATTAGATCCCATCCTGATTTCAAGCTTTTGAGATTCAGATATCAGGGCCCCAGATAAGGGGAGTATTTCAAAAGATAAAATCTCTTCATCTGCTTTAAAACCTATGGTGTCACTACTCATTAGAATCGTCTCTTTGAGACGATTCTATTGAGTAGTAACACCATAGGATTTTGTGCTGGTATGAGTGAGAAAATGGTGCATTTGTTCAATTTACTCCCTCTTATCTGGAGCCCTCAGATTTGTTCTGTTTATGTAATAAATAGAAGTTTCAGGCTATGAAATAACTGAATAATCTATTAACCTTTTTGATTGGTTCCTGGCTTCTGTCATTCTGGTAGTAGCTTGGAACCAGACAAAATAGTAAGAAATTATTAGCTGGATAAATGGATTTATTCTCCACTGAAGAAAATAGTTCAAACTTACACAGTCATGATTAATGTACCATTAGAAACATTTTCTTTATTCTACCAGATAATAGCTTAAAAGTATGCTGAAAGTAATAGTAAGGTGCATTCTGCTTTAAAAGCAGATTCAAAGTAAAGCAAAATGCACCATTTAGCAGATGGTAGTTTAAAGCAGGTTAAAAACTTGAAAGTAAAGCTGAAAGTGTCTTTATGCTCATTCTGCTTTACTCTCAGCCTGCTTTAACTCTTTCCTCCCTGAAACGTTAAATGGACAATTCCAGTATCCACTTAAGTCTAGTCAATTTATGACTTTAAAGGGTAGTTTTTCTCAATGTTTGGCATTGTGACAAACAGTGAAGACCCTGATCAGAGGGCTCCTTTCGGAGCGCTCTGATCTGGGTCTTCACTGTTTGTACAGGACAAGTGTACTATTCACATGTTCACTGTTTGAAAAGGACGCCTATATGCGGAACTAGGGTTCAAAAGGTTAAGCTGCCATCTGGTAGAATATAGAAACATTTTGTTTTCTACATATTAATTGTAATTTCTTTCTTCTGTGGAAGAATAAATTAAATGTGTACTTATGGAGTAATGGGTTAAGAACATTTTTGAAGCATAGTATACAAGGGTTCCAGATAAGGGGAGTATTTCAAAAATTAAAATCTTTATTTCTGCTTTAAAGCCTATGGTGTCACTACTCATTAGAATCGTCTCAAAGAGACGATTCTAATGGGTAGTAACACCATAGGATTTGGTGCTGAAATAAGTGAGATAGTGCTGAATGTGTTCAATTAACGACCCCCCATACGTTGATCTATTAAGGCAGATTATTTCTTAAGTAAATCCAATATATAACAATTATTACAAATACAGTAAAACCTCTCTATTATGACGATTAACCCTTAGCCTGCCACTATAGCTCCATATGCAAACAGCTTGGATCCGGATGAGACACCGAGTAACTCGGCGTCTCATCCGGATCCAAGCTGTTTGACACTCGGACAACATTTTCAGCAATTTTGAGCAACTTTGAAGCACTTTGAAACTTGAAGCAGAAGAGAAATATAGCAGACGACAATTTATATGGCGGGCTAAGGGTTAAAACGAAGGCTTATTGATTGTATAAAAGACAGGTGACAACTTAAAGCAAGGTGACAGTAAAATAGGAAGCTCCTATTCTGTTTTACTGTCACTTTGCTTTAAGCAGTCACCTGCCTTAAACACCTAATAATTAACCCTTAGCCCGCCAAATAAATTGTCGTCTGCTATATTTCTCGTCTGCTTCAAGTTTCAAAGTGCTTCAAAGTTGCTCAAAATTGCTGGAAATGTTGTCTGAGTGTCAAACAGCTTGGATCCGGATGAGACGCCGAGTTACTCGGCGTCTCATCCGGATCCAAGCTGTTTGCATATGGAGCTATAGTCGTGAGTGGCAGGCTATGGGTTAACAAAATTCAGTGGTCGTAAAAGAGCGGTTTTACTGTAAGTTAAGAGCTATAAATAAAATTATTTGTTACCATGTAGATTTTTTTATTTAATTTGTTCAAATTATTTTTTTTTATAATATTTTTTCAATGTGACATTAATTTAATGTACTGTAAAGATGATAAAGTCACCATTGTCAAAACCCTTTTTAATGTAAAACTTTGTGGTACCCGTAGTGTTATGTGGTGTTTTTGTGAAAATTTTGTGAATCATGCATTTTACCATAGAAACCATTTCATTACCTCATATCCCACTCATCATTTTCATCCATTCAAGGGAGGTTACTCTACGTACATGTAAGTCATTGCTGTGTTATGTCCCCTCATTCCTACTCTCATATTATGAGTACAGTTGTAGTCATTGTGTTTGTGGTCATTGTCAAGTGTCATTGTAAAAAAAACTCAAAGCTCCATATTTACCCATTACCCCATAGCCTGTTTCTAGTTTTGAAGACAGCAGGTTGAAAGTCAAGTAGAAAGCGCCTTAAGTCGCATTCTGCTTTACTCTCAGCCTGCTTTTAGCTACCATCATCTAGAATATATAACTATTTTCATCAGTGGAGGAATAAATTAACTCTTTGTGCCCTAGTCCCGCATATAGGCGTGCTTTTCAAACAGTGTACATGTGAATAGAACACATGTCCTATGCAAACAGTGAAGACCCAGATCAGAGGGCTCCGAAAGGAGCCCTCTGATCAGGGTCTTCACTGTTTGTCATAATGCCAAACATTGACTAAAACAACCCTTAAAAGTCAGAAATGGACTAGACTTAAATGGAAACTGGAACTGTCCATTTAAAGTTTCAGGGAGGAAAGAGTTAAAGGCTTAAAAAGACATATTTATGGGTAATGGTTAAAAGAGATTATTTCAGATAATAAAACATTTGTTTCTCCACTAAACCCTATGCAGAGCTTTAGATGAGGAAAGTACATTTGTATTTCAAAAGTTAAAATCTTTATTTCTCTACCAAACCCTATGTTCCGACTACTCATAAGAATAATTTCTTCTAGTTTGGATATATTTTTGCAGTAAAATAATGGTATTAAAATACCAGTTATATATAAAATGTTTGCTGAAGTGTTATGAGCTGAGAAATTTTTTGAATTTTGAGCACAGAGTTCATTTTAAGTTTTATAACCTCGGGCCTGATTTGCAATCAGTGTAGACCCTGATCAGACTTCCTGAGGGAGCAGTCTGATCAAGGTCTGCACTGTTTGCCGAGACCTATTTGTCCCCAATACTTGGGGTCATAACGGTATAATGAAATAATTTGTCGAAAGATGCAGATATCAAAAGTATGTAGAAGGGTATGCTTACTATGCTAACCCTTACAGCATGGAATCAGTGTAAAATAATTGATTACAATTTAGACTCTTGGTCAACGCTGCTTGAAACACTTTAAAATATTGTTACAAATTTATGTTACACACCCCTAAAAGTGTCTATGTAATTGGTCATTCTGTCAGTATGGGGAATTTCACTAAAGTTATGCATTTTAAGAGCAAAGATGGAAAATGTTTCAAACATGTTGTGTCCGTGTAGGATTGTGAATCCTTTAGTTAGTGCTAGACTGTCAGCTGTAACATAACAAAGCTGACAATAAACGGAGCTATCAGGGTCTCAGATAAGTAGGGGTAAACTTAACAAATCCATAATTTTCTCACTTATGTCAAAACCAAATCCTATGGTGTTACTACTCATAAGAATCGTCTCGAAGAGACGATTCTAATGAGTAGTGACACCATAGGGTTTAATGCAGAAATAAAGATTTTAGTATTTTAAATACTCCCCTTATCTGGAACCCTGGCTATATTTTGTATGACAGTATGGTAAATACAATTACTTTCCCAATTAAGGAAACTTTGCAAACAGTTTGGATCCTGATCAGGTGCCACATAACACAGTGTCTGATCAGGATCCAGACTGTTTGACACTTGTATCAAACATGTTGCCAGGAGTTAATGGGAGAGAACAAACAAACGTTAAGGCACTCATTCAAATACCCGGTGAGAGGTGCTGTCTTTTTAGCTCGCCTGTACAAAGTACAAAAAGAGCTTTTGCTCGTCGACGTGAATGGCGTCAACAATTTTAAGAAAATTTTCATAACTTCTATCTCCCTTTAAGACATTGCTTTCATATTTGGTATGCATGTGTATATGGACAATACCAAAAGTTTTACCCCATTGACCTTGAAATCCTAGCCTGTGTTTATGTTTCATGTCTGGCATGCATGTGTTCTGAAATCTGTGTTCCGGTTTCGAAAAAATGCTTATGACTCCCTTGAAATATTCATATTTGGTATGCGTGCATATATGGACAAGATCTTTCCATGTATACAAAAAGTTTTACCCCAGTGACCTTGAACTTAGGGCCATGTTTAGGTTTTGAAATATGTTAAGGTTTCGAAAACTTGTTATGACTCCCTTGAGATATTGCTTTCACCTTTCGTGTGTATGTGTATATGGACAAGACCTTTCCATGTATACCAAAAAATTGACCCCCTGTAACCATGACCTTGGACTCTGCTTTTAATTTTCGAAATGTGTCTCTGGCGAGCTTTTTTGTCAGACAACTCTTGTTTGTTAATGAAACATAATGAAGGGTATTACAAGAGCTCATAGGCAACAGGGGCCTGTTTCATAAATCTTTGAACAACAAAAACAGTATTACAGTCAAAACTTTAAAATACATTTAATTTTTTGGTTTCTCTATATAATCTTGTCTTTTGACATCTCTTTGGAATCGTCTTTTCAAGACCATTCCAAAGAGATGTCATCAGACAGGATTAGGAGGAGAAATGAATAATAATTGAGACTTTTATAATCTGACTTTCGACAACCTTGTGGTACAAAGTTTTATGAAACGGGGCCCCAGTTCTTGTTTCTGCTAACCAGTTTGCCACCATTGTTTCTATACAGAAGCATGATTGTTAAAACAGTAAAACCTCTCTATTACGACCCCTTAATTTTGTTGAGTATTAGGTTTTTAAGGCAGGTGGCTGCTTAAAGCAAGGTCACAGTTAAACAGAAAGCTCCTTCAGGAGCTTTCTGTTTTACTGTAACCTTGCTTTAAAGAGGCTCGCAACCGGATTTAGCATTAAAAATGGTAATTTGTAAATATATGTCAAATGATTATATAAATGGGTAAGATTTAGTTTAGGATAATAAATATTGTTAAAAAATGCATTTCCAAAAAAAAAAAAGAAGAAGCTCTGGTGGGATTCGAACCCGTGACCCTCCATTGCGGAGACAAACAAGAAAAATGAGGACATGCCTTTACCGCCTCGACCACAGACGCTCTCTATATATATAGTAGCGAATTAACGTACTTCACTGGTAGCGCTTAATACTACATTATTCGGCTCCGGTTTATGTCAGAGCCCGTGTAGAGAAGCAACAACAACAGCAAAACCGTCAGCTGACGCTAATGAAAAACGATGGAATATATCTAAAAATCCTAAGATTCGATGACGATTCTTGAGACTTGTTTTGGTCAAGCCAAATAATGCCACAAATTTGCTTTTATTTGAGTATTTTATTTTATTTTGACAAGTACACCATCCGGTTGCGAGTCGCTTTAAGCTGTCATTTGTCTTTTGTACAATCAATAAGGTTTTGTTTTAGTGGTTGGAATAGAGAGGTTTTACTGTGTTTTTAAAAAGAGTTTATTTCATAGTTTGTAGAGTAAGAAATACACAGACGGTAGATTTTCTGTAGGATATTTGTTATGTTTCCATGGAATCTTTATAAAAAAAATATTTTTATCTCACATAAGGCACATTCTGCTTTACTTTCAACCTTCTTTAAGCTACCATCTTCTAGAAAATAGAAATTATTTCTTTTGATATATATTCATAAATGTATAAATTAGAACTATTTTCTTCAGTGGAGAAATACAATTAACCCATTACCCCATATTCTGTTTCTATTTTCGAAGACAGGTGACCTTAAGGCGCATTCTGATTTACTTTCAACCTGCTTTAAGCTATCGTCTTCTAGAAAATAGAATTATTTTTTTTGGTATATATTCATAGCTTCAGTGGATGAAAAATTAGAAGGCGTAAAAAGGCGTCTTTATGAGGTAATGGGTAAAAGGCGTATTAATGGGTTTAAGCAAATGTGTGTTATATGTGTTTGACATACTCTAAAGTACTATTCTGCTTGTTATCCTTCAGTTTACACAAGTCTTTATAATGACCTTTATTTTTTACATTTGCATATTTAAAGTCTACAACTTGGTGCTTGTGTTTTTTATGCCCCCCTGCATCGATAGATGCGGAGGCATATAGTAATCGTCCTGTCCGTCCGTGCGTGCGTGCGTGTGTGTGTGTGCGTCCGTAACAAGGTTAAGTAGATTTTACCGTTTCGTCTAGCATCAACACCGCTTACTCAAATGATTGGATACTTGTACAGTTGTTACTTTAGACCATTCCCTATCCGCAAATACCACCAAACTTTGATTTTGACCTTGACCTAATTTGGACTTAGAATATTTTAAATAGGCTAATTCTTGGTTAACTAGATTTTACCGTTTCGTCTAGCATCAACACAACTGACTACAATGCTTTGATACTTATACAGTTGTTGCCTTTGACCATTCCCTATCCACCAATATCACCAAACTGTGATTTTGACCTTGACCTTGACCTAATTTGAACTTAGAATATTTAAAATGGGCTCTTTCTCGGTTAACTAGATTTTACCGTTTTGTTAGCATCAACACTGTTTACTACAATACTTCGATACTTATACAGTTATTGCCTTAGACCATTACCAACTCACCAATATTACTCAAGCTCAGTTTGACCTTGACGTAATTTGGACTTAGAAAAGATTCAGAATATATTGTCAAGGATGCCACCGGGGGCATAAGCGTTTATTGAACGCGCAGTCTTGTTTTATATTATTATCATAGTTTATAAGATTAAAGTACACTGTCAGGGCTGCCATTTCTCCAGATTTTTCCTAAATCTTCGGATTTTTTTAGTATATGGTAGCTTAAAGCAGACTGAAAGTGAAGCAGAATGCGCCTTAAGGCGCATGCTGCTTTACTTCCAATCTGCTTTAAGTAGTCATGTGTCAACAAAACTAGAAACAGATGATGGGGTAAAGGTACGATTCGTAAAATCAAACTTGAAAAATGCAAATTTGGAAATCTTAGGATTTTTCATGTCAACTTATGGCAGCCCTGCACTGTTTGCCCAAGGTTGGACTGATATACAGTCTAAACTCTATTCCTCCAACTAGCATAGTTCGAACATATCCATATTTCAAAGTTAAAACATGACTTAGTTTACTAAATTGTGTAAGTAGTTGTTTGCTACAGATGACTATGTTAAGTAAGGTGACAGTAAAACAGAGGAGCTCTCATAGGAGCTTTCTGTTTTACTGTCACCTTGCTTTAACCCTTTACCCCATAGAAGCACCTTTTAGCACATTTAATTTCTACCTCCACTGAAGAAAATAGTTCCAATTTATACTGTTGAAAATAAAAATCATGAGAAAATTATTTTCTATATTCTAGCACATAATAGTTTAAAGCAGGCTGAAAGTAAAGCAGAATGTGCCTTAAGGTACATTCTGCTTTACTAACAACCCTTTGAACCCTTGTCCCGCATATTGGTGTTGTTTTCAAACAGTGTACATGTGAAAAGTACACTTGTCCTGTGCAAACAGTGAAGACCCAGATCAGAGGGCTCCGAAAGGAGCCCTCTGATCAGGGTCTTCACTGTTTGTCATAATTCAAATATTGACAAAAACAACCCTTAAAAGTCAGAAATGGACCCGACTAAAATGGAAACTGGAATTTTCCATTTAAAGTTTCAGGGAGGAAAGAGTTAAATGGGAAGCTGTCTAGAAACAGACTATTGGGTAAGGGTCAAGTAAGATGACAGTAAAACAGAAATCTCTCCTTGCTTTAAGCTTTCACCTGTTGTTCATGAAATCGATTAGCCCTGTTTTAGTGGTCATAATAAAGAGGGTTTTATATACAGTGGAAAATCTGTTATTCTTTCCCAATAAACGCATGGGTGAAAGTTTTCCGTATTGTGACGGAATTCCGTATTTCCGAAATTGCCGAGGGTCATTTTTCCAGAACGTGTAAATCCGTTCAGAAATTCGGGGGGGGGGGGGGGGGGGGAGGGTAGAGGATGTCTTTGTCGAGTAAGATTGAAAAAACAAAATCGAAGGTGATTTCGAGAGCTTTCAAATTAGTTGAAATTACGGTGTCAATGTTCGCCAATGTTATCGTTCGGCCCTATCGTTCGTCGTACTATAACGGTGACGGCAAAATCCGAGTGAACCAAAACAAATTGGACTGGTTGCCGAATTAGGTTGCTACACGCACGCGGACAGCGTTGAAAACACGGAAACCAGTCTCTGACCAAAACATTTCCGTAGTTGATTTCAATAATATGACAGGCTTGCTTAAAATAACGAGGTAAGCAAATTTATGAGGGGGCTGTTTGTGATTTTGATCTTGTTGCCGATAATTTTCCGTAGCGGTACGAAAAACTTCTTTTGGAAAATCTAAAAATCTCTTTCTTCGGAGTCTTACTAGGCGCTCATTGTTTTATGAATCATCCGATTACCAGACGCTAAACTATATCACGCGGAACGCTTCGTGTTTTATCGTTGGTGCATCAAAATGCAATTAGCTCATTTTGTCACCAGTTTTCGCGAATTTAAAATACCGGCGTATCTGTCAAATGTAGCTGAATGGTTAACTTTAATGAAACGCGAACTAAACAAAATTAGGAGATTGAATAGGAAATTCGGCTGAAAATCCGATTTTATTTTAAAACAAGTAGCTTACTCAGTTACTGAAGTATTAATGTCACCTTTTTTAATTTTTCACATTACATATTATTGGACTGTTAAACAATCCTTAGTTTTAACTTTCTGAAAGCAAATTGAACATGAAAATGAGAGCTAAAATAAACTCACACACAGATCATGGTTAGAAATCGTTTATCAAGAAACCATTTATCAATCAAATAAACATATGGCACAGAGGTAAGTTATTTACTTTCATATGAGTAAATCCTTTGAGCAGAGAGAGGGAGGTATTTTCATTAGGATAAGTGAAATGCCTATCCCCACCCCTCTCAAATGTCATGCCTTTAAATGTACAAAACTTTAGAATGGCCTGTACACATAATAATGAAAAAATATTTCTTAAATATATTTATAGGGTAACCCAAGTCCCATGCCATTATTTAAAAAATAATTTTATGAGGCGGGGGTATGTGGTCAGCCCCGGCCCCTTCATATATATAATCCTGCACCTATGCACTGGTCTGTATAAATGAAATATAGGTGTCAAAACAGGATCAGACAGAACTGGGTGTTTTCTGTGACAATGGCTTTTAGTATCTGTACGATAGTTTAACTATATTCAACTGAAAAGTACTGACAACAATGATTTATTTGAATACATGTACTCTAAACTGTTAACTGAAAGCAAGGGCCAGGCAGTTATGAATTATATGTACATCTATCCTGTACAAACAGTGTAGACTAAGATCAGAATGTTCCCATCAGAACCTTCTGAACGGGATATGTACAGTATCCTTGCAAAAGCGTATACAACCAGAGTCAGTTTTTATGGTAATGCTTGACTGGAAAAAGAGTATGTTCTAAATGTTTTGTTTTGGATCTAGTAATACATGTCATAATTTTTAAGTGTCATTGATACAAAATCTTATACATACAGCTTTATAAAACAGTATAATGATAGAAAACCTAAATACCATCTCATATTTTTCTCCCTTGGATCTAACTTATACATGGACCTAACTAGAAACATATTTTTGTGGCCTTACAATGATAATTGTAAAAGCAAAGTGCTTATCATTTACTTTGGAGTATAACAGTTTGTTAAATAAAATCAAAATTAAGATTTATTTTTCAATCCTTGGAAAACATTAATGCTTATGACCAAGAAAATTATTTTTATATTTTTCCATTGCTTGTCATTTTCAAACAATTTTCCAACAGTTTCAGACCTTCAAAATGCTTAAAACCCAGGAGCTTCCGGGGGCCTCCGGCCCCCTGATCCCCCGGCCAGGGCCTTGCCCTGGACCCACTGGGGGTCCTAGCGGCCCCCAAGACCCCAGCATAGTTTTCAGTATTTTCAGTTTTGCCAACTTTCACCCATGTAAACGCGTTTACGCTAAAACTATTATTTGCAGTGCAAACAGTTTGGAGCCAGATCAGACACCGGGTAACCCGGCGTCTGATCAGGATCCAAACTGTTTGCCACCAAGATAAACAAGAATTATCAGAATTGTCCAAAAATTGTTCTTTTCTACGTTTTAGTGCTTTGCGTTTGCGTTTAAACGGGAAAGAATAACAGATTCTCCACTGTATAAGTTGTAGTGGTCATTCTGGATATTTATTATTGACACAAATCAAAAATGCTGATTGACCAATGATTTAACCAGATCATACATGTGATTTTTGTAAACTTTTAGCTGTGTACATTTTTAGCATGGTCATATATTATTGTGACATCTTCATCATTGTATTGTGCAATTAGCTGTCCGATTCAACTGAACAGAAAAAAATGCTCTTTGATAATGTAAAAGATAGCTGGCTGCTGTAAACAGGCTGAAGGTAAAGGAACTTCCTGCTTTACTTTCAGCTTGTTAAATGCAGCCTAAATAACTTGCATACTGCTTTAACCCATAGCCTGTATCTAGTTTTGAAAATAGGTGACCACTTAAAGCAGATTGAAAGTAAAACTTAAGGTGCATTCTGCTTTATGCTACTTTTTCCAAAAATATAGAAAATATTTCTTAATTTCTTCAGTGAATGAATAAATCAAAGGCGTAAAAAGGCATATTTATGGGGAAATGGGTTAAACAGACTGAATGTAAAGGAACTTCCTGCTTTACTTTCTAGTTTCAGCTTATTTAATGCAGCCTAAATTTCTTACATACTGCTTTAAGCAGAAGTGAAATACCCTTAATCCCATAACTCCATAAATACACATTTGAATCCATTTGATTTATTCCTCCACTGGAGACAATAGCTCCGATTTATAGTCAAAAATGTATACCTTAAGAAAAAAATTCTATATTAGTATCCTAGCAGATAGCTTAAAGCAGGCTGAAAGTAAAGCAGAATTTGCCTTAATGTGCATTCTGCTTTACTTTCAACCTGCTTTAAGTGGTCACCTTACATGTCTTCACAACTAGAAGCAGCCTACAGGATAAAGGGTTTAAGGTCTCAATTGATTTCCGTGGCTCCACCTCGACCAAACAGCAGGTGGGCAATTTGGAACTATTCCTTTCACTTTCTATACAGTACTGAACCTTATTAAATTAACAATATTTGCGATTCGCTTGCAATTCGATGGCAATTTGCATGAATTGTGTATCTCACCAATGTTCGCAAATATGCCTTCGTTAATGTTTTCCAATTCCATTTTTGTCACAAGCGCTTCGGAAAAATCGCTTGAAACGACTCAATCACATGGTTTGCTTTTTGACGCGCCCGATTCAATGGCAATTCGCTTGCGATTATCAATTTAATTTAATAAGGTTCAGTACTGTACATCTATAAAGGGTTGCTCCATAGTTTTGTCATTTTACCAGATATGTTTTCATCAATAGTCTTATTGCATCTTATACAAACCACTGCACTCTATACAGGACCCATAGGTAGTATTAAATACAGGGTTGCTTAACAATTTACCCCAATAAATATGACTTTTTTACACACATTCCTCCACTGAAGAAAATAGTTCCAATTCATGCAGCCATGAATAGGTATCATAAGTATTTTCTATATTCTAGCAGATGGAAGTTTAAGCAGGCTGAAAGTAAAGCAGAATCAGGCGCATTCTGCATTACTTACAGCCTGCTTTAACCCTTTCCCCAATAGAAGCGCCTTTTAGCGCATATGATTTATTCCTCCGCTGAAGAAAATAGTTCCAATTCAATCAGTCATGAATATATATTATATGGAATATTTTCGATGTTCTAGCACTTGGTGACTTAAAGCAGGCTGAAAGTAAAGCAGAATGCGCCTAAGGGCGCATTCTGCTTTACTTTCAACCTGCTTTAATTGGTCACCTACCTTCAATACTAGAAATAGGCTATCAGGTAAATGGTTAAGTGGTCACCTGTGTTCAAAACTAGAAATGGGGGTTAGGAGCATATTTATCCTGCATTAACCCTTTACCTGAAAGCTTTTTATCTTGGATTGAAGATAGTTTACCACTTAAAGCAGGTTAAAAGTAAAGCAGAATGCGCCTTGAGGCACATTCTGCTTTACTTTCAGCCTGTTTTAAAGCTTCCATGTGCTCAAATTTAGAAAATATTCTCTATACTTAATATTCATGACGGATTAAATTGGAACTATTTTCTTCAGCGAATGAATAAATCATATCTGCTAAAAGGCGCTTCTAATCTATGAGGTAGGGTAAAGCTACAACGTGTATTTACCACTACACATGGGTGTATTATTGAGTAGTGGCTTAATCACTGTGTATGTTTTCATACATATAGACTCATCAGTGTCCTATTGTCATTGATCGTCATTATAAGATTACAGTGTTTAGAATGATCTTCCTCTGAAAACAAACCAAGTATTAAAGTACAGTAAACTATGACACTGATTTTGTTTTTGATTTCATTGTTTATTACAATGTCTCCTATTATCCATAAGGTTTGACCTGTCGGTCATCACTTTCCGTCAACTTTCGTTGGTACCATCGGAAGTTTCCGTATACTTTATTTATAGATCAATGAAAACTTCAGGTAGTATACTTCAGTCGATTTTCTAACGCCACTGTCGCAATAGCTTAGTGGATAGTGTCATTGACTCGTAGTGCTAGGGTCGTTGGTTCGATTCAAGGCACTGTTTTGTAAACGTCAGCTTTAGGTTTTTTTTCGATAATTATATATTTTACTTAAAATAAAACAATTAACGTTTGGGTAAAGAAAAACTTGCTGCTTAACGAAATACAGAAGTAACAAAGAGTGTTTTTTGCCAGAGAGAGCTTTGCATAACGTAATGTTGCTACAGTGGAAAAAACGTTTTTCTTTTCCAATAAACGCGTTTACGCTAAACTATTATTTCCATAGCAAACAGTTTGGTAATCGGGCGTCTGATCAGGCTCCAAACTGTTTGCCACCCAGATTAACATGAATAGCAAAAATTGTCAAAAATTGTCATGCTCTATGATTTATTGTTTTGCGTTTGCGTTTAAATGGGATAGAATAACATTTTCTCCACTGTATACGCACTTCTCTATCCAAGTTTCCTAAGGCAAGTTCACTGCACTTTATTTTATACAATTGCATGAATATCATGGTTTGTATGTGTCTAACATAAAAAAGTTATAAAAAGAGAAATATTACAAAATTAACTCTCGGGTATCGAACCTATAACCCTTACCTTGGTAGCGCAGACACATAACCACTGAGCCATTACCGACTGTAGATATCTTTATCAGATAATATAATCAAATTCGCGTCATCCTTGAATGGTTTATTTACAATACACTGTTTTGTTGTTTCCGGAAATTAAGATTGCTTACGGAAAAAAGACGGACTACATGTATTCAACAACCGACAGGTCAAACCTTATCGACAATACATAATTATATGTTTTCTGCTGACATGGCTGAGTTATTTATTTTAGATTGGAACATTCTAAAACTGAAAATGTGCTTGATCATTTCCGTACAGCCAGCTAGAGATCTGGATAGCTGTATTTATTATGCGTAATGTACAGTAGAGAAGACATTATTCTTTCCAGAAAATTACTTTCAGAAATTTCTAACTAGATTTATCTTTTTAATCTGAGTGGCAAACAGGTTGGAGCCTGATCAGACACCAGGTTACCCGGCGTCTGATCTGGCTCCAACCTGTTTTCAATGGACATAATAGTTTTAGCACAAATGGTAACATATCAGTTAAATTAGTGCAGCTGTCTCGTGCTGCACGAGGATCATGCAGGTTGGAAAGTGTACAAATATATATCTGATGTTACCCTGTTACCTATTTACCATTATGAACTATTCTGTTCTAAAAGTAACTCAGCCTTGTCAGATAAATCGGAAAATACCAAGACTTGAAGTGTATACGGTCCAACATTCATGAAGCTCAATTACACCAATAAAATATGCCTCTTACTCTTTATTAGGTTCCCTTGTGGATGTTTTTAGTTACCAACACATGAACAGTCTACTTGGAACTCTGTGTAGTTTAATAAATATTGGTCTAAACTGTAGAACCAGATCAGAGGTTCCTACAGTGCCACCTGTCTTCAAAAGTGAAACTAGACACAGGCTATAAATCGGAGTTACTGCAAAATGACAATTAGAGCCCTCTGATCTACTTCGTTTGCAAATGGTAATGAGTACATGTATACTTTAAACAGGTCCATTGTGTTGAAAGAGTACTTTATATAATTAGAGACATTATTATGTGTCAATAGAAATATTGTCTAAACGAATATACTCTATATTACTTACTCTCTCACTCACTATCCGGTTTATTTGTTGATCAGGCCACAATTAATCCTCTGCTGAGGGTGGGGCCTGACTGTCCAGTCTCAATCGAAGTCTTCCTCTCCATTCCTGTCTGTGATGAGGGTTGATGGGGTCCATACCCAGGGCTTTTCTGTCACGTTTCACAACGTCCTCCCAAGACAATTTGGGTCTGCCATTGGTCCTCTCTGCTGGAACGTTCATCTGACAAACTTTTGCAATCCAGCCTGTGCTGCGCTCAATGTGCCCCAGCCAACGAAGTCTGCTCTTCTGCATGATGGCTGTGAGGCTTTCCAAGTTGACTTAGGTGAGGAGGGATTCAAAAGGAATGCTTTGTTCAGGCTTCACCAACCCATGTAATGATGTTGACTCTGAGACCTTTCTCCTCCATGCTGTTCTTCCATCTATCCAGACGTTCCTCCAGTGCTTCAAGTGAAGTGTCAATGATCGCCAGGTCGTCGGCATAAAGGAGCTCCCATGGGCAGCATAATTACATAATTATATTCTCTAGCAGACTGACAAAAAGCAGAATGCCCCTTACCCTGCTTTAAAGTTTTGAAACAGGCTATGGGGTTATAAATCAGAGTTTACTGCAAAATGACAAACAGTGCAGACTCTGACCAGAGGGATCCTATATATAGAGGATATTGTATGAGTGTTCATTATTTATCATTTTTAATAAACGAGTTGACTAAAATAATATGACGCGAGCCTTGGCGAGCGTCATATTCATTTTAGTCAACTCGTTTATTAACAAGAGGGCCATGACCCTTAATTCGCTCACCTGAGGACAGTGTAGTTTGTACCTAAGTTGACTGAGCAAGACAACATTTTAATATAACTATAAATGAGGTTATCTTCCAGATAAGAAAACATGACAAAAGGGAATTTTGTTGCCAAGCTTATGACCCTTATCCATGGCACATCATCTTATCAAGCTATTTCCATTACCGGTAAATACATGATATTTATTTCACTAACGTCGGAAGAACTGGAGTTATTTTCCTGACAATAAAATATGACAAAGTAGAAAAACAAAATATTGCTGCCCTTGTGCATGGCATTTTCTCTCATCAGTTTCTTTCCATACATAAAATTTCATTACAATAGCATCAGTAGAACTGGAGTTGTCTTCCGGACAAGAAAATATCACAAAGGGAAATAACTCCAAAAAACAATGATGTCAGAGTTATGGCCTTTGCAAATGGCACTTCCTCTCATTCGGCTCTTTCCAAATATGCAATTTCATTTTACCCATAACCCCATAGTCTGTTTCTAGTTTTGAAAATAGGTGGCTACCTAAAGCAGGTTCAAAGTAAAGCAGAATGCGTCTTAATGCACACCCTGCTTTACTTTCAAACTGCTTTCAGCTACAATCTATTAGGATATAGAAACTTATTTCTTATCTTACATTTTCATGACTGTATAAAGTGGAATTATTTTCTTCAGTGGAGGAATAAATTAAAGGCCTAAAATGCATATTTATGGGGTAATGGGTTAACAAACATCAGTATTTGTTGAATTGGAGTTACCACCTGGACAAGAAAATATGACAAGACATACAGATAACTCTGATAAAAACCAATATTAAACATATGTATAAATATGGCATAAGATATAATTACATAACTGTCAGTGGATCACTTCCAGATCCTGTTTCTCTAAGTATGAAGCAGACTGAACCATTTCTAAACTTTAGCAGACAACATGTTCAGCAGAGACCACCAATTTTGTTGCTGTACTGGGCAGCAGCTGACCTGAGGTCAGTTATGCAATTTTGCCATTAGCAAAATCTGTAACTGGGAACTTAACTCTTATCATGCTGAATTGATGTCTGCTATACATATTGTATGTGAATTTTGTAAAGCAAATCATACTTTTACATTTTCTAAATTAAAAAATTTATGTAAATAAATGGCAAATAGTTTGGAGCCAGATTAGATGCAGCATAATGTAGCATCTGACCTGGATCCAAACTGTTTGCAAATATATATGAATTAGTATAAGGGTGGATCACAACTGTTCAACTTGCTTGAACCTGCAGTAAAACACAGTAAACCCTGAGTAAAGTGACAATGAAAAAAACCCTATTGTGAATCCCTATGGTGAAAACCCATAGCCTAGCTGTTCCTAGTTTTGAAAATAGGTGGCCACCTAAAACAGGTTGAAAGTAAAGCAGAATGTGCCTTAAGGCATAGTCAGCTTTACTTTCAAACTGCTTTAAGCTACCATCCACTGGGATATAGAAACTTATTATCTTATCTTAAATTTTCATGACTGTATAAAGTGGAATTATTTTCTTCAGTGGGGGAATAAATTAAAGGCCAAAAAATGCATATTTATGGGGTAATGGGTTAACAAACATCAGTATTTATGAGGGTGTGGGTTGAATTGGAATTGGACATTCAGATAACTCTAATAATAAATTAAAGGCCTAAAAATACATATTTATGGGGTAATGGGTTAACAAACATCAGTATTTATGAGGGTGTGGGTTGAATTGGAATTGGACATTCAGATAACTCTAATAATAAATTAAAGGCCTAAAAATACATATTTATGGGGTAATGGGTTAACAAACATCAGTATTTATGGGTGTGTGGGTTGAATTGGAATTGGACATTCAGATAACTCTAATAAAACCATTATTAAACATATGTATAAATATGGCATAAGACATAATTACATAACTGTCAGTGGATCAATTCCAGATCCTGTTTCTCTAAGTATGAAGCAGACTGAACCATTTCTAAACTTAAGCAGACAACATGTTCAGCTGACACCACAGTTGAAGAGAACATCTAGGCAGCTGTGTGGCTAAACCCTTATCAGACTGAAATGATGTCTGCTTAAAACCTACTGTATGTGAAAAATGTAAAAAAAAATTTTTTAGAAAATGTTAAGTTGGTAAATGAGTGGCAAATAGTTTTGATCCAGATAGGATGCAGCATTATGTTGCATTTGATCTGGATCCAAACTGTTTGCAAATATTGGCTATTTGCCTGTAGTATATTAAGGGTAACTCAGGTAAATACAGTTCTGCATGAATCAAAAATCCATGAGACCAGCCTAGAGCATCACTAAAACTGTGCAGGGTGGGGTCAAGTGTGACCCTAGGGATTTCATTTGAACAAACTTTAGAGGGATCCATCAGGAAATACGTACTGTAAAAATATCAAAGCTTAGGGCCTAGTAGTTTTAACACAAAGATTGTTTAAAGTTTTTCGCATTTTTTAATAAATTTCAATAAGTAGTCCACTTTAAAGTTTCATTTTAACGATTTCTGTAGAGAAGCATCCAAGGAACACCGTGAGCAAATAAGTTTTTTCCTCAGACTCGCGGTTTCAGAGGAGTTAATTTGAACGGACGGACAGACGGATGGCGGGCGATCACAACAGCTCACCTTGAGCCGAAGGCTCAGGTGAGCTAAAAATGATAAATAATGAACACGAATGTGACATTCTATTTATCACATTACAAGTTCAAGCACCTATTAAATTGATTTGAAGCTGTAGTTTGTAGACCCTACGCTATATAGATTTTCAGCCAAACGTTACGTTGTTTACGTTAACGTCTTGGTAAATGACGTCATTTGGCACCCCGCTACATGCAGTGCTTATGGACGAACAAGTTAGGCCGGAGCCCAAAAAACGATATTCCACTAGTGGATTACGATATTTATACAATCTCTTTATGCAACTCCCAGACCGCAAATTATGTGATAAATAATTTTTCATTGGATAAGATTTCTCTTTCAGGCTCAGTGTGTGTAAAGTACATGTACAATGAAACCCCTCCAAACCTGAATCTTAATACCCATAGCACCAGATAAGGGTAGTTTTTCAAAAACTAAAATCTTTATTTCTCAATTAAACCCTATGGTGTCACTACTCATTTGAATCATCTCGAAGAGACGATTCTAATGAGTAGTAACACCATAGGATTTGGTTTTGAAATGAGTGAGATAATGTTGGATTTGTTCGAAAAACTACCTCTTATCTGGAGCCCTGTTAATACCGTAACTGAATTCTCTCAGGCACAGTGTGTGTTAAGTACATGTACAGTGAAACCCCTCCAAACCTGGGGCCCATTTCATAAAACTTCTTAAGTCAAAACTTTAAAATACATTTAATCTGTGATTTCTCTATCTAATCCTGTCTTGTGACATCTTTTTGGAATCGTCTTTTCAAGACGATTCCAAAAAGATGTCACAAGACAGGATTAGTTGGAGAAATAAAATAATAATTGAGACTTTTATAATATGACTTACGACAACATTTGTCGTAAGAAGTTTTATGAAACGGCCCCCTGAATCTTAATACCGTAACTGAATTCTCTCTAAACCTGACAAAACCCCATTTCCAACCCTTCTTTATTTTACCCCATTACACTATAAATATGCCTTTGATTTATTCCTACACTGAAGAAAATACATTTATGAATATATATCATCAGAATAAATTTCTATATTCTAGTACATTTTGTAGATGATATCTGAAAGCAAGCTGAAAGTAAATCAGAATGCGCCATAACCCTTTACCTGATAGCCTATTTCTTGAACTGAAGATATGTGAATACTTAAAGCAGAATGAAAGTAAAGCAGAATGCGCCTTAAGGCGCATTCTGCTTTACTTTCAGCCTGCTTTAAGCTATCATGTGTTAGAATAAAGAAAATATTCCATATAATATATATTCATGACTGATTAAATTGGAACTATTTTCTTCAGCGGAGGTATAGATTATATTCGCTAAAAGGCGCTTCTATGGGGGAAAGGGTTAAGGTGCATTCTGTTTTACCTTCAACTTGCTTTAAATATCTGCTATCTTCCATACTAGAAACACACGATTGTGTTATAGGCTTAAACCCTTCTAAAACGAAATTTATGTTGTCCCCACACACACCCAGTTTAGAGGCGTTTCACTGTAAACATTACTAGGGTTTAACTCTTTGAACCCTAGTCCCGCATATATAGGATATTACATGAGTGTTGATAATTTATTGGATTTATTAAACGAGTCTTTTAGAAAACGATAAAAACGAGGCTCTGCCGAGTTTCTATCGTTTTCTAAAACGACGAGTTTGATAAATCCAATAAATTATTAACACGAATGTTATATTCTTTTTATAACAAAACCTAGAAATGTTATTTATCGCAGCCTTTGAGGTCAAGTGAATGCTAAGCGCGATATAAGTAGATCTATACAGGAAAAAAGTTGTTCCAAATTAACCCCGTTCACTAGCATAATGCTTATGTTGTTATATGTATTAATAAACACTTTCATGTAGATCTAATATTGATTAATTACACCAAAAATCTTTAAATTGAATCTACATGATGGAATGAAGACGTTGGAAATCGAACGCATTTTAACGACGTCACAAGTAAACGACGTCGTGGCGTACCTCATTTGCATAGTTATTTAACTAGTTATATATGACATTTAAACAATGGGTGTTATTCAACGCTCACGCCGTCTGTTATGTTATAAATAGGCGTCCTTTTCAAACAAGTGTACATGTGAATTGAACACTTGCCCTGTGCAAACAGTGAAGACCCAGATCAGAGGGCTCCGAAAGGAGCCCTCTGATCAGGGTCTTCACTGTTTGTCTTAACACCAAACATTGACAAAAACAACCCTTAAAGTTAGAAATGGACTAGACTAAAATGGAAACTGGAATTGTCCATTTAAAGTTTCAGGGAGGAAAGGGTTAATGGACCACAAACAACCATTCTTTGAAGTAGAAAAAAGGTTTAATGTCAAATGAGTTCCATATTATACATGTTCTTCAACTCTTTTTCAGATGATAGATTCCTGTTAATATCTCACATAAATGCACAACTAGTTAGTTTTCGCAAAACCTTTCGCGTTAGTTTTCAGATCGTTATCTGTAAAGTGGAACGTGGAAAGTTTTCACGATAACCAGATAAATATCTGAACACGAACTTTGTCATGATACTGCTTTAAACTGCTACCACTTAACAAATTTATCTAGCTACTTAACTAGATAATTTACTAGAAAAGTTTCGTGTTACCCGTTATCTAAAAGTAGAAAATTGCAATCGGATTACTTCGGTAGGGACAGGATATCTATTTTTAGATAAGTTAACACGAAACTTTTTAAGAAACGTTTCAGTTAACTTAGATATTATGTCGTGACAGTATGTGGCACTAACAGGTCATTTGACGCGATACGATAATTATCAGGTTTTCATGAAAATATTCTACTTTCCACTTACTAGATAATTATGTGAGATATTAACTTGAAACTTTTCAGAAAAGCTAAGTGGTATGTGGTGTCGGGACCATGCTACCATACAAATGAGTTCCATATTATACATGTTCTTCAACTCTTCCTCAGCAACACTTGTCCTCTACTACAGTTCTGAAAAATGATTTTTAAATTTCTTTTTAAAACAACAATTTTACATCAAACAATTTGGATCCTGATGAGACACCCCAGAATGCGGCATCTTATCAGGATCCAAATTGTTTGCACAGATAAGCATGATTCCACTGCTTAACACTGTCCCCCTGAAGAGTACACTTGTCCTATGAAAACCCGTGTAGATCCAGATCAGTGGGGTCCTACACAAGCCTGCACGGTTTCTGCACGGTTTGTTTTACTTAAAGATATAAAATCAACATTAAAGTGGAATAGTCTACATAAAAACTTCCATCATAACAAGGATTTAAATCTAGAAAGCTACAAGAATGAGTCTTGGCATACACAGACACCTGGCCCCGAGGTTATAAAACTTAAAACGAACTCTGTGCTCAAAACTCAGTTTTGATCTCATGCTCTAGTTTTTACATAACATGCATTAACTTATTTCTGATTCCTCATTTAGATATATCTTGACCGTAGAATTATTTATGCAAATACTCGTTGTATATAAAATGTTCGCCGGAGAATTATGAGTTGAGAAAAGTTCTGAGTTTTGAGCACAGAGTTCGTTTTAAGTTTTATAACCTCAGGGCCTGGCTCCGAGGTTATAAAGCTTGTGACTCGAGTCTAAACTCATTCCAAAGCATTTGATTGGTCAGATTTGAGCCTAGACCAATCAAATGCTAGGGAGCACACTCAGACAACTAAAACGCTTTATAACCTCTGAGCCAGACAATGAGTCTTCAAGATACAAAACAATGAATGAGTCTCCTTAGAGGACAAGAATGAATAATGACAAAATCTGACGATTTCATGATGCACACACAACATTTTCAACACATGATTCACTGGCAATGTCACTGAGCATAACAGATTGCTCCAGACAAGAGGGAGTAAACTGAACAAATCCAACAATTTTCTAACTTCTTTCAGCACCAAACCTTATGGTGTTGCTACTCAGAATCATCGCGAAGAGATGATTCTAATGAGTAGCGGCACCATAGGGTTTACTGCATAAATAAAGATTTTAAATTTTGAAAATACTCCCCTTATCTGGAGCCCTGTATTTAAACCCTTCACTCCATTGACTGTTTCTGGTTTTAAATATATAGAGTGATCACTTAAAACAGGTTAAAAGTAGAACAGAATGCAACTTATTCTGCTTTACTTTCAGCCTGCTTCAAACTACCATAAGAATATAGAATGATTTGTTATGAATTTACGTCGCTTTTAACAGTATTTCAGTCATATCGCGACGTCCAGCTAATAAAAGGTGCAGGAAGACCCCAGAAGCCCTTTATGCACTGTTTCAGGCACAAATCGGCAACTGGGTAGAACCACCGACCTTCCGCAAGCCAGCTGGAAGGCTTACCCACATGAAAAATCCGAACAACCCTACTGGGATTCGAACTCCCAGCGGTGAGGAGCTTAGTGATGTAAGTCACAGTGACCATACCACTAGGCCACGGAGGCCCCAGAAGAATATAGAAAATATTTCTTATGGTACATATTCATGACTGTATAAATTTCAACAATTTTCTTCTGAGGAGGAATAAATGAAATGCGTTAAAATGTGTATCTATGGAGCAATTGGTTAACTCTTTCCTCCCTGAAACTTTGAATGGACAATTCCAGTTTCCAATATTTCTGACCTTTAAGGGTTGTTTTGTCAATGTCTGACATTATGACAAACAGTGAAGACCCTGATCAGAGGGCTCCTTTCGGAGCCCTCTGATCTGGGTCTTCACTGTTTGCACAGGACAAGTGTACTATTCACATGTACACTCTTTGAAAAGGACGCCTATATGCGGGACTAGGGTTCAAAGAGTTAACCCATTTAAAACTTTACAATATATACAGTAACATGTTGATATCTCAAACTTGCTAAACACAAAACTAACCAGTATTTCTGTACAATTGAATAGCTGCAACATCACTTCACAGTTCCTCAGGTAAGTGGCGCATTTCAAAACTTATGGTGTGACTACTAGATTCTTAAGAATGGCCACATGTCTGGTAACATTTTCGACTTGTCCCGAATGTTGGACTATGGGATTTGTGCAGCCCTGGTTTGGTGCAGACAGAAGAAGATGATGTAGGAACACTTTAGTTTACTCCCTCTTATCTGGAGCCCTGTTTTCACTGTACACAGTTATTTTCCCTCATCCTTTTACTAAGCTTGAAAAAACTCGTAAATCTTATAACATTCATCTGACCCTTGTCTCTATAGCAACCAAATTCAGCCAATAATTTGACCATGTTGACAGTTCAGTATCTTCTCTGCTTGTTACCCCAGTTTCCTCCACCTCCGCCGTATCCTTGATCATCAAACTTCCTCTTCCGATCACCATAGCCACCACCATCTCCGCCGTATCTATCTCCCCCACCTCCGTAACTCCTTCCTCCACCGCTGTATCTATCTCCACCACCGCCATACCTATCTCCGCCACCACCGCCATACCTATCTCCGCCACCACCATATCTATCTCCTCCTCCGCCGCCGTACCTATCTCCACCGCCACCTCCGTAACCACCGCCACTACCAGATCTGTAACCACCGCCACCACCACTGCTATAACCCCCTCCCTGTCTGCCATGACTGCCACCTGAGCTGTACCTATCTCTATTGTAACCACCTCCTCCACTGTGTCTGTCTCTGCTATGATCTCTGTCTCTACCTTGATCCCTATCTCTACCGCCTCTTCCATAACCTCGTCCTCTCTGTCCCCTAAAACCCCCACCACCTCCTCGACCAGACCCTCTCCTCTGTGGCGGCGGCGCCTGCCGTGGTGGTCCAGGGTCCCCTCGTAGCTTTCTCATTAAGGCTTTCCTTTTGATCCTACGCTTAAGGGGTCCAGACTTGGACAGAGTACAGGTTATTTTATGACCACACAGCTCTAGTTGGTCAGCTTTTTCAACCGCCTCAAGGGCACTGGGCCTTTCCTCGAAGTGCACGAATGCATAGTCTCTAACTTTCTGTACGTGGAATATTTTTCCATAAGCTTCAAATGTTTGTCTCAGCAAGTCTTCATTGACTTCAGATGACAGGTTCCCGACGTGACAGGCCTTCACCTTATTCATTTCCTCTTCAGACGGCTCGTACTGGCTCTCGGCCCACTCAACAACCAGCTGCTTACCCTCAAATACCTGCAGCAAGTAACAAATATGTTAGATTACCAGTATACAGTGAAACCCCTCTTAACAGGAACTTCTAAATACCGGAATCCTCTCTAAACAGGACAAAACCATTTCCAACCCTTCTTTATTTGAACCCATTAGACCATAAATATGCCTTTTTACGCATTTAATGTATCCCTAGACTGAGGAAAATACATTCATGAATGTGCATCATCACAGGGTTTTCCCGGAAGCAGGTTTCCTGCATCTTCGACATAATTCTGTCACCTGGAACCCCTATTTGTCCAACCCCTCGGGTCCAAAGGACCCTCAAATCTTTGACCACATTTTACTTCAAACCCCCAAATCATCAGATATGTAAATCCTGAGTGCTGATGTGGGGTATGATAATGTCATCAGATCATGAATCTGCACTGTTTACAAAGGTCAAACAAGTTATTTGTCAACATTGTAAGGCAATTTATACACATCAAATTAATTTGGGACCCCCAAATATGCTGAGGGACTCTCAAAGTGAAAGGTTTGAGGGTCCTTAGGACTCTCAATTACAAAATGCAAGGGAAAACCCTGATCATCAGAAATATTTTCTACATTTTTGCAGATGATATCTTAAAGCAGGTTGAAAGTAAAGCAGAATGTGCCTTAAGGCACATTCTGCTTTACTTTCAACCTGCTTTAAGTGATATGCTATCTTCCATACTAGAAACAAGCTATGGGTTAAAACCCCTCTAAACCGGAAACCCCTCTTAACCGGACATTTTTGTTGTCCCCACACATGTCCGGTTTAGAGGGGTTTCACTGTACCCTCAAATACCAGAAAGTAACAAATATTTCAGACAAGGGCCGGCCCTAAATCGCTCACCTGGTAACCATGTAACCATGTACACCGTGTGACCTAGTTTTTGACCGGGCATGATCCTCATTCTAACTTGACTTCGATTTCAATGAGACAAACATTTTGTTCAAGTTTCATGAAGATTCAATGAATTTTGTAGTCTCTATAGAGTGTTAACGAGGTTTTTCGATGATTTGACCTAGTGACCTAGTTTTTGACCGGACATGACCCACATTCGAACTTGGCCTAGATTTCATTGAGGGAATCATATTGATGAAGTTTCATGAAGATCAAATGAAATTTGTAGCCTCTAGTTTTTCGATAATTTGACCTAGTGACCTAGTTTTTGACCAGACAAGACCCACATTCGAACTTGATCTAGATTTCATTGAGGCAAACATTTTGATGAAGTTTCATGAAGATCAAATGAAATTTGTAGTCTCTAGAGTGTTAACAAGGTTTTTCGAAGATTTGACCTAATGACCTAGTTTTTGACCGGACATGACCCATATTCGAACTTGGCCTAGATTTCATTGAGGCAATCATATTGATGAAGTTTCATGATGATCAAATGGAATTAGTAGCCTCTAGAGTGTAAACAAGGTTTTTCGATAATTTGACCTAGTGACCTAGTTTTTGACCGGACATGACCCACATTCGAACTTGACCTAGATTTCATTGAGGCAAACATTTTGATGAAGTTTCATGAAGATCCAATGAAATTTGTAGTCTCTAGAGTGTTAACAAGGTTTTTTGAAGATTTGACCTAGTGACCTAGTTTTTGACCTGACATGACCCACATTCGAACTTCCCTTGCGGAAAAAAAACGCAGCTATTTTAAAACGCAGCTTTTACGCCACTAATGTCAAGCTTTTACGCCACTTGGGCCAGTAGCAAAAACGAGCCTTGCAGTGAAGCGGCGTATTTAGCAACAAGGGCCACTATGGCCCTTAATCGCTCACCTGGTACACCATGGCAAACTTGACCTATAGTGACCTAAATTATGACTGGACATGTATACCCACTATCAACCTCTAGAGTGTAAACAAGATTTTCCAATGATTTGACCTAGTGACCTAGTTTTGACCAGACATGACCCATATTGAAACTCGACCTAGATATCAATGCGACAAACATTCTGACCAAATTTCACCAAGATCCAATGAGATTTGTAGCCTCTAGAGTGTTCACAAGGTTTTTCTATGATTTGACCTTGTGACCTAGATTTTGACGGGTTATGACCCACATTCGAACTTGACCTAGATATTAATGAGACAAACATTCTGACCAAGTTTCATTAAGATCCAATGAGATTTGAAGCCTCAAGGGTATTCACAAGGTTTTATTTATGATTTGACCTAGTGACCTAGTTTTTGACCAGACATGACCCATATTCAAACTTGACCTAGATATCAATGAGGCAAACATTCTGACCATGTTTCATTAAGATCCATTGAGATTTGTAGCCTCTAGAGTGTTAACAAGGTTTTTCTATGATTTGACCTAGTGACCTAGTTTTTGACCGGACATGACCCACATTCGAACTTGACCTAGATATCAATGAGGCAAACATTCTGATAAAGTTACATTAAGATTCATTGAGATTTGTAGCCTCTAGAGTGTTAACAAGGTTTTTCTATGATTTGACCTTGTGACCTAGTTATTGACCGGACATGACCCACATTCAAACTTGACGTAGGTATCAATGAGGCAAACATTCTGATTAAGTTTCATGAAGATCCATTGAGATTTGTAGCCTCTAGAGTGTTAACAAGGGTTTTCGATGATTTGACCTAGTGACCTAGTTTTTGACCGGACATGACCCACATTCGAACTTGACCTAGATATCAATGAGGCAAACATTTTTACTAAATTTCATAAAGATCGATTGAGATTTGTAGCCTATAGAGTGTTAACAAGGTTTTTCTATGATTTGACCTAGTGACCTAGTTTTTGACCGGACATGACCCACTTTCGAACTTGACCTAGATTTCATCAAGACAAACATTGTCATGGAGTTTCATGAAGATAGGATGAAATTTGTAGGCGCTAGAGTGTTAACGAACAATTGTGGACGGACGACGTACGACGGACATTCAGCGATCCTAAAAGCTCACCTTGGCACTACGTGCCAGGTGAGCTAAAAAGTCAACTCATTAATGACTATTTACAGTATGTTTTTATGCCCCCACAACGATCAGTCGGGGGCATACTGTTTTACCCGTCTGTCCCAGTGTCTGTTTGTTTGTCCGTCCCACATAAAGTACATACTTTGTCCGGTAAACTCCTTCAACCATATAAATTGGCAGAGTGTTTGCACATATACCATAGATGTGCATGGGAACAGGATTTTGATCTACTATACTTTTTCACAAAATTACAGTCAGTCGAACTTAATCAAAATGTTGTCGACAGGGGCATCATATTTGTCTTACAGACAAAGCCACCCCTCTAGTTCTTTTTAGCTCACCGGAGCTATTGGGATGGCCCTGTGTCCGTCATCGTCCATTGTGCGTCGTCATTAACAATTGCTTCAAATGACATCTCCTATACCGCTTGACAGATTTGAACCAAACTTTACAGGAATGTTCCTTGGGTCAAGCTCTTTCACATTTGTTCAAAGAATTAAAAACAATGTAAACAGCAACCAAAGTGAAACAAGGGCCACTATGGCCCTAAATCGCTCACCTGGTAACCATGTACACCGTGTGACCTAGTTTTTGACCGGGCATGACCCACATTCGAACTTGACCTAGATTTCATTGAGGCAAACAGTTTGATGAAGTTTCATGAAGATCCAATGAAATTTGTAGTCTCTAGAGTGTAAACAAGGTTTTTCGATAATTTGACCTAGTGACCTAGTTTTTGACCGGACATGACCCACATTCGAACTTGACCTAGATTTCATTGAGGCAAACATTTTGATGAAGTTTCATGAAGATCCAATGAAATTTGTAGTCTCTAGAGTGTTAACAAGGTTTTTCGAAGATTTGACCTAGTGACCTAGTTTTTTACCGGACATGACCCACATTCAAACTTGGCCTAGATTTCATTGAGGCAATCATATTGATGAAGTTTCATGAAGATCCAATGAAATTTGTAGCCTCTAGAGTGTTAACAAGGTTTTTCGACAATTTGACCTAGTGACCTAGTTTTTGACCGGACATGACCCACATTCAAACTTGACCTAGATTTCATTGAGGCAATCACATTGATGAAGTTTCATGAAGATCCAATGAAATTTGTAGTCTCTAGAGTGTTAACAAGGTTTTCCGAAGATTTGACCTAGTGACCTAGTTTTTGACCGGACATGACCCACATTCGAACTTGGCCTAGATTTCATTGAGGCAATCATATTGATGAAGATTCATGAAGATCCAATTAAATTTGTAGCCTCTAGAGTGTTAACAAGGTTTTTCGATAATTTGACCTAGTGACCTAGTTTTTGACCGGACATAACCCACATTCGAACTTGACCTAGATTTCATTTAGGCAAACATTGTGACCAAGTTTCATCAAGATCCAATGAGATTTGAACCTGCTAGAGTGTTAACGAACAATTGTGGACGGACAGACAGACAGACGACGGACGACGGACATCCAGCGATCCTAAAAGCTCACCTTGGCACTACGTGCCAGGTGAGCTAAAAATAAGGAAATCTTAAAAAATCTTCTTTTCTGAAACTACAAGGGCCAGAGCTTAGATATTTGGCACATAGCATCATCTACAGGTCCTCTATCAAGTTTGTTCAAAGTATGCCCCTAGGGTCAAAATTGGCCCCGCCCCGGGGGTCACAGTTTTACATAGAGTTATATAGTGAAATTTTCAAACGTCTTCTCCTCTGAAACTAATATGGCCAGAACTTTGATATTTGGCATGGTGACACTTCTATATGTCCTATACCAATATTGTTCAAATGGTTCTGGTCAGTTGCATGTCTTGGTCACAGGAGCTAAAAAAGATTTTTTCAATAAAAACTTAAACAAGGGCCACCATGGCCCTAAATCGCTCACCTGGTACACAATGTAAAACTTGACCTATGGCGACCTAGATTACGACTGGATCAACATGACCCACAATCAACCTTTAGAGTGTTAACAAAATGTTTCTATAATTTGACCTACTGACCAAGTTTTTGACCAGACACAATCAATATTTGATTTTGACCTAGATTTGATGTAGGAAAATATTCTGACAATATTTCATTCAGATCTGGTGAGATTTGTAGCTTCATGAATGTTAAGCTGTTTTTCTATGATTTGACCTAGTGACCTAGTTTTTGACCAGACATGACCCACATTCAAACTTGACCTAGATATCGATGGAGCAAACATTTTGATTAAGTTTCATTAAGATCCAATGAGATTTGTAGCCTCTAGAGTGTTAACAAGGGTTTTCGATGATTTGACCTAGTGACCTAGTTTTTGACCGGACATGACCCACATTCAAACTTGACCTAGAAATCAATTAGACAAACATTCTGACCAAGTTTCATTAAGATCGAATGAAATTTGTAGCCGCTAGAGTGTTAACAAGGTTTTTCGATGATTTGACCTAGTGACCTAGTTTTTGACCTGACATGACCCATATTCGATCTTGACCTAGATTTCATGGAGGCAAACATTCTGACCAAGTTTCATTAAGATCAAATGAAATTTGTAGCCGCTAGAGTGTTAACGAACAATTGTGGACGGACAGACGGACGACGGACATCCAGCGATCCTAATAGCTCACCTTGGCACTTCGTGCCAGGTGAGCTAAAAATCTTCTTGTCAAAAACTACAAGGGCCAGAGCTAAGATATTTTGCACATAGCGTCGCCTATAGGCCCTCTATCAAGTTTCTTCAAATTATGACCCTGGGGTCAAAATTGGCCCCGCCCCAGGGGTCACAGTTTTACATAGAGTTATATAGTGAACATTTCAAACGTCTTTCTTCTCTGACACTAATATGGCCAGAGCTTTGATATTCAGTATGGACACTTCTGAATATCCTTTACATATTTTGTTCAAATGGTTCCGGTCTGTTGCATATCTAGGTCACAGGAGCTAAAAATATATTTTTTCTATAAAAACTTAACAAATCTTCTTGTCAAAAACTACAAGGACCAGAGCTTAGATATTTGACACATAGCATCATCTACAGGTCCTCTATCAAGTTTGTTCAAATTATGCCCCTAGGGTCAAAATTGGCCCTGCCCCGGGGGTCACAGTTTTACATAGAGTTAAATAGTGAAATTTTCAAACGTCTTCTGCTCTAAAACTAATATGGCCAAAGCTTTGATATTCGGCATGGTGACACTTCTAGATGTCCTTTACCTATTTTGTTCAAATGGTTTCAGTCTGTTGCATATGTAGGTCACAGGAGCTATAAATAGATTTTTCCAATGGAAACTTAAAAAAATCTTCTTGTCTAAACCCTAGTACCCTGATCTTAGATATTTGGCACATAGCATCATCTACAGGTCCTCTATCAAGATTGTTCAAATTTAATAATGCCCCTCCGGTAAAAAATGACACCTCCTGGACATAAATCATTATCTCCATTTTGTCAGCTATTCTCAGGTGAGCGAAAGCCCCATGGGGCTCTTGTTAAATACAGTGTTCCCTTCCTACAACGGCCCTCTCAAAGACGACTCCCTCTTTGCAACGACCCTTACCACAGTTCCCTAAACCGGACAATTATGTCTTAACGCTTTACTGCTGCAATATTATCCAGGGCTCCAGATAAGGGGGGTATTTCAACAAGAGGGCCTGAAGGCCCTGATATCGCTCACCTTTTATAATGAAGCCTGATAGCTTTACCTTTGAATTTCACCTGTTTTATTCTAAATCCATTCAAATTTGTAGTATAGCATGTACACAACATGCAATATGACCCATTCTAGTATGTATAGTAGAGTACATCAAAGGCAGATAACTAGAGCCTAAATAATACTGAAATGAAGCCTTTTCTAGCATTTCAAAGTAAATCAAGGGCAGATAACTCTTGCCACAATGATCAGATTTCAACAATAATTGCACTCCCTCGAGAACTTATAGCTATATACATTGTGTGCAATTATAATCAAAATCCATTGAAAATTGTGGCCTCTAGAGTGCAAACACTGTTAAATATGGCATTTTCAGCAATTCAAAGGTAGATAACTCTTGATCTATAAATCTGATTCAAACCATAACCTAACTCATCCGAATTCTTATGGTTATATACATTCTAAGCAAGTTTAAGAAATATTGGATTAAAAGTGTGGCCACTAGAGTGTAAACACCCTTAATTATGGCATTTTCAGCAATTCAAAGGTATATAACTCTTGACCTACAGGTCCGTTTGCAACCATAATCAACCTCATCTGAACTCTTATAGTCATATACCATCTGATGAAGTTTGAGAAAGATTTGATTAAAATTGTGGCCTCTAGAGTGTAAACAACCTTAAATCTGGCATTTTCAGCAATTTAAAGGTAGATAACTCTTGACCTATCAACCCAATTCCAACCATAATTGAACTTATCCGAAAAATTGCGGTTATATACAATCTGAGTAAGATTGGGAAAGAATGAACTAAAATTGTGGCCTCGAGAGTGTAAACACTGTTAAATATTGCATTTTCAGCAATTCAAAGGTGGATAACTCTTGACCTATATGTCCAATATCAACCATAATCGAACTCATCCGAACTCTTATGGTAATATACAATCTGAGTAAGTTACAGAAAGATTGGATAAAAATTGTGGCCTCTAGAGTGTAAACACCAAAATTGTTGACGACGGACGATGAACGACGAACGACGGACATTCAAGGATTGCAAAAGCTCACCCTGAGCTAGCTCAGGTGAGCTAAAAACTAAAATCTTTGTTTCTGCTTTAAAGCCTATGGTGTCACTACTCATTAGAATTGTCTCGAAGAGACGATTCTAATGAGTAGTAACACAATAGGCTTTGGTGCAGGAATAGGTGAGAATATATTGGATTTGTTCAGTTTACTCCCTCTTATCTGGAGCCCTGTTATCTGCTTAAAATTGTCGCCTGCTGGGTTTTTTTAAGTTACAAATAAGTGGAAATTTTGATACAATAAATATAATGACAAGTGACAAACAGCTTGAATCCAGATAAGTCCCCATGTTACGCGGCTTTGATCTGTATTCAAGCTGTTTGCAAATGTAAGCCAAGTCTAAATTTTCCCTTCCTATAACGACTCTCTCGATTAAAGGGTAACCTACCTTTGGCCCAATGCCAGCAAGGAGTTTCTTAGCAATGGCTGCCCTTGTGTGTTTGCCGAAGTCTAAGACACAGAAGCCTTTGTTCTTCAAGCCTTTCTCAGCCATTTCTTCACTCACCATTACTGAACAGTCCTCTATGTCTGAAACAAGAAGTAAGAGATCAGGGTGAGAGAGACTAGACTGCAGTCTAGTACACAGAAGCCTTTGTTCTTCAAGCCTTTCTCAGCCATTTCTTCACTCACCATTACTGAACAGTCCTCTATGTCTGAAACAACAAGTAAGAGATCAGGGTGAGATAGTGAGTAGACTGCAGTCTAGTACACAGAAGCCTTTGTTCTTCAAGCCTTTCTCAGCCATTTCTTCACTCACCATTACTGAACAGTCCTCTATGTCTGAAACAGGAAGTGAGAGATCCAAGGTGAGAGTGAGTAGACTGAAGTCTAGGACACAGAAGTCTTTGTTCTTCAAGCCTTTCTCAGCCATTTCTTCGCTCACCATTACTGAACAGTCCTCTATGTCTGAAACAATAAGTAAGAGATCAAGGTGAGAGTGATTAGACTGAAGTCTAGGACACAGAAGACTTTGTTCTTCAAGCCTTTCTCAGCCATTTCTTCACTCACCATTACTGAATAGTCTTCTATGTCTGAAACAAGAAGTAAGACATCTAGGTGAGAGTGAGTAGACTGAAGTCTAGGACACAGAAGCCTTTGTTCTTCAAGCCTTTCTCAGCCATTTCTTCACTCAACATTACTGAACAGTCCTCTATGTCTGAAACAAGAAGTAAGAGATCAGGGTGAGATAGTGAGTAGACTGAAGTCTAGGACACAGAAGCCTTTGTTCTTCAAGCCTTTCTCAGCCATTTCTTCACTCACCATTACTGAACAGTCCTCTATGTCTGAAACAACAAGTTAATGATAAAGGTGACAGTGAGTAGACAGAAACCACGTTATTCTACTGAAACCATCACCGTACAGTTCTCTATGTCTGAAACAAGAAGTAAGAGATCGAGGTGAGAGTGACTAGACGGAAATCATGTTCAGGGCTCCAGATAAGAGGAGTTTTTCCAAAACCAAAATCTTTATTTCTGCATTAAACCCGAGACGATTCTAATGAGTAGTAACTGAGTAGTAACACCATAGGATTTGGTAGTGAAATGAGTGAGAAAATGTTGGATTTATTCAGTTGACTCCCTCTTATCTGGAGCCCTGATTGTTAGTCTACTGAAACCTCATGATACCAGGGCCCTATAGAACCCTTTCAATAGAAGCGCCTTTTAATTTATTCCTCCAATGAAGAAAAGAGTTCCGATTTATAGTCATAAATATTATGGGAAGATTTTTTTTCTTTATCCTAGCAGATGGCAGCTTAAAGCAGACTGAAAATATGCCTTAAGGCGTATTCGGCTTTACTTTCAATCTGCTTCAAGTGCTCATCTGTCTTCAACACTAGAAACAGGTTATTGGGTAGAGGGATAAGGACTACTTCAAAAGTTTTTAAGCTTAAATTTTTATGCAGGAGAAACGTTGGAAAACTTGAATTTACTCCCTCTTATCAGGAACCCTGTGTTACTTGACATATCACTGCTTAATCCCCCCCTCCCCCCCCTGTTTTCAGCAGTGAAAACTGCTTCACTTTTACTTCTTAAAGCTGCTTTGAAGAGAGATCGACATCATCTGCTTTAGGTTACCATCTAGACATGTAGTGGAAATTGCTTTGGTATTTTAAGGAGTATTATTTTTTCCTTTCAGCCTGCTTTAACCCATTATACCAGACTATTTCTAGTTTTGAGGTCAGGTGATCACTTAAAGCATGTTAAAAGTAAAGAAGAATGCGACTAAGGCGCATTCTGCTTTACTTTCAGCCTGCTGTCAGTTATAATCTGCAAGGATATAGAAAATATTTCATAAAATACTTATTCATAATTGTATAAAATTGTACTTTAATTATCACTAGAGTAATAAAGTAAAGGTGTATTTAACGGGTAATGGGTTGAGCAACCATCTGTCTGATGAAAGCAAGATTCATGTATAGGGGGAATAGGTTACTTAACCCTTTGAACCCTAGTCCCACATATAGGCATCCTTTTCAAACAGTACATATATGAAAAGTGCATTTGTCCTATGTAAATAAAGAATACCCTGATCAGAGGGCTCCTTACAGAGCCCTCTGATCTGGGTCTTCACTGTTAGTCTTGATGCAAAACATTGACAAAAACAACCCTTAAAAGTCAGAAATGGACTAGACTAAAATGGAAACTGGAATTGTCCATTTGAAGTTTCAGGGAGGAAAATTGACACGCTTAATCCGAAGTGCAATTTTCACACCTCGATGGGGTGTCAGACTGGTCATAATTACAGGAGACCATACCCACGCCAAACACTCGCGAAAACTAATTACACCGCCTAAAGACTGTACACAATGTTTGCAGTATTGACCAATTAAACACATTTGTATCCAATAGTAACTGTAGAGATCTTTAAAAACACAAGCGGAAGGTGTTGACATACGTTGCTCAAATGTTTGTAACCATATTCTTCTTTGCGATATTGAGATCGCTACTTCACATTGAACGTTGTATGTACATGTACGTATGTAAATCGTTTACAAATGCGAAAAAAGTATTATCGCCGTTTTTCGAAGTTTCAAGCTTTTGTTACGATTTAATATTTATGACATAAATGTATTAGATAAATTATAATGTATTTCATGATTTGTATTATCATAATCATTGTCGTAAAACGTGCCGCTTTGTTTATGTATGCATGTGTGTAATGTCTTTATGAATACACATATGGGTACCGACGCATATGACCGTAAGTAGCAGAGAGTAAACAGAGGCTTGTGTTTAGTTGGTTTCATTAACTGGATTATGGGATTAAACAAACTTATCAAATTTAAAGCACATCATTATTATTGCATAAGTATTAAACCAAAACAAAAAAAATACCTTTTTTACGTATATACATTAACTGAAAAGAAATATTACGGGAAGGACACCCTATCAAACGAGAGCACCGCAAACGGGTGCTGGACGCTCGACTTTCATATACTTGAGACGGTTATTTTTTTCAAACTTAAAGAATGTGTATGGGTGTTTAATGCCCTATTGATCATAGAAGTTTGTAAGCAACAACAACTTAAACATACTTGGACAGTCTACATTCCACTTAAAGTAAACTATAAGTCAAAAGAAGGACAATATCTTTGCCTGCTTTACCTGCCTTGTTGCAATGCGTTGTTGCCCTTTTGAAACTAAACAAGTATTCAAATATATTTGAAGTTTGAAATTAATAACTTTCTACGGTTACTGAATAATTTCATATGCAAATTCTTAGTCAAACAAGGGCAATAACTCTGCAATGACAAATCCCATGGTTATCTGCTGTGTTGAAAGATGATGCCCTTTTGAAACTGAACAAGTATTCAAAGTTTCAAGTTAATACCTATGGTAATTATTGAGAAATTTCAATTTATAAGTTTTATGTAAATAAAAACAAGGGCAATAACTCTGGAATGGCACATCCCCGGTCACCTTTCTTGTTTGAATGAGTTGCCCTTTTGTTATAACACAAGTATTTAAAGTTTCAAGTTAAAACCTTTGACAGTTATTAAGATATTTCAATTTACAAGTTTTAAGTAAATAAATCAAGGGCAATTACTCTGGAATCACAAATCACAGAGTAACCTACCTTGGTGTAATGAGTTGTCCTTTTGATACTTAACAGGTATTTAAAGTTTCAAGTTAATATCCTTCATAATTATTTAGATATGTTAATTTACAATTTTTAAGTAAAAAAAACATGGGCAATAACTCTGAAATGACAAATCCCAGGGTTACCTGCCTTTTTGTAATGAGTTGCCCTTTTGATACTAAACAAGTATTCAAAGTTTCAAATGGATACCTTTGATAGTTATTGAGATATGTTAATTTAAAAATTTTAAGTAAATAAAACAGGGGCAATAACTGTGAAATGGCAAATCCCAGGTTAACCTGTCTTGTTGTAATGAGTTGCTCTTTAGATACTTAACATCTATTCAAAGTTTCAAATGGATACCCCAGATAGTTATTGAGATATGTTAATTTATAATATTTAAGTAAATAAAACAAGGGTAATAACTCTGAAATCACAAATCACAGGGTTACCTGTCTTGTTGTAATGAGTTGCCCTTTTGATACTAAACAAGTATTCCAAGTTTCAAAAAGATACCTTTGATAGTTATTGAGATATGTTAATTTATAATTTTTAAGTAAATAAAACAGGGGCAATAACTCTGAAATCACAAATCACAGGGTTACCTGCCTTATTGTAATGAGCTGCCCTTTTGATACTAAACAACTATTCAAAGTTTCAAATGGATACCTTTGATAGTTATTGAGATATGTTAATTTATAATTTTTAAGTAAATAAAACAAGGGCAATAACTCTGCAATGACAAATCCCAGGGTTACCTGCCTTGTTGTAATGAGTTGCCCTTTTAATACTGAACAACTATTCCAAGTTTCAAATGGATACCTTTGATAGTTATTGAGAAATGGACTCTTACAAAAACCTTAAGCAAAAAACTTAACCGACGCAGACGCTGACGCTGACGCAGACGCAGACGACAGGGTGACGACAATAGCTCGACTTTTTGAAAAAGTCGAGCTAAAAACGATGACCGGAGATGACAAAGTTGATACAAGATGACTGTAATCGATCCAATCGCTTAATTCATACTCCCGTTAATCCGAATTATTTTTCTTGGTCCCATGAAATTCGGATTAACGAGTGTGGACTGTAGTTTGTAACGGTCTAGAGAACTTGGCTCCAATCCTGATATATCTCCAAAATAATTGACAAACTGTCACCCAAGCAAAATCACCGACTTACTTTGTACATATTCACAAAAGACATCTCGGAGCTCATCTGCATTTTTGTCTTTCGGGATGTTGCCGACAAACAGTTTTGGGTTAGACGAGGAAAAATTGGCCTTGAAATGTTTGCCCTCTTCATACTCATACCTGCAAATATACAAATTGAATTTTTGGGTATTTACAAAACAGTCGAAACCCAATACATGTATTTCAAACTCACGTTAGTTCGAACATACCAGCATTTTTTGGGGGGATCCTTTCCCAAATGAAAACAAGGTTGGCTTTTTTTTCTCCCAAATGAGCATTTAACGGCTGAATTTTTTCCCCAAAAGGAGCGTTTTTATGACTCAATTTTTCCCCAAAATCACATATTTTACATCGCTATAGGGCATATTTTTCCCCCAATTGAATGGGTACCAACTCATTCCCAAAGTGGTGAAAAAAACCTGCATACCCATAATTCGAAGTTAAAACGTGGTCTTGCCACGTTTTAAATTTGAATTACGGGTATGTTTGACTTATTAAAGCAATATCAACTTAATGAAATTCTTGTTTTCAAGCTTTGAAGAAAGATGATCAATTAAAGCAGGTTGAAAGTTGAGCAGAGTGCGCCTAAAGACGCATTCTGAATACGCTGTACCTCCCGCCAGCTTTAAGCTATCACCTGCTAGGATATAGAAAATATTTCTTTTGGTGTAAATTCATGACTGTATCAAGTGGAACTATTTTCTACAGAAACTAAATAATTAAGATGCACAGAAAGGCTTTTATGGGGTAATATAAACATAATATTATCAGCATACAATGGAGAAAAGTTATTCTTTCCTGTTCAAAACACAATGCACGAAAATTTCAAATTTTGCCATTTCTCACAATTTATTTTTAATCCGAGTGGCATGTCTTACAATTTATTTTAATCTGAAAGGCAAGCAGTTTGGAGCCAGATCAGACGCTGGGTTACCCTGCGTCTTGATCTGGCTCCAAACTGTAAACAAAAATAATAATTTTAGTATAGCAGGGCTCCAGATAAGAGGTAGTTATTTCAACAAATCAAACATTTTCTCACTTATTCAGCACCAAATCCTATGGTGTTACTACTCATTAGAATCGTCTCTTCGAGACGATTCTAATGAGTAGTGACACCATAGGGTTTAATTCTGAAATAAAGATTTTAGTTTTTGAAAAACTACCCTTATCTGGTGCTCTAGGGTATATACATTTATTAGGAAAGAATAACATCTTCTCCACTGTATAAATATCAGGGCTTCCATTTCTCCGGATTTTTCCGAAATCTTTTTATTTTTCCCTAGCAAATGGTAGCTTAAAGCAGGCTGAAAGTAAAGCAGAATGCGCCAAAAGGCGCATTCTGCTTTACTTTTAACCTTCTTTAAGTAATCATTATTGGAAAATAGAAATTTTGAAAATCCTATGATTTTTCAAAATCAATTTATGGCAGCCCTGAAATATTTAGACTGGACACATCTGTAAAACAAGTCTAGATGGTGAAGCATTTAAAACTTTTTGGTGCAAAACAACTATTGGAATCTTCGCATTGGAGCTAAATTGAAAATTTTGACACTACAACCAAGAAATACGTCAAAGCCACACATTAGCAAAGCTTTCCCTCCTTCTATCATGACAGGGACAATCACCAAGGCTTACCCGTCTATTTTCTCCATGGCTTTTTCATTCTCCTCCGTTTCACAGTACTTCACAAAGCAGAAGTTTCTTGTAAAGCCTGTTATATTATCTATCATGATACGGAGCTCGTAAATTCGACCGAACTTGGAGAGGACGGGAACCAGTTTGTCTTCATACCAGTCGTCAGGTAAACAGCTGATTGAGATTTCTCGGTGGCTCGGTTCTTCCCCCTCCCAGCCTGGCGGTGGGCCGCCGTACTGTCTCTGTCCTGGGGTGAAAATAATACAGTTGAACCTCTCTATTACGACCAGTCGACCACTCAAACCAAGGCTAAGTAATTGTTTAAAATACAGGTTACTGCTTAAAGGAAGGTGACAGTATAACAGAAAGCTCCTTAAGGAGCTTTCTGTTTTACTGTCACCTTGTTTTAAGCAGTAACCTGTCGTTAGTACCTAATAAATAATGTGATTTAGTGGTCGTAATAGAGAAGTTACAACATATTGGTAAAACAGGGCTTAAGATATGAGGAAGTTTACAAACAAATCAAACATTTCCTCTAATATATCAGTATCAAATCCTATGAGATAATTCTAATGAGTAGTAACACCAAAGGATTTAATGCTGAAATTAGAAAATATTTTCTGGTTTTGTTCAGTTTACTCCCTCTTATCTGGAACCCTGACCCTGGTGGTGGGCCACCGTACTGTTTCTGACCTGGTGTGAAATAAATACAACATGTTGGTAAACACACATCGAAGGTTATAAAGCTTTTGAGTTGAGTCTAAAAATGTTATCAAGCATCTGATTGGCCAGATTTGAGCCTAGGCTTGAGAACAACTTCAGACTCAACTCAAAAGCTTTATAATCATGGAGCCAGGGCTTAAGATTAGAGGAAGTACACAAACAAATCCAACATTTTCTCACTTATATCAGCACCAAATCCTATGGTGTTACCACTCATTAGAATCGTCTCTTCAAGACTATTCTAATGAGTAGTGACAGCATAGGGTTTAGTGCAGACATAAAGATTTCAATTATTGAAAAACTCCCCTGATCTGAATCCATGATGTAAAAAAAGATCAAAGATGTGGTACCTGATAAGGGTTCTACACTGTCTGATGTATGAGTAAACTAAACAAATCCAAGACTTTCTCTCATTTCAGCATTGAAACACATAGTGTAACTATGCATTAGAGTCGTCTTTAATCTTTAATGCAAACAAGAATGCGCGTTCAATAAACACTTATGCCCCCGGTGGCATCCCTGACAATATATTCTGATTTTTTTCTAAGTCCAAATTAGGTCAAGGTCAAGGTCAAAATCAAGGTTGGGTAATATGGGTGGATTGGTAGTGATCCAAGGCAACAACTGTATAAGTATCAAAGCATTGTAGTCAGTTATGCTGATGCTAGACGAAACGGTAAAATCTAGTTAACCAAGAAATAGCCCATTTAAAATATTCTAAGTCCAAATTAGGTCAAGGTCAAAATCAAGGTTGTGTGATATTGGTGGATAGGGAATGGTCCAAGGCAACAACTGTATAAGTATCCAAGCATTTGAGTAAACGGTGTTGATGCTAGACGAAACGGTAAAATCTACTTAACCTGTTAGGGATGGACGGACGGACAGGACAATTACTATATGCCTCCGCATCTATAGATGCCGGGGGCATAAAAAAAAGGTTTTTAGTAAATACTTTTCTTATGTGGAACCCTGTATTATGTATGCATCCTTATAAAAACTGTCCTCATTCAGACAAAAGTTACCTCCCTTAGTCATGAGGATGATCTCCCTTACCTATGGTAACCTCTATGTTGTACCCAGTCATGTCCCTCAGGGCTTTCACTTTCTCCGGATCTGGGGCGTTGAAAATACTCGTCTTCTGGTCAATGTAAAACCTGCCAATACATATAGGACGATCTTACATGAGTTGATGTTTAAGACAAGCTGATCTCAAATGAGTCTAGAATTGAAATGTTATTAAGCGAGCCTTGACGAGCTTAATAACTTTTCTATTCTAGACGAGTTTGAGGTCAACTTGTCTTAAACATTGATGAGTAACAGATTCTTTTTCTCACATAACCAAAGATTTTAAGTTATTCTTTAAAGCAATAGGCTTTTTTTAAAAACTGGTGAGGTAATAACGCATTTAAATAGTGATGTAAGAGTGACGTCACAGTGCCCCAGATAAGAAATTGTTAATTAGGGTACTTCACTCCTCTCTTTCAAATTAATAGAGTGAAATGAAAAATAATAGAGTACCTGCTGGTTTTCGTAACTCGCGTCGCTGAAATAAGCCGTTTCAAAGTGAAAAATGTGGTTATTTTTAAGTATTAATTAACATCCAGTAATCTAAAAGGTATGCTGGTTTATATATAGAAAAGACATAACTATACTGAAATATTGTATTGACACTTCTGTCTTCATGTAGTGCTGGTCTTGTAAAAATCAACTGAAGACATAAACCAATGATTTATATTAACTATTTGGTATACACTGTCGCTGCATAAACACTGTGATTTGTAACTGGTGTTTAACAATTGTAACTGTAGCTAGTCTAACAGTTTAATACAAGCAGTTATCTAACAATTATTTTTTCAATTGCCAGCATTCATCGGTCCTTTCTGCTGCATTCAGGTTCCCTTCTACACATTGTTAAACTTAAATTAAGTGCAGTTTACACATTATCGTTGATTTCCACGTATATCTAACCAGGGGGACAACGTCTAAAATGTCTCATCTTGCACAGGAACGCTGTATGGAATGTTTAACTCTGAATCTAGTCTGATCGTGATTCTGATTTATTCACCGCCGATTGAACTACAATCAATTAATAACACTAGCTTTACTATACTGGGTGGGGAAGTCTTCGATTCAGATTGAAAATAAAATAAAAAGACGGGTTTAAAAACCAGAATGAACGTTTTGCTTACCATGATTTCGACCGCGGTGCGACGTTTTAACAGAAACCGCGAAAACAAGTGACAAATAGTCTAATTGATCAAGTTATCGAGACGCTTATGGAGATAAAGCTCAGCAAGCGTCTAGCAATGGATTGGTAAAATTATCAAAAACAAACAATCGGAATACTTCAGCTATTTCCGCATTGCCCCTCGCAAAAAGGTGTTGGAAATCAGCCGATAGAGGTAACGATTTTCGAAGAAAATGAAACTAAAAGCCGTTAGCGAAATCGGCTTAGATTGTAAATGTACGCATCTACAGTAATATGTTTAGCGTATTGTATAAAAGGCTTGCGTAACTGATACGCACTGAATTGATTTTCAAAGCGTATCTGGCCATTTTTAATGCGTAAAATACGCCGATACGCAGCTTATCTGGGGCACTGCGTCATAAAATTTATCTCACATGTGTTGTAGACAAAGATATTCGTGATCGTTGTTCGCTATAGAAAATGGGTAGTTATGTGAGAAATAGAGGATCTTACACGAGTGCTCATTATTTATCATTTTTAATAAATGAGTTGACTAATATAATAATAAATGAAATTGTATATCAATTTTATAGAATGGCTTTAGCCACTACAAGACAGCAAGCTATGACTATGAAGAATCAATTCTAATGAGTAGTGACACTATAGGGTTTAATGCAGAAAGATTTTATGTTTTAAAAAACTCCTCTCATCTGGAGCCCTGAATTAAACACTCATGACATATATTTACAAATTACGATTATTATCTCATTACAGGGCTGCCATAAGTTGATCTTGAAAATTTCTAAGATTTCCAAATTTTCTATTTTTCAGACGTGATTACTTAAAGCATGTTGAAAGTAAAGCAGAATGCGCCTTTAGGCGCATTCTGCTTTACTTTCAGCCTGCTATAAGCTACCAACTGCTAGGATAAAAATTTAAAAATTTCGGAAAAATCCGGAGTAATGGCAGCCCTGTCTCAAACTCTCGTTATTAAAAATTTATGAAGAGACAATTCTAATGAGTAGTGACACCATAGCCTTTAATACAAAATAAAGATTTTATGCTTAAAAATACTCCTCTTATCAGGAGCCCTGAATTAAACACTAATGACAGATTCTTTTTTCAAACTCTCATTATTCTCTTACTTGAAGATCAGAGCTCCAGTATTGGGGCATTTAGAAAAATAAAAATCTTCATTTCTGCATTAAAACCTTTGTTGTCACTACTCATTAGAATCGTCTCGAAGAGACAATTCTAATGAGTAGTAACACCATAGGATTTGTGCTGAAATAAGTGAGAAAATGTTGGGATTTGTTAAGTTTTACTCCTTCTTATATGTTATCTCAAACTCTAATCATTCTCTTACTTGAAGATTTTCATCTGTCCACACAGATAGGCTGACTTGTTGGCCACGAGATCGAGAGGTCTGTGTGACATCACCTTTAGAAACTGAACTCCCTGCGTGGGTGTAAACCGAGTGAGAGACTTCTTACAGATCTCATCAAGATCCTCATATTTAAGTTGACCGCTCTCAAACATCTTCATGAGGTACAGGATCACCGGGGGATCTAAATCCTCTTGTAACATCACCTGTAAATGGATAGATAAATGAGATAGTTCCAGATCAGGGGCCTGTCTTACCACGGAATTATACAACACACAGAATCGCAACCTCGCGCTATCTTGCAAATTTCGTCCGGCACAAATGAGACTTCGACGCAATCGTGAGACTTGATAAGATCATGTTTATTGGTAGTCAATATGATGAATGTCTGTGCCAAAGCTTTAATCAAAGGTTAATACTTTCGTGAATACTTAATACAGGTGTCAGTGGTCCAGTGGTAAGGACGCTCGACTAGGAAGCAAGAGGTTCCTGGTTCGAGCCCTGTCAGGATCACTGAAATTTTTCTGAGCAAAAAATTAACCCTACATTGCTCCACTTCACCCAGGTGATTTAAATGGGTACCTGTGAGGGAAATAAGTCAATGTGTCATGGCTGCTAGTAGCGCCGTATGCAAATGGCCGACTTGTGACTCGATGAACAGGGAGGTAATTGTAAAAGTCGGAAGAATATGACATAAATTTCAGACTTGATAAACCTATCACCTTTACCTTTTACTTCCGTGAATTGATAGGAAATTATACAAGACAGGATTAGATAGAGAAATAAATAATGATTGGCAATTTTATAATCAGACTTACATCAATATTTGTCGTACAACGTATCGAAAGACAGTCCCCAGGTGGATTCAGTAAAACCTCTCTATTACGACCACTAAAACCAAGGTTAATTGGTTGTATAGAAGACAGGTGACAGCTTAAAGCAAGGTGACAGTGAAATAGAAAGCTCCTCAAGGAGCTTTCTGTTTCACTGTCACCTTGCTTTAAGCAGTCACCTGACTTAAACTCCAAATAAGTATCAAAATTTAGTGGTCGTAATAGAGAGGTTTTACTGTATATCAAAAGCTTGCATTTTTATAACTCAACGAAACACTATGATGACTACTCATCAGAATCTTCTCTTATGGTGGAAGGGTAAATCTTCTTAACTTTCATTCTGCTTTACTCTATAACCTGTTGCTGGTTTTGAAGACAGGTGACCGCTGAAAGCAGGTTGATAGTAAAGCAGAATGCGCCTTAAGGCGCATTCTGCTTTCCTGTCAGCCTGTTTTAAGATACCATTTGCTAAGAAATAGAAAATATTTCTTATGATGCATATTTACAACTGTTTAAAGTGGAACTCTTCAGTGGAAAAAGGGGAAATTAAGGAGTAATGGGTTAAGATTTTGCCTGCCTAATACACAGCACATTTTTATTGGTTGTCATTGACTACTGCTAATTGTTCTATCTGAACTTGGTTTCTGCTACAGTGCTCCCTCTCTTCAACGCAACCATTGAGAGACAGAAATTATATGTGTTGTTCAGTGGGAGTCATTAAAGGGAGGGAAATTGGCATAACGCGGCGTCTGATCTTGATTCAAGCTGTTCGTCACTTGTCATTAAGGTTTTTATGTCAAAATGTCCATTATGTTATGTTGACAAAAACAGCAGACGACAACTTTAAGCAGACGATATTGCAGCAGTTAAAGCGTATGACATAACTGTCATGTGTAGGGAACTGCGACAAGGTTTGTTGTAAGAGGGAGTCGTTGTTGGGAGGGTATTTGTAGGGAGGGAACACTGTATATTGTTTTTACCTTGTAGACCTGCTGCTGTTTGGCCAGGGTATTCCAAAGTTTCTCCTCCTCATCTTGCTCCCCATTGGCTGTCTTTTGGTCTGACTCCGCCTTCTTCTGGTCTGACTCCTCCTTCTTCTGGTCAGTTGACTCCTCCTCCATTTTCACCTCTTCTGCTAATGTAAAATGTACAAACTTTATATAATAACTTGAAACAATTTCAAAGGTGCATTCTGCTGCATTTTCAACCTGCTTTAACCCTTTCCCCCATAGAAGCTCCTTTTAGCACATTTATTTTATTCCTTCACTGAAGAAAATAGTTCTTATTTACTCAGTCATAAATATGTTTTATAATAAATGTTTCCATATTCTAGCAGATTGAAGCTTAAAGCAGGCTGAAAGTAAAGCAGAATGTGCCATAAGGCGCATTCTGCTTTACTTTCAACCTGCTTTAAGTGATCATCTTTCTTTAAAACTACAAACATGCTATGGGGTAATGGGTTAAATGATCACCTGTCTTCAAAATTATTAACCCTTTCCCTAATTCGCCTTTTAGTGCACTTGAAAAATTTATTATTCCACTAAAGAAAATAGTACCAATTTATAGTCATGATCTTGCACCATAAGAAATAAGTTCTATATTCTAGCAGATGGCAGCTTAAAGCAGGCTGAAAGTAAAGCAAAATGCACCTTAGGGTGCATTCTGCTTTACTTTCAACCTGCTTTAAGTGGTGACCTATGCTCAAAACTATAAACATACTACATGTATTGGGTAAAGGCACTAAAGGGTTAACTGGCTCTTAGGAATAAACTTTTTGAAACTCTTTTTAGAAATTGGATAAAGAATTTACGAACCGGTAATTTAAATTTACATAACCACATAAATATTATAATGATGATATTTGACAAAAACAAGAGGGTTGGCATCTATAAGACTATGAAAGAAAATCCTATAGTGTTACTACTCATTAGAATCGTCTTGAAGAGACGATTCTAATGAGTAGTGACACCATAGGGTTTAATGTAGAAATAAAGATTTGAGCTTTTGAAATATTCCCCTTATCTGGAGCTCTGATAATTAAATACTGTAATGCTAGATACAGTGAATGTCTGTAAAAATTTTATTAGAGGGTTTTTTTTTGGGGGGGGGGGGGGGGGTCCGTTCCCAGTTGAAAACAAGGGATTTTTTCCCAAAATGAGCATTTCACTGCACAACTTTTACCCAAAATGAGCCTTTTACGACTCGATTGTTTCCCAAAATCAAGTATTTTACGCTGTTTTATGGCATTTTTTCCAAATTGAAGGGGTACCAACTCATTCTCAAAGTGGTGAGAAAAAAAAACACTGATTAGCATACCTTCAGTCCCTTCCATTTTGTCTTATTCCGGTGTTCAGTTCTATAATAGAAGAAAATGGCTTAATAAGAACAGATAAATAAAAAACAACAAAAGTATACAAAAACCTACATTTTAACCTGATTTTCCCATAATCAGGCCATTTAACGCCTTTTAATTTATTCTTCCATTCTTCGTTTTTATACAGTTTTGGATGTGCACCATAAGAAATAAAGGCAGAATGTGCCTTAAGGCACATTCTGTTTTACTTCCAACTGCTTTAAGTGGTCACCCGTCTTTAAAACTAGGAACAGTCTATGGGGTAATGGATGAAGGTATTGGTAAGTTGGTAACAAAAATCCCCAACAAAGAAATATACAGGTATAAAATATGCATGAGCATATATTTTAAATATTATAACAGAACATATAATGCTTTAGACTTTTGCTCAACTTATACATGTATATAAAAATTTATATATATATTAGAAAGATTGATTAAATTGCAAACACGGCATTTAAAATCTCATTATTACTGAAAGATAGGATTATCTGACAGTTACGTCGGTAAAAATATAAAGTTAGAATATATCATAAACAGTCTGATATCATGACATATTGTATTTTATTTGGAGTTATCAAGAAAAATCATTTTTAGTAAATGATGCCTGAACCATTTCCCTTATAGAAGCGCATTTTAGCACATTTAATTTATTCCTCCACTGAAGAAAATAGTTTCAATTAATACAGTCAAGAATATGCACCATTAGAAATATTTTCTGTAATCTAGCAGATATCTTAAATCAGGCTGAAAGTAAAGCAGAATGCAGTTCAATTAAGAAATGAACTGATTTTTTTCTGCGTTCAAGCCAAATGAACGACAGAAAATTTCGGCAAATACCATGAATCGCGCTAGCGATTCATGGTAAATTTGCCGATAATTTTCTGTCGTTCATTTCGCTTGAACACCGAAAAAAATCAGTTCATTTCTTATATTTACAATATATTTGCTGTAATTTCTAACATTAAATGAACATTTTGTCAGTACGCATGTATGTTTAATCCATATTAGAGGTCGATAACACGAATAATGTGTAACCTATAAAGAACAGCCATGACCGATTTACTGAATCTGTGTACATTCGAAAGCAGAAAAATAAGTTCCATTGTCAACAACTTGACAGTTTGGCGCGAAAAATGCCGATTTATGACGTCATTAGAAGTGACATAATTTTAAAGTAGGATAAATATATCGGGGTTTTATTGTCATAAAGAAACGCAGATATAGGCCGCTGTTTATAAGGTAGATTCTTATGTCAATTTTCTTGCAATTTATCTCATTTATAAAGAAGAATATTAGTCGGGAATCATGGTTTCCACTAGTAGGAAGGCATAGATCGGTTGAGAACAAATTTTGAAAAAAATCCGCCAAATGTTCCAAATATTAATTCGCGAATGAAAACTGCATATGCCCCTCCTCCCCATCGAAACTTTTCCACAAGTCCCACCCTCTCGAAAATTGGTGTTTATATGAAATGAACACACTTTTTGTCAATGGAATTGAATGGGGCGATTGTAAATATTGCACCTTAAGGTGCATTCTGCTTTACTTTCAACCTACTTTAAGTACCAACCTGTCTTCAAAACTAGGAACAGGCTATGGGATAAACCATTAGTATAATAGGTAAACTGTACACCCATTACCCCAGGGCTCCAGATAAGAGGTAGTTATTTCAACAAATCAAACATTTTCTCACTCATTTCAGCACCAAATCCTATGGTGTTACCTTATCTGGTGCTCTGATTACCCCAAGCCTGTTTCTAGTTTTAAAGTTAGGTGACTACTTAAACTAAGTTAATGCAGGCTGAAAGTAAAGCAGACTGTGCCTCGAGCAATGTGCTTTACTTTCAACCTGCTTTAAGCCATCGGCTTGAATACACAATTTTTTTTATTACTGTGCGTATTTATGACTGTATAACCCTTTACCTCATAGCCTGTTTCTAGTTTTGAAGACAGGTGACCACTTGAAGCAGGCTGAAAGTAAAGCAGAATGTGCCTTGAGGCACATTCTGCTTTACTTTCAGCCAGCTTTAAGCTAAAATCTGCTAGGCTATATAAAAATTTTGTAATTATAATTGTTCATGAGGGTATAAACTGGGACTATTTTCTTCAGCGGGGGAATAAATTAAATACGCTAAAAGTCGCTTCTATGGGGGAAAGGGATAATATGGAAATATTTTTTCAGTTGAGGAATAAATTAAATGCATAAAAAGGTATATTTTTTGGATGGGTTAATCAAATTCTATGCTGGAAACAAAGACACCGCGGAATGTATGTTTTGCAAACAGTGTAGACCCTTGTTTATATTCTTCCTAAATATATTCCTCAAACAGGCCTAAAAATCAACAACTATATTAAATGAACTGCTGGTCATTTTTCAAAACCGGAATTAGTACATGACAATTTCAGCAATACAATAGTTGAACTACTAAATCCAAAACTTTTCAAAGAGAAATCATGACAATTCCACATTCCTAACAACAAAAAGAATCATTAAAAAGTAAAACCACGACTATGTTGTACAATTGTAAACTTTTTTAGCATACAGCAAAACCTCGCTATTACGACCACTAAAACGAAAGCTAATTTATTGTATAATAGAGAGATGACAGCTTAAATCAAGGTGACAGTGAAACAGAAAGCTCCTAAAGGAGCTTTCTGTTTCACTGTCACCTTGTTTTAAGCAGCCACCTACCGTAAACTAGTGTTGTATAATCGGTCCGAAAACCATAATCGATTATAAACGATTATTGGTTGTCATAATCGATTGATGATCGATTATATAATCGTTTTAACATAAACTTCATATTATACCGGTATATGTACTCTGAAAAGCTGAATATATGTGATACTCATCTTTGCATTTGTATATTACATGTATGTATCTACATACGTTTGCAAACAATGCACCTATATGAAGCCAAACAAAAAATAAAGCAGCAATTTGATAAAACAGTTAAATTAAAGTCCTATTTTAATTTGCAAATTAATTGAGCTTGCTTTGTACTAATTGTATACCACTTCTTTTACTACCTGTAATTACTATTGCTGCGGCAGTTCATCTGGGTAAACATTGTTTGAATAGTGTCTTGGTTTGGAATCAACTGTTTCATTTATATATTTGGTGCAAGTAAGTAAAACAATTTATAAAAATTATTTCAAGAACAAATATTAAAGAGCACAACTTTTTCAGATTAACATTACAGTCAAAGCTTGCATAACCATACTTTGAGGATACATAATGAACATTTGAAAGGCAGATTATTGTTAAATGTGGGTTGGAAGTAATGCAGAACACTCCCATAGAAGCGTTCTGCATTACTTCCAACCTGCATAAAGCTACAACCTGTCTATTATATGCACTATGCTTCTTCATAACTTTATCATAAAATAATCGAACATAATCGATTACGGCAAATCATAATCGATTATCTACGATTATGGCCGTTTTCGATCGATGATCGATTATAATCGATCATCGCTACAACACTACCGTAAACACCCTAATAATTAACATAATTTAGTGGTCGTAATAGAGAGGTTTTACTGTACTTCTGATGACTTAAGCAAACACTTCTTATCTGGATGAGCCAACTACCGTAGTTACTTCAACTCTTTACATACAGAGCTCCTGATAAGGGGAATATTTCAAAAATTAAAACTTTTATTTCTGCATTCAGCGGTTTTTTTCCTTCTTTGGACGGTACCCCTAAAAGGACCCGTTCCCAATTGGAACAGGGCCCGTTCCCTATTGGAACAGGACCCGTTCCCAATTCAAGAAGGGACCTGGCAATATGGTAAAAATAGTATTTTCAGTGAAAAAAAGAGAATTTCTGTTACTAGTGTTAGCATTGCTTGTTGATATGAACTGCATAATTGCTACTTGATAAAGTTAGATTTGATTTGATTTGTTTTGATTTTACGTCGCTTTCAACAGTATTTCAGTCATATCGCGACGTCCAGCTATTTACAGGTGGAGGAAGACCCCAGAAGCCCTTTATGCATGTTTCAGGCACAAATCGGCAACTGGGTAGAACCACCGACCTTCCGCAAGCCAGCTGGAAGGCTTCCCCACATGAAAAATCTGAACGACCCTACTGGGATTCGAACTCACAGCGGTGAGGAGCTTAGTGATGTAAGTCACAGTGACTATACCACTAGGCCATGGAGGCCCCACTTGATAAAGTTAGATCAATATAGGTCTACATATATTATAAAATAAACTTCCCAATTTCTTTTTTGTCATCATTTCACGACCTGTTTATTTCCCAATTTGAAGTTTACGCGACAAGAAAAATTCCCAATCTGAGGGGTACCGGACCCGTTCCCAATTGGGTGAAAAAAAAACACTGGCATTAAACCCTATGTTGTTTCTACTCATTAGAATCATCTCTTCGAGTACATAGAATTTGGTGCTGATGGAGTGAGAATTGTTTGGATTTGTTCAGTTTACTTCCTCTTATCTGGAGCCCTGACACATATTCAACAACCCAACTTGAAACAACCAGGCAATAAATCACTCAACCGAATTTCAGAACAATGACTGGAAAAGAGAAAATTTAAACAACATATATTCACATAATTCTGATCCTAAGTCTAAAAATAAAAGGTACATTGTTTGTTAAGCTACTGTATGTCTAATCTTAAGTAGACATTTCAAAGATAAGTTGTTCGTTAAGCTGTCTGATCTTAAACACAGACATTTCCAAGGTAAGTTGTTCATTAAACTTAGTCTGGTCTTAAATACAGACATTTCCAAGGTAAGTTGTTCGTTAGGCTCTGTCTGGTCTTAAATACAGACATTTCCAAGGTAAGTTGTCCGTTAAGCTCTGTCTGATCTTAAATATAGACATTTCCCAGGTAAGTTGTTTGTTAAGCTCTGTAAGATCTTAAATACAGACATTCCAAGGGAAGTTGTATGTTAAGCTATCAGACATTTCCATGATAAGTTGTTGGTTCAGTTCTGTCTGCTTTTCAATGCAGGTATTTCCACAGTAAGATTTTTGTAAAGCTCTGTCAGATATTTCCTTGGACAGGTTAATTGTTTGTTAAGCTCTGTCTGGTCTTAAATACAGACATCCAAGGTAAGTTATTCTTAAACTCTAAGCTCTGTCAGACATTTCAAAGGTAAGTTGTTCGTTAAGCTCTGTCTGATCTTAAATACAGACATTTCCAAGACAAGATATTCTTGAATCTGTCAGACATTTCCAAGGTAAGTTGTTCGTTAAGCTCTGCCTGATCTTAAATACAGACATTTCCAAGTTAAGTTATTCTTTAAGCTCTGTCAGACATTTCCAAGGTGAGTTGTTCGTTAAGCACTGTCTGACATTTCCAAGGTAAGTTGTTCGTTAAGCTCTGCCTGATCTTAAATACAGACATTTCCAAGGTAAGTTATTCTTTAAGCTCTGTCAGACATTTCCAAGGTGAGTTGTTCGTTAATCACTGTCTGACATTCCCAAGGTAAGTTGTTCGTTAAGCTCTGCCTGATCTTAAATACAGACATTTCCGAGGTAAGTTATTCTTTAAGCTCTGTCAGACATTTCCAAGGTGAGTTGTTCGTTAAGCACTGTCTGACATTTCCAAGGTAAGTTGTTCGTTAAGCTCTGCCTGATCTTAAATATGTCCAGACATTTCCAAGGCAAGTTATTCTTTAAGCTGTCAGACATTTCCAAGGTGAGTTGTTTGTTAAGCTCTGTCAGATATTTCCAAGGCAAGTTGTTTGTTAAGCTCTGTCAGACATTTCCAAGGTAAGTTGTTCGTTAAGCTCTGTCTGCCTTTGCAATGTTCAATCCTGTACCCTGTTGGGTTGTGTACTGATACTTACCTGAATCTCTTCCATTTACAGACACCCACAACTTCTTGGATAATAGCAATTTCCAGTATCGCATACATTCTTCCTAATTTGAACAAAAGACATACAATCAGTTTATGACTATAAAAAGTATAATATACATAGATATGTTAGGCCTAAAAAATTTTTAGGGTAGGTCGGTAGGAAAAACTTTTTATATAGGCAGATTTTTTTTACAATCAAAGGATGGGTTTATATGACAAATGATGACCTTGCTCTTGTTGTATTCAACATTGAAAGTGTCTGAAACGATTTCTCTTGATTTTCAAGTTTAAATTGTATGGTATTTCATAATATAATTATGTGAAATAGTTCTTGTTTCAATCTGAAAACCATTGCATCAAATAAATATTATATTTAAAAAAAATGTGTGTGTTTGCTTTTAATACAGGGCTTTTTTCCTTCTGTAACAGGCGCCGAATAATGGCCCCTTCCCCTCACGTATCTTTTTTCTCCTCACCAAAAAACTTTCCCCTAAAAAAAATAAAAAAAAAAAAAAAAAAAAAAATTTAATTTTTTTTTTTTAATTTTTCTAAAAAAACTTTAGGGTCGGGGGTAAAAAATAGGGTCGGTCGGGAAACCGGAAACACACATCTTTTTTTTAGGCCTTACTTAAAGGGGTATTATTTGTGGTTCATAACTAAACCCTTTCTGTCATACCTATATCCTCCTTAGAACGCCTTTGCATGCCTTTTCCTGGCTATTTAAGGAAAACTGAAATGTCTGATTCAGATTTTTTTGGCATGAACAATCAATTTTGGAAGAATTTTTCGATACGATTTTACTTTTTTAGCCTAAATGGCAAAAAAAGGGCTGAAGTTGTTTATTTGTATGATTTCGACGTGTCAGGTCGGGGAAGAACTTCTTGTATCAAAAAGAAAAAAGTTTTCAACATCTCATTGCACCAGAAAAGGCCTACAGTTTATCAGACTAAAAGCTAAATGAAAGATGTCACTATTCAGCGGTATATATAAATCCTTTTCCAAAAAAGTAATTTGTGTTGCTACAATAATTTATGGCATTACCATTGCAAACAGTTTGTCCAGAGCCAGATCAGTAGGTCTATACTTATAAAGCGTTTGAGTTGACTCCGATTATAAAGCGTTTGAGTTGACTCTTGAGTTAGTTCTCAGGCTTTTGATTAGTTAGATTTGAGCATCTGCCCCATGCTAATAAAGATTAGTCAATATTTGACCAATCAAAAGCTTGAGTACGATCTCAAGACTCATCTCAAACACTTCATAACTTATGATATAAGCATAGACCATTGTGACCGTTGAAGTGAAAAAAAAGGCAGTGTTAGGCCCTCAAGCTTAACGTCTGGACTTTTGGCTCAATGGTTACACCGCTCGCCTTCCAAGCTGGAGGTCCCGGATTCGATTCCCGGTCACTATACGTAATGGCGTTGTCGACAAACAGGTTTTCCCGCCCCATCTTGACCAATGCCTTTAATGTCGGTGACGGGTCAAAACGGCCCAGATCCATAACGGCCCGGGTCAAAACGGCCCAGGTCAAAACGGCCCACTTTTGGGCCGTTTTGACCCGGATTCGAAAGTTAAATAATCGCCTATATTATTGGTGAAAATTGCGTTAATGGATAGAGAAAACGATGTGTACAACAATATAATTATTACGAAGACAAAATCTCCTAGATTGATAGGTTTACGAATGAAAGTAAGAATGAATCCTGGTGAGCTGTATAGTGAGGTGGCGTTTCATCTGGATCCAAACTGTTTGCAATGGTTATTAGAGTTTTGCACATTACAGACATGACTACTAAACTATTCATTACTGGGTGTTTAAGGCAGGTGGATACTTAAGCATTATACATAAATATTAATCTGCATCTATGTGTAAACTATTATATCTGTTTAACTTTAGCTGGATCCAAACTGTTTGCAAAGCCGGCTTTATTTAGATGAAACGAGTAACTTTATATGGTATACATATAAGGGTATTCATTTTAATACGCCAACTGTCAAAATACGTAACAGAAACTTGCGAAATGAAAGCAGACAATGATTCTGCTTAAACGTGCAAAGTGACTGTGTGCCGCTAGAGACACGCGACTACTGTACATAATTGTTTGACTGCATTAAAGGTGTTAATCTTTGCTCTTTGACCTGCTGTTGTGAGTTTGTTATATTAACACCTCACTGCCTTGCCTCAGATACACTGGGTATTTGCCAACAGTTTTGATTCTCATCAGATCTGTAAAGCAGGTTCTGATCAAGATCGAAAAAAACCTGATTTTAAAACACATAAAAGAAACTAAAGAAATTGAAGCAGATAAGCAGATGACATCGTGGTAGTTAAAGGAGTTAACTTAACATATAGATCTGTTTCCAACCATTATCCAAAGTATTTATTTAAATCAACATAAAAAGAATCGTCGCATAGCAGATTTAGTATAAAATAAATAAAACAGAACAGAAAAGATCTGACAATTTTGTGACATTGATTTTAACTTTAACGATTTCACTTCCGGAAGGAAATGCCTAATTCGCCAACCAACCGAGCGTTCGAGATTCCGTACCGGTGGCTCGTCAGTCTCTCCTCTATTGAAATATTTAATTATAGTCGTACATAATTTTCCTGTGTGAACTTGGTAAACACCATTGAATACTTAGGCTTATACCGGATTTAGTGAATCGAGTGAACCGGCTGGCGATTCCAAAATGGCCGCCAGTGTGGTTTTTGCGGCAACGGGCTATTTCGTACCCTTACCTTTTCGCACCCTATTTTTTTGTCATTTCGTACCCTCGAAAAATAAAATTACTATCTATACTTTGTAGAAACAGGTTTCGGCCGTATATAGGTTTTACCTATGGTTATATTACAGTATATTACATTCACGAGTTGGGCCGTTTTGACCTGGGCCGTTTTGACCCGGGTCGTTTTGGATCTGCAGCGTTTTTTTTTCACCCAATTGGGAACGGGTCCTGTACCCCTCAGATTGGGAATTTTTCAAGTCAAATTGGGAAAAACGGGTTTTGAAATGATGACAGCGCAGAAATTGGGAATTAAGCTGGGTGTGTTACTCACAGTAGACGCTGTTGCGGCCGAGACAGAGTTGATGACTTAAATTGGTAAAATCCAAAATCTCTGAATACTGCCAATCAAGCTCGCGAGTGTTAAGGCAGTGATCTAGATTCAAGTTCTTCTTTATCGTCTTTCTCAAAACAATTCTGTAATACTTTGAATTATTGCTCATGATTGTTTTAATTGTAGGTTTTCTATTTTATAAATGATGGTAAACAGAGTCAGACTGGGTTTGTAAACTCTTATCAATTTCAGCGGATTTTGCGATCACGCAACATAAACCAGTCTCGATGAAGGGGCATGTATAAATCTTCGCCCGGACCGTTTCCGAAATTCGGCCGTAATCACTGGTATTGTTTTATACATACTCCCAAAAATGTCAATGGAGTTGCGTAACTTTGTTTACATTCACGAGACCACGGAATTATAAACTTCTGTATATTTCCTTGACGAGACATTCATTGTAGCAAAATTTAAGTTGAAATATGGATGGTTTGCTATGATTTAAAGGGAAAAAGTAATTTGACAATTGGGAACTATGTTTATTTTGATTGGGAACGGGTCCGATATTTGATTTCTTTTGATTGAGAAGGGTCCGGTCGCCAAATTGGGAAGGGTCCGCCTCCAATTGGGAACGGGTCCGTTCCCCGGTACCATTCAAAGAAGGAAAAAAAACGCTGATCTGGGCCGTTTTGACCCTGGGCCGTTTTGACCCGCATTCTTAATGTCAGGTTACACCAACAAAAACAAAAAATGTTTTCAACAATCTGCTTGGGCATTTTTAATATCTGCTTCTTAAAGAAGAATCCACTTTGGGAAATAAGTGGGTGGGGTAAAAAATCAAAACAAAAGATAGCGAAAATATATATGAATAAGGAAACATTCTATGGCTTTCTTTAAATAAAAATACAGGATATATAACAAATATTACATATATAAGTTTACCTATATCGCAAAATTGCTTTTGAGCTTGCAAAAGTGCAAAATAACTTGCAAAAAATATGACTTTCTGCCGCTTTTTAACACCGGAAGTAGAAACACCACGTTGTGGTTCGACTAATACAAAATCAGACTGAATCGTGATCAGACTAAATTGGGAGATACGGCTTTTTTTGTATATCTTACACAGAGCTGTATGAGATGAAATCGCATGTTCTAAAAAGCATTGATTAATTTTTTATAATCCCTATTCACTGAGAAAAATCAAAATTGATTATGAAATTAACTGGATATTTTATGCAGTCAGTTGACAAAATACCGCAAAATGTACCGCAATGAAAAACAGCACCCAATCGAGCCTCTCATCTCTGGAAGAAAAACTTTGCTTCAAAACGGGTAATTGTTTTCTTATGCTTCAATTGCGTTATAAAAGCTGTTATGCATGTAACTAACATCATTATTGTTTTGAATAAAAAAAAATATAGTGTCTTTGGATAGCTGTCATTTATCATAATTGGAAGAACTGTGTTTACAAATTGGGTTCAAACGTTTCGTCCCGAGAATTTTCGACCCTCCCTGAGAGTGTTGGTACAGTTAGTGTAAATCGTTACTCTGTCAGTGTAGGAAATATCTACTGAACTTTTGCCCTCTAACAGTAACTGCGGTCTAGTGGTAACGGGTTAATAAATTCGGGCTCACTGTAACTAATGACTGACACCTCTAGTGTTCTGTTTTCCAGGCCTACGTCATACCCTGTTTGTTTATACTTAGCGAGCACGCGCACTCGGAGACAACAAACCCGAAATCTACATTAGTTTGTGTAGCAGGGCGTTTAATCTCATTTTTTTAGGCATTATTATCTGAATAGGTCCTATGAATACTATGAGGGTCTTACTCGTCTTACTACGAGGGTCATATCGCGAGTATACTCTATGCAGAGTGATGCGATTAATTAAGATGATGATGATGATGATAATAAGTTGCAAACGCGCAATTTTACATATAAGTACAATTAATTTTTTCTCTGAGTAAGACCGACTCCATCCGAATGAAGGACCGAGAATATGCGTATCACATTAAATACCCGAATGACTGGAAAAGAGAATGATCAATGAACCCTTGTGATGGCATGCTAATTTTGTTACAGGTATCGTCTCAGGGTCTCATGACAATACTGTCTATTTTGGGTATGGGTCATTCATTCATTCAGGTTGGTGTGATTTTGCATCTTGAATTTATTGGTACTGGTGGTAGTCTTGCTTTAAAGAACAATACAGGTGTGACAAATATATAGTTTACCAAGGTTTCAAATGTTACCTCCCTTGAATTAATTACGCCATTTGTTATTAGATACAGATTTCGAAATCGGCTTCAAATAGACTCTTTTAAAGGTAGATATATCAATTATTTGGAAGGTTACTTTACGGAAAGATTACCCAGCCCAAGCTTGTACGTCTAATACATGTAGTATTTGTTTATTCATTGAGTTTATAGTGATATTGTTTATTGATCATGTTTTGATCAGTGGGCGCTTTCAGAACGGTTAAGCGATAGGAAGTTGTCTAGAGTAGCTTCCCATGATTTCCTGGCAAACATAACCAGGCGGCGCCACGTACAAACCAAGGTTATATAAACCCCTGTCGCTCTACAATCTGGGCAGAACGTTATTGCCAGCCGGCCAGTTCAGTTTCTCGCTAGAGAGTAAAGCAACCAGTGTTATTAACTGTTAATATTGTGGGAGATCGAGGGCTTTGGACAAGTGTTTTGGAACCTTCAGGCATTATTGCAATGCAGAAGAACACCAAAAACTAGCTCCGGGTCGTCACTTCCCAATATTTAGTTTGAGACATACTTCAGAGTTAGATCTAAACAGTTAGTAGATCTAGGTTACGTAGAGCTATGTCCACCAATACCTAAGCAGGTTTGGAGGTGCTCAGACCGTGCTAGTGTGTCTGAGATCAAAATGTATAGCTCTGGGAACAAAATCGACTCCAGGTCGGATTTTGTGGTCTGAAGTCATCATTTCTGGTTTGGAACCATAATTTGAGGTTCCAGGTAGAAATAACCGGCAACGTTTTCTTTAGTTATTGGTACTAATTATTGGTTTTGTCATTGATTAATTCAGAGGCAGATAGCCTGTTTCATTTATTTTATTAATACTCTGTATATATATTGTCCTGTTTTGAACCTCAAACCCAAATATTGGGTTTCGGTGGTTTTGTTTGTAAATCATAGGCTAGGTAGCCCCGAGGAAAATTAAATGTCTTGTACCCCTTTTTGTGGTTTAGTCAGTTTTGAGTTAAACATACCCGGTACACGTTACAAATTTGGTGGCAGCGGTGGGATAAAGACTATAACAAACACCAGTTATATCTTACCCACAAACAATAAAAATGGACTCCGAGTATGTTGATGAAAGAATGCTTAGTCTAGAAGTCAGGCTACAGGAGCTTCAGACCAAAGCTGAACTGACAAAGCTACAAAACGAAATTTCGTTACTGGAGCAGAAATCTTGTTTTGCTCAGCAACCTTGTGCGTCAAAACATGACTCGGACATTATTTCAAAGGGTCAGGCTCAAGGTTTTGACTTTGAACAACCCAGGTACAACATCCAAGCTAATATGCGTGGCAAGTCACATTTACTGACTCCTATTTAAAAAGTCAGCCCTGAACAGCTGATATTGCCCGAGACACACTTTGAGATTCTGGAGTAAAACCAAAGACGAGGACACTGTGATCAAAGTCTCGTTTACAAGGCTCCAAACTTGTTTTTGCAGTTTTTTTTATTTAAGTTTCCATACAAATGTTAGATTACAACATGATTAAATCAAGAAGTGTTTTTTTTTATACCTTTGATGTGATATTTTGTCAGTCGGGACGACTGTACCCGGAGGCGTGGGTAATGTGACAAATATATAGTTTACCAAGGTTTCAAATGTTACCTCCCTTGAATTAATTACGCCATTTGTTATTAGATACAGATTTCGAAATCGGCTTCAAATAGACTCTTTTAAAGGTAGATATATCAATTATTTGGAAGGTTACTTTACGGAAAGATTACCCAGCCCAAGCTTGTACGTCTAATACATGTAGTATTTGTTTATTCATTGAGTTTATAGTGATATTGTTTATTGATCATGTTTTGATCAGTGGGCGCTTTCAGAACGGTTAAGCGATAGGAAGTTGTCTAGAGTAGCTTCCCATGATTTCCTGGCAAACATAACCAGGCGGCGCCACGTACAAACCAAGGTTATATAAACCCCTGTCGCTCTACAATCTGGGCAGAACGTTATTGCCAGCCGGCCAGTTCAGTTTCTCGCTAGAGAGTAAAGCAACCAGTGTTATTAACTGTTAATATTGTGGGAGATCGAGGGCTTTGGACAAGTGTTTTGGAACCTTCAGGCATTATTGCAATGCAGAAGAACACCAAAAACTAGCTCCGGGTCGTCACTTCCCAATATTTAGTTTGAGACATACTTCAGAGTTAGATCTAAACAGTTAGTAGATCTAGGTTACGTAGAGCTATGTCCACCAATACCTAAGCAGGTTTGGAGGTGCTCAGACCGTGCTAGTGTGTCTGAGATCAAAATGTATAGCTCTGGGAACAAAATCGACTCCAGGTCGGATTTTGTGGTCTGAAGTCATCATTTCTGGTTTGGAACCATAATTTGAGGTTCCAGGTAGAAATAACCGGCAACGTTTTCTTTAGTTATTGGTACTAATTATTGGTTTTGTCATTGATTAATTCAGAGGCAGATAGCCTGTTTCATTTATTTTATTAATACTCTGTATATATATTGTCCTGTTTTGAACCTCAAACCCAAATATTGGGTTTCGGTGGTTTTGTTTGTAAATCATAGGCTAGGTAGCCCCGAGGAAAATTAAATGTCTTGTACCCCTTTTTGTGGTTTAGTCAGTTTGAGTTAAACATACCCGGTACACGTTACACAGGGCTGCCATTTCTAAATCTTCGGATTTTTTTCTAGAACATGGTAGCTTAAAGCAGGCTGAAGGTAAAGCAGAATGCGCCATAAGGCGCATTCTGCTTTACTTCCAGCCTGCTTTTAGTAGTCATGTGTCAACAAAACTATAGAAACAGGCTATGGGGTATTGGGGTAAAGGTACGATTCGTAAATTCGCACTTGAAAAATGCAAATTTGGAAATCTTAGGATTTTTCATGTCAACTTATGGCAGCCCTGACAATACCTTACTTTCTGAGAAATTAGATGTCCAACAAAATCCATAGGACTTTTAAAGTTTACATAAGATTCCCACAAAATTACTTAAAATCTGTGTACTGTGCCCAATCATGAATGGCGTCCCATCAAAAAATAGCTAGCTATTTAAGGTCACTGTACACAAATGAGGACTAGATACCCCTGCTTGGTGCTTTCTACTTCTTAAATGCTCCCTCCGCACAATGGCCCTCTTAACAACGATTCCCTCCTTACAATAACACTTGCTATTGTTCCCCAATTAAGGCAATTATGTCCAAACTTTTACGGCTTCATTGGAAATTTTGACAGAAAAAAACCCTATAATGACTTGTGTGACAAACAGCTTGAATCTAGATCAGACGCCGCATTGAAAGCTGTTTGTAAACGTAAGCCAATTTCCCTCCCTATAACAACTTCCTCTAAACAAAAGACACAATCTTTGTCTCCCATTGGATGTTGTCATAGAGAGGGAACATTGTATATAATATGATTATTCAAACAGTAGGAATCTTCACTGTTTGCATAGGACAATTTTTAGAGCATTCTTCACAGGTACACTCTCGGTAAAGGAAGAGTAACTAGGGCTCTAAGTCAACAATTTCTTTTTTGCAACTAAATATCTGTCACATATACTATTTACATAGTTTATAAATCAGGGCTGCAGATAAGAGGGAGTAAACTGAACAAATTCAACATTTTCTCACTCATTTCAGCACAAATCCTATGGTGTCACTACTCATTTGAATCGTCTCGAAGAGACGATTCTAATGAGTAGTGACACCATAGGGTTTAATGCAGAAATAAAGATTTTAGTTTTTTGAAATACTCCCCTTATCTGGAGCCCTGATAAATGTTTCTTTTCCTTCAGATAAGAAGAAGCAATAGTATGACCAGCCCCAGCTTTCCTATGGAGTGTTTAGAGAACATTCCTGGATTTAAAGCCATACTGAAGGCACTGATCAAGTCACAGATACTGACACTGGTAACATATTTGTTAACTCTATGTAACATATTAGTTAAATCTTTCAACACTAAGTAACTCTTGTGGGTTATTTTTTTCACTTTTGGATCATTTTAGTTTCCAAAACATGAACCAGTCTACTAACTTTACTTGGAATGCTAGGTAGTTTAATACTGGTCTTAGTTGGCAAACAGTGTAGACCCTGTAGGAGCCCTCTGATCTGCATCTACACTGTTTGTAATTGTAATAGTATACATGTATTTATACCCCCACAAACAGAGTTTGAGGGGGGTATACTGGAATCAGCCTGTCGGTCCGGCGGTCGGTCGTCGGTGTGTCTGCAAAATCTTGTACTTTCAACTCCTCCTTCAGTTTTAACCCGATTCATTTGATACTTGGCATAAATGTTACTCAGGTATAGTAGATGTGCAAGACACAAATTTTAGGTCTCTATGACCTTGACCTTTGGCCTTGAAATTGGTCTTGAAATTTGCAGGTAAAATCTTGTACTTTGAACTCCTCCTTCACTTTCAACCCGATTCACTTAATACTTGGCATACATGTTACTCAGGAGTAGTAGATGTACAAGACTCACATTTCAAATCTCTGTGACCTTGACCTTTGGCCTTAAAATTGGCAGGCAAAATCTTGTACGGCGAACTCCTGCTTCAATTTCAACCTGATTTACTTGATACTTGCCATAAATGTTACTCAGGAGTTGCAGAGTGTCATATACCATGTTTAAGTCAGTTTGACTTTGACTTACACCTTTGACCTTACTGTAAAACCTTATTGAAAACGTTTGCAGAGTGTGACAGAGTGCTGTATAGTGGGGGTATTTATCACCTTTAGTGATAGCCGTTCTAGTTTAAACAGGTTCAGCTTGTTTCTAGTGTAACCTGTGTGACCGGGCAACAACAAACCCTGTTGATGCAAAGCTTAAGCTCACACCAAGAAATGTTTGTTGCACTATATATATATTTGCTCACTTCCCAACATACAAATGCTTTGGGAAGCCTCATTTGCATACACTAACGTTCCAGGAACATACACTAGTTTTGAAGACAGGTGACCACTTAATTAAAGCATGATAGAAGTAAAGTAGAAGGAACATAAGGTCTTGGAGCATTCTACTTTACGCTCAGCCTGCTTCAAGCTTTTTGGATTTTGCATCACCCAATTGGGGCGTTTAAATAGGTTCAGGGCCCCAGATAAGGGGAATATTTCTAATACTAAAATCTTTATTTCTGCATTAAACCCTATGGTGTCACTACTCATTAGAATTGTCTCTTCGAGACAATTCTAATGAGTAGTAACACCATAGGATTTGGTGCTGAAATGAGTGAGAAAATGTTGAATTTGTTCAGCGTTCTCCCTCTTATCTGGAGCCCTTGGGTTTGTATGATATACAGTCAAACTTCGATATCTCGAACTCGGTTAAATCGAACATACCCGTATTTCAAAGTTAAAACGTGGCTTAATATAGCCACGTTTTAACTTTGAAATATGGGTATGTTCGACCTATCTGAGCATGAAACAATGCAGTTTATGTGTCGAATTATCGGATAATTCGAGTTAAGCGAGTTCGAGATATCGAAGTTCGACTGTACTTTCTTACAGGTAAACCAGCTTGCTGATCAGACAGGAGAGCAGGTAGTGATTCTGACAGCCGATGTCAGCCAGCAGACATTCACTCAGTTTGGGTCCAGCGATAGTACAGACTTCCTTACCGAAAGAGATGATGTTCATACTGACTTTCTGAAGCACTGCATCAAAAGTGAGTGAAAGTTATACATGGTTTACAGGGCTCCAGATAAGGAAATATTTCGAAAACTTAAAATCTTTATGTCTGCATTAAACCCTATAACTCGAGACGATTCTAATGAGTAGTAACAATGGACATAAGGGAAGTATTTCCCTTTTTGTGTCATCCTTGATATTGATGTGACTGACATGGTTCATAACACATCCTTTACGACGTTTTTATATTGTTATTATTTTAATGAATGTATGTGTTATTGTACAATGGTGATGATATAATGTTACTTGGATGAAATGAAAGATTTTTTTTAAATAAGATGTTCCTATGTGAGTACTATCCACTTTATGAAGAAGTTATCAAAATTTCACCCATGTCGAAAGTAAATCGGAATGCTCCTCTAGAGGCATTCTGCATTACTTTCAGCCTGCTATAAGCTACTATCTTTTAGAATATAGAAAATATTTCTAAGGTTAAAATAATAATGTCTCCCAACAATAATACCTGTCTTGTAACTGTTTCAGAATTTAACCTGCGCCACCACACATCAAAAGACGTCTTAGAAGAGGAAAGCAATGACATTGAAAAAGAAACAAGTATAAACTCTCCAAAACATAAAAGAAGGCATAGAGCGCAAACAGAAGTTTCAACCGAAACAAAAGCAACGAAAAGAAAGAGTGCAGCTGAAGTGGGTTCTGGGGATGCCTTACACCACGGTACAGTAACAGTGATTATTTCACATGCACAGTCATTGACCCATTAAATATGCCTTTTTACGCCTCTAATCTCAGGCCTGCCATAAGTTGATAAAAAATGCTAAGATTTCAAATTTTTCAATTTTTCGAGCCCGATTTTCCTGATTATACGTTTAACCATTAGTCTGTTTCTAGTTTTTAAGACAAGTGATGCTTAAATCAGGTTAAAAGTGAAGATGTTTTAAGTTTCCATCTGTTGGAATTAAAAAAAAACCCGGAGAAATGGCAGCCCTGTAATCTGTTCTGCTTTGGAAAATAGTTTCATTTTTTACGATCATGAACATATGCCGTAAGAAATATTTTATATATTCTAGCATATGGTAGCTTAAAGGAGGCTATAAGTAAAGCAGAATGCGCCATAAGGGGCATTCTGATTTACTTTCAACCTGCTGTAAGTGGTCATCTGTCTTCAAAACTAGAAATAGGCCATGGGGTAAAGGGTTGAATTTGCTATGGATGCATTTGTTGAAAAGTTGCGAGCCCCCATAACTGTTCTGGCCTTTATTAACCCATATTTCATAATTACGAAATTTTATCCCTTTAATTTATTCTTTATGCAGAATATAAAATATAGTTTCTATATCCTAGCAGGTGGTAGCTTAAGGCAGACTGAAAGTAAAGCAAAAGGTACCAGACATCTTCTGCTTTACTTTCAACCTGCTTTAAGTGGTCACATGTCTTCAAGTCTAGGAATAGGCTTATCGAGTAATGGGTTAAGTTAACTTTTAAAATTTATTCTAGGACTCAATTTTGTGCGTAGGACTCATTGTTTTACAGGATATGCACTCCGAGGGCTCATTCTTCTGGGGCGCGTTTCATAAAACTTTGTGCGACAAATGTTGTCGTAAGTCAGATTATAAAAGTCTCAATTATCATTTATTTCTCCATCTAATCCTGTCTTGTGACATCTCTTTGGAATCGTCTTGAAAAGACGATTCCAAAGAGGTGTCACAAGGCAGGATTAGATAGAGAAATCAGAAATTAAAAATATTTGAAAATTTTGACTTATATTCGTTTTTGTCGTACAAAGTTTTATGATTTCTAAATTTAACACTACAGTAACAGTAGATAGAACAGTTCTGACAGAAGGGGAACCAAGCCACAAGACAAAAAGAAGATTTCGGGACAAAACTGGGAAACAAGATGACACCAACTCTATTGACAATGTTGAAGATGGGTGTGGAACGATGAAGATGGAAACAAATAGCGCTAAAAGTGACATCAATGAAACCAGAAATAGTGTGTCATCAGCGGCGAATTCGGAGTCGCAAGAATCTGTACACAGAACTAAAGGTAGTGATGAGTACGATAGAGATATCATTTCGGTTGCAAACAGTTTGGAGCCAGATCAGAGGCCGGGTAAACCGGCGTCTGATCAGGCTCCAAACAGTTTGCCAATTGGATTAAAAGATCAATTAGATAGAGATACTAGTAATATCAATGATGATGATATGGATAATGATACTATTGAAGATGAGTACGATAATGAGCTATCCGGGGTTTTAAACAAGGACAGAGTGTCCGACGATTCTGTAACAGCTGCTACTTGGGATAAAGTGTTGAAGGTTACTAAGACAGGTCGCAGGTTTGTCTCGGGCCAGGCTCTCAATGATGATCTACGGACATCGCTCGTATTGCAGGTTGTGGAACAAGGAGGGGACGTGAAAACAGGTTATGTGCCACGAGGCGTGTTCACACAAGTTGGGAAACAGTTGGGTGTTAACACGTCGAGTGTGTCTCGTATCTGGGAGAGATATGTGAATGATGGGACAATAACGCCGAGACAAACAACATCAAAAAAGTGAAAAATACATGCATGTTACTGAATTATTTTTAGTAAAAAACCTTTTCTTTTATAGCTGGATCTCATTATTAATTCCTTTCCCTCCTAGCTTGTTTTCATTGTGATAGGTGGTTGCTTAACTCTTTGAACCCTAGTCCCGCATATAGGCGTTCTTTTCAAACAAGGTACATGTGAGTAGAACACACATCCTATGCAAACAGTGAAGACCCAGATCAGAGGGCTCCGAAAGGAGCCCTCTGATCAGGGTCTTCACTGTTTGTCACAATGCCAAACATTGACAAAAACAACCCTTAAAAGTCAGAAATGGACTAGACTAAAATGGAAACTGGAATTGTCCATTTAAAGTTTCAGGGAGGAAAGAGTTAAAGCAGGCTGAAAGTAAAGCAGAAACCTCCCAAAGGGAGATTTCTGCTTTTTAGCTCACCTGAGCTAGCTCAGGGTGAGCTTTTGCAATCCTTGAATGTCCAGCGTCCGTCTTTAGTCATCAACAATTTTAGTGTTTACACTCTAGAGGCCACAATTTTAATCCAATCTTTCTGTTACTTGCTCAGATTGTATATTACCATAAGAGTTCCGATGAGTGCGATTATGGTTGAAATATGACCAATAGGTCAAGAGTTATCTACCTTTGAATTGCTGAAAATGCCATATTTAACAGTGTTTACACTCTAGATTTTTTATCCAATATTTCTCAAACTTGCTCAGATTGTACATTACTGTACATGTTCGGAAGAGTTTGATTATGGATGAAATCGAACCAACAGATCAAGAGTAATGTACTTTTGAATTGCTGAAAATGCCATGTTTAACAGTGTTTACATTCTAGAAGCCATAATTTTAATCCAATCTTTCTCAAACTTTCTCAGATGGTATATGAATATAAGAGTCCACATGAGTTCGATTATGGTTGTAATCCGACAAATAGGTGAAGAGTTATTTACCTTTGAATTGCTGAAAATGCCATATTTAACAATGTTTACTTTCTAGGGGCCACAATTGTAATCCATTCTTTTCCAAACTGGCTCAGCTTGTATATCACCATAAGAGTTTGGATGAATTTGATTATGGTTGAAATGGGACCAATAGGTCAAGAGAATCTACCTTTGAATTGCTGAAAATGCCATATTTAACAGTGTTTACACTCTTGAGGCCACAATATTTCTCTAATCTTTTTCAAACTTGTCCAGATTGTATATTTCCATTAGAGTTTGGATGAGTTCAATTATGGTTGAAATCCGACTAATAGAGCAAGAGTTATCTACCTTTGAATTGCTGAAAATGCCATATTTAACGGTGTTTACATTCTAGAGGCTACAATTTTTATCCAGCCTTTTTCAAACTTGGTCAGATTGACATTACCGTAATAGTTCAAATGAGTTTGATTATGGTTGAAATCTGACAAATATGTCAAGAGTTATCTGCCCTTGGAATTGCTGAAAATGTCATATCTAACACTTTGTTTACACTCTTGCAACTACAGTTTTCAAAGGATTTTAATTATACTTGCACACAATGTATTTAGCTAAAAATTCTTGAGGGAGTGCAATTATTGTTGAAATCTGAACATTGTGGCAAGAGTTATCTGCCCTTGATGTACTTTGAAATGCTAGAAAAGGCTTCATTTTAGTATTATTTAGGCTAGTTATCTGCCCTTGATGTACCCTACTCTGCTATTCTGTCGTATTCCAATGTTGTTTACATGCTATACTACAAGTTTGAATGGATATAGAATAAAAGGAGTTAAATTCAAAGGTAAAGCTATCCGGCTTCATTATAACAGGTGAGCGATATCAGGGCCTTCAGGCCCTCTTGTTCAGATTGTGATCCTTTACCCCATAGCCCGTTTCTAGTTTTGAAGACAGGTGACCACTTGTAGCAGGTTGAAAGTAAAGCAGAATGCTCCTCAAGAAGCATTCTGCTTACTTATTACCTGCTTTTAATTAACATCTAAAAAGATATCGTACTACAAATACAAGTATGGATCTGTTTCCTTTGTATAAATGTGTCTAATTGTCAGGATGAAGCTCATATTCTCATAGCTCTTTAACCCATAACTCCATACATACACCTTTGATTTATTCCTCAAATGAAGAAAATAGTTCCAATTAATTATGCACCATACATATTTTCAAATCCTAGCACATGAGGTGCATTCTGCTATACTTTCAACATGCTGTAGGTGGCTATCTATCTTCAATTTTAGAAACAGGTTATGGGTATAAAAACAATTAGTTCCATTTATACAGTGATGAATACAGAGTGCACTTTATATGGTCACTGGTCTTCAATATAACAAGAGGGCCTGAAGCCTTTTCTAGCATTTCAAAGTATATCAAGGGCAGATAACTATTGCCACAATGATTAGATTTCAACAATTGCACTCCTTTGTAAACACTAAAATTGTTGACGATGCACGACGGACATTCAAGTATTGCAAAAGCTCACCCTGAGCTAGCTCAGGTGAGCTAAAGATCAGACTGGACAGGATGCCCAGTTGAAGCATTTCTTTTAGGAATAGGTAATGGCCTATTTATGAATTTTTATGCGACTCCTTAAATAGCAGAATGTGTTTAAAATTCCATAATTACATTGTATCAGTTCTATTCTAAATTATAAATGCATTGGGACGCCTCTACCCTTTCCTGAAAAAGGGTGCAGAAGACAGCTTAAAGCAATATGAAAGTGAAGTAGAAAGCTTCTCTGAGCTTTACGTCCATACATGTAGCTTACTTTCAGTATTGAATAAATGTTATTTATGGCCCATCGACACAGCTCATTTAGAGCCGATTGAAATCAGACTGTTCCTTATAGCAGGTTGAAGGTAAAGCAGAATGCTCATGAACCTGCCTCAAGCTACCATCTGCACGGATAAAGGAAATATTTCTTAGTGTGTTTAAACTGTATACATGTATAGTTATTAAAGGGGTATTTATGGAGTAATTGCAAGATAAAAGTAAAGAAGAAACTTTGCCAGAAAGCCTGAGTGTATAGTATTCAATATCACTTTAAGCTTGGACTTGTCTTTAACCCATTACCCCATAAATACGCCTTTTTAACACCGGTAATTTATTCCTCCAGAAAAGAAACTAGTTTCAATTTATACAGTCATGAATATGTATCATAAGATATGTTCTAGCAGTTAATAGCTTAGAGCAGGCTGAAAGTAAAGCAACATGTGCCTTCTGCTTTACTTTCAACCTGCTTTAAGTATTCACCTATTTTCCATACTAGAAAAGGCTATGGGACATGTCTTTAATAAATCATTTACTAAGTGTTTCAGTGGTCCTGCATTTGGAATTTAAAATTGGGAAAACAGTACAAAGAACGATGGTTTGGCTGAAAATATTCTTTTATTATCAACCAGTTTCAAAATGCTCGAAATAAACTGAAAGAACCAAATAGAAAATTAGGGAAAAAAGCACAAATACAATAGCACAAATATAGCACTATGTGCCTACACTTGTATACATGTTCCATTCAAACATACTGTTGAAACAGGGGCAGCACTAGGTTGAAACGTGTCCCAATGCATGGACGGTCAAAACCTGGATAACAGAAAGTCACCAATAAAGTGTCTCCTTATATAAATCAAACTTACCCATGTTTCATTTAAAACGTGGCCAAGCCTAGTTTTAACTTTGGAGTTTAAAGTCATGAATATCTATCATAAGAAATAATTTCATTATTCTAGCCGATGGTAGTTTAAAGCAGGCTGAATTTAAGCAGAATGTGCTTTACTTTCATCCTGCTTCAAGTCTAGAAATAGGCTTTTCCACATTTCAACCTTAAAATATGAATTAAGTTCAACTTAACCCCTTGTGACACTTGTACAGGTCTTATGCAAACAGTGTACATAAAAAGAATACACTGGTCCTATGAAAACAGTTTAGACACTGATCAAGGTCTGTATTGTCATTTTGCGGTACATTTTAATGTTATACTCAATCTACAAGACTTAATGTTAAATTGGAATGGGCCATTGAACCCTTTACTCCATAGCCTCTTTCTAAATTTGAAGACAGGTGACCACTTAAAGCAGGTTGAAAGTAAAGCATAATGTGCCTAAAGTCACATTCTGCTTTAACTTACCATCTGCTAGGATATAGAAAATATTTCTTTTGGTACATATTTACGACTGTACAAATGATTATTTACTTAAATGCATTCTATGAGGGAAAGGGTTAAAGTTTCAATGAGAAAAGGGTTTGTGACTTTTCAATTATCGAGTTTTCAACTGTACATAGAAAAGTATAGTGTAGTTGAATCTTTTTTCTAGACCCTTTAGTACGGTAGAATAATTATCTACCTAGTACAAAACAAAGGACTAAACTGGTGTTCTTCATTGTGAAGTACATTATCACACAACTTAGTCCTGCAACTAGACAGGGCCCCAAATTTACAAGTCAGTAGAGTCTGAAAGTGTGCTCAAATCTGACTCGACTAACACTTTATAACCTTGGACCCTGAATACAAACAAAAGAATGCATACATTCAGTAACTCTCATCCATACAAAAATACAAAAACTGAACTGAAAATTAAGACTAGGCCTCAAGATAAAGGAAAGTTATTTCCAAACCCCAAGCCCTATGATGAGACTACCCTTTAGCATAATCTCAAAGATGCCACTCTAACAAGTAGTCACACCATAGGGTCGGAAAGATATCTAGAAATGTTTGAAATATTTTAATTTACTCCCTCTTATCTAGAGCCTTGAAAAAGAAACATGTTTACACTGCCTGTGCCTTTAATTGATAAGGTAAAACCTCTCTATTACATCCACAAAACTGTGTTGATTATAACCTGTCACCTGTTTCTAAAGTTTAACAATAAATATAATAGTCCAAATAGGGAATTAAAATAATACTAATTTATAAAACTGCCCATTTCTAATATATTTCGACCTCTATGGCCCTTTTTCAATTTTTTTTATCCTAACACACATCACATTTAGCCAAACAAGGGCCACTATGGCCCTAAATCGCTCACCTGGTACACAATGTAAAACTTGACCTATAGCAACCTAGATTACGACTGGATCAACATGACCCACAATCAACCTTGAGAATTTTTTTCTATAATTTGAACTAGTGACCAAGTTTTTGACCAGATGCAATCAACATTTGATTTCGACCTAGATTTGATGTACGCAAATATTCTGACAATATTTTCATTTAGATCTAATGAGATTTGTAGCTTCATGAGAGTTAACATTGTGTTTCTTTGATTTGACCTAGTGACCTAGTTTTTGACCGCACAATAGTCATGACCCACATTCAAACTTGAGCTAGATATCAATGAGGCAAACATTATGACCAAGTTTCATTAATATCCAATGAGATTTGTAGCCTCTAGAGTGTTAACAAGGTTTTTCTATGATTGACCTAGTGACTTATTTTTTTTTATCGGACATGACCCACATTCAAACTTGACCTAGATATCAATGAGGCAAACATTATGATCAAGTTTCATTAAGATCCAATGAGATTTGTAGCCTGACATGACCCACATTCGAACTTGACCTAGATTTTATCAAGAAAAATATTGTCATAAAGTCTCATGAAGATCAAATGAAATTTGTAGCCGCTAGAGTGTTAACGAACAATTGTGGACGGACATCCAGCGATCCAGCTAAAAATCACAGTGAATAATGTTTATTTTGTTATTTCCAATGTCACGACGTCATGTGTGCAATTAGACTTTGTTTTAGTGGTCATAATAGAGAGGTTGTACTGTTTATTGAAATGAAAGTTAAAATGTGATTACATGTACTTTTAAAGCAAAATTTACGTATTTAACAATCCACAGATCTTAAAACCTCAGTACCCAATATTACTTAAATTAGTTAAATGGCTTGGAAAATAAATTGATCCCAAGACTTTGGACATTTAAACTGAGGAACAAAAGAAAGAAATCCTTGAAACACTGCCTGTGTTTTTTCACCCGCAAAAACCAAAAGGTAAAATACGATATTTTCACACTTAATAGCTAAAGCTTATGATTTGTATTTTAAAAGTTAATGTTTGAATTCTTGAAAAGAAGTCCAAATTAAATGGTTTGTAAAAAAAAAAAAGCTAAAAGTTATTATTACATGTATGAATTTTTTGTCGGTTTCACAATGACAAAGTTTAAAACACAATGTAGTCAAATAGAGTAAGAGAATAAAAGAGAACTCGTCAAGAGTTACGTCTTGCAAATCAATATGCTGAGTGTATATAAATAGAACATTAAAAGAACTGGCCAACCAAGTTATCAGCAAGACAAACAGTACCTATAGTCCTTTGATTTCCAAGGCATGAAAATTAGAAGTCGGAGCATAATTATACAAGTTGGAACATACAACAATATGAAATTCCCTTGTGAAAAACCCAATACACATGTATACGACATTTTCCTTGAAAAACCCAATATATGACATTTTCCTTGTGAAAAACCCAATATATGACATTTTCCTTAGGACAATCCCAAAATATGAAATGTTCAATGTGAAAAAACAAATACATGTAAATGAAATTTCCCTTATGAATGAAATTTTTCTAATGAAAAAAACCCTGACATGTGAGCAAACATAAATGCCAATGAAAACATGTGATGCTTAACTTCAGGAAAACTCAATGAATATTCTTTCAGCAAAAGCTTTCACCGGAAAAATGATAGTTTTTCTACAGACATGATAATACATGAATATTTTCAGACAATAACACTACTGAAAGCGAATACAGAATTGTTTCGATTTTTCCAAAAAGAGTAGAGAAAAATTCTTATGAAAGAAATCTTACGTTTTTGAAACTGAAATATCCAAGGTCATTTCAAATTGTTTGACTTTACAATGAAGCTTTTATGCAGACATTTGTCAAAAATTCATTACAAATATCAGGTCTCCAGATAAGGGGAGTATTTCAGAAACTAAAATCTTTATTTCTGAATTAGACCCCATGGTATCACTACTCATTAAAATCATCTCGAATAGACGCTTCTAATGAGTAGTAACACCATAGGATTTGGTACTAAAATGAACATTTTAGTTTTCGACAATGTTGGATTTGTTCACTTTACTCCCTCTTATCTGGAGTCTTGAAGTATATGTCACCTTCTACTCATACTTGAATACTAATATAAAATCATAGGCATGGACTTCATTACGGATAAAAATTTACTTAAGAGAAAAAACCACAAGACTATTAAATTAAGCATTTATCTCTTAGAAACACTACAGTGGAGAATCTGTTATTCTTTCCCGTTTAAACGCAAACGTACGCAAACGCAAAGCACTAAAACGTAGAAAAGTACAACTTTTGGACAGTTCTGATAATTCATGTTTATCTTGGTGGCAAACAGTTTGGAGCCTGATCAGAGGCCGGGTTACCCGGCGTCTGATCTGGCTCCAAACTGTTTGCAGAGAAAATAATAGTTTTAGCGTAAACGCGTTTATTGGGAAAGAATAACAGATTCTCCACTGTACCTATATTATAATTATGAGGGTAAAGAAATAAAAGCTGTGTTTCCTATTCTCAATAACGATGCTTTCCAGAAACAAATTTCCCATTAAGATAAAATTGACCCTCCCCACACGAACATCACCTAAATTGTTTAAAACTTTCCTTAAAAGTAAATTGATTTACTTTAACAGACTTGCTCTGAAAACTCAGTAGTTTGTCAGAGGCAAGATATACATATATGCAATATAACCCGTGTTAACCCATTACCCCATACATACACATTTTTACACCGCTAATCATTCATAAATACATGAAGAAAAGTTCCCAGCTTAGAGGAAGTACATAATATGAAATATAAGCATTTCCATAAATTTCCTGAGGGGAGCTTAAAGCAGGTGGAAAGTAAAGCAAAATATTCCATAACTCTTTCCTCCCTAAAACTTTAAATGGACAATTCCAGTTTCAATTTTAGTCTAGTCCATTTCTGACTTTAAAGGGTTATTTTTGTCAATGTTTGGCATTATGACAAACAGTGAAGACCCTGATCAGAGGGCTCCTTAAGGAGCCCTCTGATCTGTGTCTTCACCGTTTTCATAGGACAAGTGTACAATTCGCATATACACTGTTTGATAAGGACGCCTATATGCGGGTCTAGGGTTCAAAAGGTTAAGTAGCATTCAGCTTTAATTTCAATCTGTGTGGTACAGTTTTTCAAAACTAGATACAGGCTATGGGGTAATGGGTTAAGTAAAGGAAAAAGGTGTACAATTAAGTCATATTCTTTGATAACAAATCGAGGGCTTGGTGCAAAACTATTGTAACTCCTTCACAATTGTGAAGGAGTTACAATAGTTTTGCACCAAGCCCTCGAAATAGGCACCACAGAGTACAAAAAACAAAATGATTATTTCAAGTTTCTCAAGAGCATTGGAATAAGTAACATACCTGTTTTAATGTTTTTCCATTATAGCTTTCTACAAATAATTATCCTTTAAGTAAAAACAATTGTTAAATAATGCGACCACCAGCGAATCTTGCATGCTGGCAACAGGTCAAAAGAAAACAGCAAAAACGATAACGGTAATGGTTAGTTATAATGCCTTTGAAAGAAGTCATTTATACTCAATATTCAAACAGAATATTATTAACAAAGGTCAATGAATGACCTTGCCATTGAACTAACTCCATGTGATAAAGAATAAATGAAATATAAGTTATATTTGACTTATTTTAAAGAATAAATGAATTATCAAATACCCATGTCCCACCCCTGCCAAAACAGGTGACAAAACTTGATTTAATTTTAATTATGCTAAGTAAAGACCCTATTAATTGTAGAAATGCTAAGAATTATTAACAACTAACCTAATTTTAAACCAGAGAATTAAATAATTATGATAAAACAATGGTATACTAATTATTACAATTATTATAATATTCCAAAACAAAGATTTTGCTTTTTACTATACCAAAAACTTAATAAAAAAATTTCACTGTCAAAATCAATTCTGCATTAAGAATAAGACTCTGCCTATTGTTTGTTAAAAGAAACATATTCAAAAGCCTGCAGTACTTACACTTAAACCTGTGTTAAGTGGCTACTCTAAAGAAGAACTGTCAAAATATGTTTAAACTAACTGTCAAGTCTGAAACTGAATAATTTCAGCACATAATATCACCGAGACAAAACATTGTCCACAGCTCAAAATAAGGAGGGTTTTCAAAAACAATCTCTTGGGTGGATTGAGTAGCTCAAGATTGCCCAGCATTTTATCTCTCTTTTAACCCCCCACGCATGGCCCTCATATTCAAGTTTGAGTGTTCGCCATTATTAAAGAAGAAGAAAAAAACAAAAAAACTTCCAAATGAAATCGTATGCTGTGATAGGCTTTGGTGGAGACTTACTTATAGAGAATACTTATGCAGTTGTCTTTTCATTGAATAGCCAATGGATACACATGTCTCTTCATTGAATAGCCAATGGAAACACAAGTCTTTTCATTGAATAGCCAATGGATACACATGTCTCTTCATTGAATAGCCAATGGAAACACAAGTCTTTTCATTGAATAGCCAATGGATACACATGTCTCCTCATTGAATAGCCAATGGAAACAAGTCTTTTCATTGAATAGCCAATTAACGCTGTTGTCTCTTTCTTGCATAGCCAATGAACACTAGTTTTACTGTACAAAGAAACTGCCTATTTTCTCCTATAGCAGGGTCCTGCCTACTTCAAAATTGTTTGCATTAAAGATACCATCTAGATATTTAAAAGCTTGCGTCTGTTAAATCATGCTAAACAGAACTCTGAAAATAGTTTAGACAACCACTGTAAAATAATATAACTACAATGTACCACTGAACAGAAGGCTTAACCCATAGCCTGTTTCTAATTTTGAAGACAGGTAATCACTTGAAACAGGTTGAAAGTAAAGCAGAATGCGACTTAAGGCACATTCTGCTTTACTTTCAGCCTGTTTTAAGCTACTATCTGCTAGGATATAGAAAATATATTTCTTCTCATACTTATTCATGACTGTATAAAGTGGAAATCTTTTCTACAGTGCAGGAATAAATCAAAGGCGTAAAAAGGCATATTTATGGGGTAAGGGTTAATTATAAGCATTTATCATAGACAGCAGCTTGACACATTACCCCATAAATATTCCCTTTTTATACCTCTGATTTATTCATACACAGAAAATGATACCACTTTTGCAGTCTTGAAAATGTTCCATAAATATAATTTATATCCTAGTAGATGCTAGCCTAAAGCATGCTGAAAATAAAGCAGAATGTACCTGAAGGCACATTCTGCTTTACGTGGTCAAACGTCTTCAAAACTAGAAACAGGCTATGGGGTAATGGGTTAAAGTAGAGTTGTTTTTGTGCATATAAACAAAGAAAATAGTCTTAAAATTGAACGGAATATAAAAAGTTCAGATAATGATACAAAAGTTTTGAAAGCTTAAAAAATTTAAAGCCAAAATTACAGTAGTGTTCCGGATACATTTTGAAGACAAACTGAATCACAAGCCGGAGTTATGCGATCACTCGAAAAAAAAATCATCAACTTAATATCTAAAGCCTCTGTACAGTGGTTCTAACCAAGTGGAAAAGACATTAGTCTTTCCCGTTTAAATGCAAACGAAATGCAAACTTTAAGAAATGCACTAAAATGTAGTAAATTACAACTTTTTGACATTTCTTATAATTTATTTTAATCTGAGTGGCAAAAAAAGCTTGGAGCCTGATCACACGTCTCAATTGAGAAACCATAGAAAATATAATCGAAAGTACAACAAAGAGTATAATTGTAAAAGTCGAACTTTGATATCTCGAACTCGGTTATATCAAACATACCCGTAGTTCAAAGTTAAAACGTGGCTTAGCCACGTTTTAACTTTAAACTACGGGTATGTTCGACTTAACCGAACATGAAATAATGTAATGCATGTGTCTAAATATCAATTAGTTCGAGATATCGAAATTTGACTGTATTCCAAGTGATTCAATTTGATAATCAACAGATATAAGATGTAATCAACCAAACGCCTGCAATTTGATCACAAGTTTCGAATAGGAAATGATTTGAAGCAAAAACAAAATCACTGATGGAGCAAACCCATGTTGACAATTAATATAAAACCTAGATATAGTGGCCTCTAAATGAAGAAACACCGCCCGTGCAGGGCTCCAGATAAGGGAGTATTTCGAGAAGTAAAATCTTAATGTCTAAATCAAACCCTATGTTGTGACCACGCATTAGAATTGTCTCTTCGAGACGATACTAATATTTGGAAATGTTCTTATCGGGAGCCCTGCCTGGGGTGACTGCAGTACAAAGATTTAAATATGCACAAGAGGTAATCTTGTAATAACCCATTACCCTATAAATACGCCTTTTACGCCTCTAGTTTATTCCCTTCATTGAGGAAAATGGTTTTCAAAGAATTTTCACAATTATGAATATGTACTTCTAGCAGAATTTTGTTTAAAGCAGGCTCTCTAAGTAGTAACTTGTTTTAAAAACTAGAAACAGGCTATGAGGTAATGGGTTAAACTAAATAATCAATATTTGATCCATATCAGAGCTCCAGATAAGAGTAGAACATTGTATTTTCAAAAACTTATTTCTACATGAAACCCTATGGTGTTACTACTCATTGGAATCGTCTCTTCAAGACGATTCAAGTGAGCGAGCAACACTATAGGATTTGGTCGTGAAATGAGTGGGGAAAATGCTGGATTTGTTCAGCTTATCTCTCTTATCTCGAGCCCTGCATATGTTATCTAAATACAATCTATTGCTTACTGAAGAATAACAATAATGCAGAAAGCTCCTATGTGCAAAATTCTTCATCTTACTCATAGGGAGTTTTTTTTCACTATTTGTATCCTGCATTAAGCAGTCACCTGTCTACAAAGTATTTATCTTTCTTCCTTTAGTGGTCCCTTAAAACAAGATCTGACCATATAACCAAAATGTTCATACCTGACTAGCTGTCCAAAAATCTTATTTTTCTATGTACAAAATTATAAATAACACACAAAATCTCACATACAGTCTAGAGACAGGGCTCCAGATAAGAGGGAGTAAACTGGACAAATCCAACATTAACTCATTTATTTTAGCACCAAATCTTATGGTGTTACTACTCGTTAGAATTGTCTCGAAGAGACAATTCTAATGAGTAGTGACATCATGGGGTTTAATACATAAATAAAGATTTTAGTTTTTGAAATACTCCCCTTATCTGGAGCCTTGTAGAGATGGACAGACAAAATCTCACATACAGTCTAGAAAGATAGACAGACAAATATGGAAAGACAGTGGTGAGAAAAACAAACAGAACATTTACAATTATCATAGACAAACAATTATGTACATATTTTTTTTCCTTCAAACAATTAACTTCTTTTTTTTGATAGCACTAGCATTTCAATAAATTGTGTAAAATGATTTTGAGCGTTTTTAATTTTGTCCCAAAAGGAGACGTACCAAAGAAACACAAAGATTAACCAGACCTATGTTAAGCAACTAGTCTCAAGATAAATGGGGAATCGTTGAAGCAAGCATGGTTCCAGACACAGTAACCACTTTATTACGTCCATTACATTATGTTAGGTAGGCAGATAACTGCTTAAAACGAGGTGACCAGTGAAATAGAAAACTTCCTTAGAAGCTTTCTGTTTTACTGCCACCTTGATTTAGGCTCTCACCTGTCTTTTACACAACCCATTAGCCTTCCTTTTTAGTGGTCTTAATAGAGAGGTTTTACTGTTATGGGAGTATTGCAAAAACCAAAAAACCTTAGAGCTGCACCCAGCCCTGTGGTTTCTAATGAGTTATCACACCATTGAGTTTGGTGGGGGAGGGAATTTTTATAAAAGCCAAATTTACTAGCTCTTATCTGGAGCCAATTAACTTAATATTTCAAATTTCAATCTTTTCAATCTCTCTGCCCTTACCTGAACTATGTTGTGACTACTCATTAGAATGAAAATCTTCATTGCGACAAGTCTAATGAATAGTCACACAGAGCACCAGATAAGGGTAGTTTTTCAAAAACTAAAATCTTTATTTCTGAATTAAACCCTATGGTGTCACTACTCATTAGAATCGTCTCTTCGAGACGATTCTAATGAGTAGTAACAACATAGGATTTGGTGCTAAAAAGAGTGAGAAAATGTTGGATTTGTTGAAAAAACTACCTCTTATCTGGAGCCCTGGTCACACTATAGAATTTGATGGAGACATAAGGATTTTAGTATTTGAAATACTCTCCTCATCTGGGGCCCGTTTCATAAAGCTTCTTACGACAAATGTTGTCGTAAGTCAAAACTTTAAAATACGTTTAATCTCTGATTTCTCTATCGAATCCTGTCTCGTGACATCTTTTTGGAATCGTCTTTTCAAGACGATTCCAAAAAGATATCACAAGACAGGATTAGATGGAGAAATAAATAATAATTGAGAGTTTTATAATTTGACTTACGACAACATTTGTCGTACGAAGTTTTATGAAACGGGCACCAGGAGTTCTGCAAGAAGGTAATTCACAGATTTCCCGGTTACTTTGCAGAGTGGTTGCTTAACAGAGACCCGACTGTAACAAACAATACAGAGGTCAAATAACCTTGACCAATACAGCTATAACTAACAAACGATGTTCATTTTTGATGCTTAAGACAGGTTGTTACTTAAATCAGGATGAGAGTAAAGCAGAAAGCTTCTATAGAAGCTTACTATTTTCTTTCATCTTGATTTTAACTCCCATAGGAGATTTCTGCATTACTTTCAGACTTAAGCAGTTGATACCATTATTTTCAGTGACATTGTGCATAAGCACAGTATTATTTTAACAAAAATCAAGTCTGGATATATATCTAACTTTCCCTGTTTGAAAACTATCAATTATCCATTTTTTCGACAGTTTCTTTTCAATAACATGAGCTCACTTAAGTTTAGCAGTGTCCCATTTCAACATGAAATATGGGTATGTTCGACTTAAGCTACTTGAGATTCAACAGTATATAAATGATTTCCCTCTTAAATTAACAGGCCGATTACAATAAACAAAGAAAATAACAAATTACATGCAAGAAAGAAATATGTTTTAACTTAAAATCACACTATATATTTCTTTTTCTTTCATTATTCTTTATTTTTGTGGACTAAAAATATTCTTGAAATTTTGGTTGATCAAACTATCAAAAAGATATTATTAGTCATATGAAAATATAATCTAAATCCAGGTGTCCAAGTTCTGGCCCCAGGTTATAAAGAGTTGGGTCAAAGATCGTTCTCAAGCAATTGATTGGTAAGATTTGAGCAAAAGCTTGAGAACGATCTCAGACTCAACTAAAACTCTTTATAACCTGGATGCTGCAACTTATATACAAAGAGAAATGTATTTTCAAGGTCACAGCTGTAACAGTATAGGTCAAGGTCACTAACACACATAAAAGTGCAAATCTAGCAGAGTGAATTAACTGTATTATAACACTCTAGCACAATGAAATAACAGTATTATAACACTCTAGCACTATGAAATAACAGTAATATAACATTATATGAAAGACATTAAGTACAGTGAAAGACATTATCTTCTGGCCTTACTTTAGGCCATACATTATTGGCAATATTGCTCCAATAAAGTGTATGCATCATCAATGCCAGATCCAGTACAAAACTGTTTGCAAAGTCAACGCTTATGGCAGTAAAACAAGTTTAAAAAGACTTTCCATGGTTCTCCTTTTGAACCATGGTTGCTAAATACAGATTGGCTTCATGCCAAGTACTACCAATATCAGTGTACACTTAATTGGAGCAAAACTGGCGAAACCAAAACGTATCACACTTCATAACAGCCCTCGTTTTGCCTCTTGACTGTAGACCAAAGAAAACATGAAAACCGACCCGTAAAATATGGTAAAACCCATCTTTTAAACCGAACACTATAATACAGTAAAACCTCTCTACTAAATAGAGTTGGTGTTAAAGACAGGTGACTGCTTAAAGTAAGGTGAAGAGAAGTATCAAGAAGAAGAAGAAAGTGACAGTAAAGCAAGATGGAGAGAAGTATCAAGAAGAAGAAGGTGACAGTAAAACCTAAAGCTGCTAAAGGAGCTTTGTTTTACCATCACCTTTGTCACCTGTCTTTTATGAAGCCAATTAGCTTTTTTTTAGTGGTTGTAATAGAGATTTTACTCTATTATCTTTAATTTAGGACTTATACAGGGCTCCAGATAAGAGGTAGTTTTTTCAACTAATCAAACATTTTATCACTCATTTCAGCATCAAATCCTACGGTGTTACTACTCATTAGAATCGTCTCGATGAGACGATTCTAATGAGTAGTGACACCATATGGTTTAATTCAGAAATAAAGATTTTAAGTTTTGAAAAACTACTCTTATCTGTTGCTCTGCTTATATCGCATGAGTCTGCTAAATGCACGAGGACAGCAATACAGAAAGCCCCTGCAGGAACTTTTTTTATTGCTCTTCTCCTGCATTGTACTGTAAACAGTCAACATTTCAAATAGGCGTCATATGATGTTCGGTTTAAAGAGGTTTCACTGTATACAGAATATTTATGTTCTAATTGACTGTCTTTTCCTTTTATAATACCCATCATTTACACATTACATGCATCAAAGTATACTCTACCTTATCCAGATACAAATTACTTATCACAAGAGCAGGAAAGCCAACCATGAAATTTGTGGTAGGCAACCATGGACATAAAGATGAACAATTAGTCATTAAGAAATGTGGCAGCTAAGCACAACATAAAGATGCCAAAATCTAAAACAATCTGCATTATTCATCTTGCAAAGCATTCACCAACTTTCAATGCCCACTTTGCTTATTCATGGAATGGCCACTAAATGTATTTATAACATCACAAATATACCATCTAAGTTTCAATGTAACATAACTTAAGTCTTCCTTTAGTTAGTAGAAGACCCCATCCCATTCAGCACTGCAGATCAACCATGGCCTAATTGAACCCAATGTTCTCAGCATTATACCATTTTGTGTCCCGGTTGTTTTTCTAGCAACTTGCATCTGGAATAGTAGTGCACTCAGTATCGGCTCTTGTCCATCTATGGAATTTCATGTTCTGGTTTGGTCCACAAGTAATTGTTCAAGTCTGTCTGTAAATAAAGTGAGAACCATTCAACGGAATTATTTATTATTATTATTATACCAGATTTATATAGCGCTCTTTTCACACAGGGGTTGTGCGTTCAAAAGCGCTTCACATGAAGTTACACAAATGTACCTACAAACAAGAAAAGACAAAATAACTACAAGATGATCTAAAATAAACATGAATAAACATATAACAAGAGCCCCATGGGGCATATGTCGCTCACCTGAGAATAGCTGTACATCAAAATGGAGATATTGATTTATGTCCAGGACGGGGTCATTTTTTATTGGATATATAGAATCTGTCATGAGTCCATGTTTAAGACAAGCTGATCTCAAAGGAGTCTAGAACTGAAATGTTATTAAGCAAGCCTTTGCAAGCTCAATAACTTTTCTATATTTGACAAGTTTGAGTTTGTCTTAAACATCGACAAGCGACAGATTCCTTTTCTCACATACTCAAAGATTTTAATTTAATTTTAAAGCAACAGGCTTTTTCAGAATCCCAGTGAATTATAACTCCTTTATAAATAGGGACGTTAGTGCGACGTCATCATATTAATCTCACACACGTTGGAGACAAGGATATCCTTGATTGTTGTTGGCTATAGAAAACAGGGGTAGTTTTGTGAGAAAAATGGTTTGCAGAGAATACAGATTTTCAGTGAGGAAAGATTTAACCCTTTCCCAAATAGAAGCACCTTTGTGCATTTAATTTCTTTATCCTCTGAAGAAAATAGTTCCACTTTATACAGGCATAAATATGAGCTTGAGTTCAGTACACATGCCAAATCTGAAGAGTCTATAGCATGTAGTTTCAAAGTTAAAGTTGTGTACAGACAGACGGACCAAAAACAATATGTCCCCAAGTAAGTTGTGCAGGAGCGCAATAAATTTCTCATTCTCAAATTGGCCATAGTAGTGAATAAATTTTATATAATTTTTCCTCCACAGAAACCAGTTTGAAAGCATACCCATTACTTATTTTCCTCTCTATTTACTGACCTTAACTCTTTCCTCCCTGAAACGTTAAATGGACAATTCCAGTTTCCAATTTAGTCTAGTCCATTTCTGACTCTTAAGGGTTGTTTTTGTCAATGTTTTGAATTATGACAAACAGTGAAGACCCAGATCAGAGGGCTCCATAAGGAGCCCTCTGATCTGGATATTCACTGTTTGCATAGGACAAGTGCACTTTTCACATGTTTACTGTTTGAAAAGGACGTCTATATGCGGGACTAGGGTTCAAAGAGTTAAATAAGTGCTAGGCTGGCATAATAAGGAAGGATATTTCAAAAACTAAACTTTAAAATACTAAAATTAAACCCTAAGGTGTCACTTCTCCTTTTAATTGTCTCTCTTACGACTATTATACCATATGATTTAGTGCTTCCCTGAAGGAGAACATTTTGGGACTTGTTTAACAACTTACTCTCTCTTATCTGGAGCCCAGGCTCCGAGGTTATAAAGCGTTTTAGTTGAGTCTGAGTGTGTTCCCAAGCATTTGATTGGTCAGATTTGAGCCTAGGCTCAAATCTGATCAATCAAATGCTTGGGAACGAGTTTAGACACAAGTCAAACGCTTTATAACCTCGGAGCCTGATGTACTGACCTTAAATAAGCGCTAGGCTGGCATGACCTTTGGTGTTTCGGGACAAGGGTTTGTGGTTCCTCATCACGTCTGGCTCATGTTTCCAGTACCAGCAGGTACGGCAGAAATACTTGAAGCACTGAAGATCACGACAGAAATATGGGCCGGGCTGCAGGTTACACATGGAGCAGATGCTGTCCTCCAAGTAGGGGTCAATCTGTATCTGAAGGTATTAAAGCAATGCCAGATAAACACTGGAGATCACGACAGAAATACGGGCCGGGCTGCAGGTTACACATGGAGCAGATGCTGTCCTTTATTTCTACACTGAAGAAAATAGTACCAATTTATACTGTTATAAATATGTATGATAAGAAATATTTTCTTTATTCTAGCAGATGGTTGCTTAAAGCATGCTGAAAGTAAAGCAGAATATGCCTTAAGGCACATTCTGCTTTACTTTCAACCTGCTTTAAGTGGTCCTCTGTCTTCAAAACTAGAAACAGGCTATTGGGTAAAGGCAGAGCACCAGATAAGAGTAGTTTTTCAAAAACTAAAATCTTTATTTCTGAATAAAACCCTATGGTGTCACTACTCATTAGAATCGTCTTTTCGAGACGATTCTAATGAGTAGTAACATCATAGGATTTGGTGCTAAAAAGGGTGAGAAAATGTTGGATTTGTTGAAATAACTACTTCTTATCTGGAGCCCTGGGTAAAGGGTTAACAGGGCTCCAGATAAGAAGACGTATTTGGAAAACTTGAAAATTTTAGCCTGCTCAAAACCCTATGGTGTGACTACTAATTACAATAATCTCTGCGAGACGATTCTAAGGAGTAGTCGCATCATAGGGTTTGGTTTAACAGACAGGAGAAATTGTTGAAAATATTCAGTTTTAACTGGACCCTTTTATCTGGAGCCCTGAATCATATAGAATTGACAAGAATTTAACTCTTCTCCTTTTGAAAGGATACTAGCTGTTACTTTACATTACACCGCTTTAATTGACTTAGTAACCTCAGTTAATTTTTATTTTTCAGCAGAATTACGTCTGCAAAAACTAGTTATATATGAAAAGTTTGCGCCGAGAAAATTTCCAAGTTTTTAATATAGTGTTCATTTGATCAGACCCAGGTCTGATTTTACTCAATATCGAAGCAAAGCAATATTGGCAGATTTGGACACATAGTCATGAATATGCTACTTAAAAAGATGTTCTATAATATCCTATCAGATGGTAGCTTAAAGCAGGCTGAAAGTAAAGCAGAATGTACCTTAAATGAATTCCCCTTTACTCTCATTCTGCTTTAAAGACATTACCTGGGTCCTTTGTATGCAAATCCCCCTCCTTTCAGTTGTTCTTAATAGTCGTGTGAAAGTAACTAAAAGCATGAAGAATGTAGCAGGGCCATCTCATTCTCTCTAGAGGCCCTTACATACTCAACGTTATTTTTCAAACCAAACCATAAGAAACAAGAGCCCCATGGGGCATATTTCGCTCACCTGAGAAAATAGCTGAAAAAATGAAGATAATAATTTAGGTCAAGGACAGACCTAGATATGCAACAGACCGGAACAATTTGAACAAATTATATGTAAAGTATATTTAAAAGTGTCACCATACCGAATATAAAAGCTCTGGCCATATTAGTGTCAGAGAAAAAAATCTATTTTAGCTCCTGTGACCTAGTTATGCAACCGACCAGAACCATTTGAACAATTTTGGTATAGGACATCGAGAAGTGTCACCATGCCAAATATCAAAGCTCTGGCCATATTAGTTTCAGAGAAGAAGACATTTGAAAATTTCACTATATAACTCTATGTAAAACTGTGACCCCCGGGGCAGGGCAAATTTCAACCCCAGGGGCATAATTTGAACAAACTAGATAGAGGACCTGTAGGCGATTCTATGTGCCAAATATCTAAGCTCTGGCCCTTGTAGTTTCAGACAAGAAGATTTTTAAGTTTTCAATGAAAAAAATCTATTTTTAGCTCCTGTGACCTAGTTATGCAACCGACCAGAACCATTTGAACAATTTTGGTATAGGACATCTAGAAGTGTCACCATGCCAAATATCAATGCTATGGCCACATTAGTTTCAGAGCAGAAGACGTTTGAAAATTTCACTATATAACTCTTTGTAAATCTGTGACCCCCGGGGCGGGGCCAATTTTGACCCCAGGGGCATAATTTGAACAAACTTGATAGAGGACCAGTAGATAATGCTATGTGCCTTATATGTAAGCTCTGGCCCTTCCAGTTTTTGACAAGATTTTTTAAGATTTCCTTATTTTTTCACTTTGGTTGCCATGGCAACCAGAGTTCTACATTGTTTTTAATTCTTTGAACAAATTTAAAAGAGCTTGACCCAAGGAACATTTCTGTAAAGTTTTGTTGAATTCTGTCAAGCGGTATAGGAGGAGATGTCATTTGAAGCAATTGTTAACGACGACGGACGACGCCGGACACAGGGCCATCCCAATAGCTCACCTTGAGCCTTTGGCTCAGGTGAGCTAATAAAGAGAGGGGCCTCACAAGAGACGCTTCACTGATTCTTTGCATAGATATTCAGATGGATAAACATGGTTTTTTTTGTGCATTTTTGGTCCTCAAGTGGTCAATTGTCTTCAATACTAGAAACACTTTTTTACCCCACTAGGTCAAGTAATGTCTTCAAGGGGTCGCCATGGGGTAATGGGTTAAACAGGGTCAATGGTAGGTACCTTTTTGGTAAACTTTGGAGTTTTGATTTCTACAAAAGCAGCCTGTACAGCTTTCATGTAACTCCTCCTACTGCTAAACGTGACACGCCCACTTCCTGTAAAACAACCAGTTAGAACAACGGGTTAAGATTCCATAGCAGTAACAAGTGCAAGAACACTTTAGAACGTATATGACATTGAACATGCAGCCACAGAACGTCATACATCAGCCATAGAAAATTTGTCTTCACATGTAATTCAGGTTTAACTAGGGAAACCAATATAGTACAATGTTAAAATACAACAATGTAGATTGTTCTCTTGCTCTCAGGATAATAGTGTCCATAATTTCAATGTTTACATGTTAAATTCAAATGGCAAAAGCACACTGTTTTGGTTATGTGAGAAAACAAATCTGTTGCTTGTCTTTTTTAAAATTAAAGATCAAATGTTCCTAAACCAGGGCTCCAGATAAGGGGGGTATTTCAAAAACTAAAATCTTTATTTCTGCTTTAAACCCTATGGTGTCACTACTCATTAGAATCTAATGAGTAGTGACACCTTAGGATTTGATGCTAAAAAAAGGTGAGAAAATGTAAAGATTTGTGCAGTTTAAGCCCTCTTATCTGGAGCCCTGCTAAATTCCAAGAAAATGTTATTAAAATGTTCTTAGTGTTCTTAGGCTTGTTTAGGAACATTTGATTTTAAAAGACAAAATACAACAGAACCCCTTTGTACTAACCAATGGGATATTTGTGCTTATCACAGTCAATGCCTGAGTATACAACATTTCCAAAGAGATCATTAATTATATTGGACAAAGTTTCAGCCGAGATAATCATGCCATGCATAATACCTCATAACCTGGTTCTAATTTTGAAGATAGGGGACCACTTAAAGAGGTTGAAAGTAGAGCAGAATGCGCCTTAAGGTGCATTCTGCTTTTCTTTCAGCCTTCTTTAACCCTTTACCTGATAGCATTGTTTCTAGTATTGAAGATATGTGACTACTTAAAGCAGGTCGAAAGTAAAGCAGAATGTGCCCTAAGGCGCATTCTGCTTTACTTTTAGCCTGCTTTAAGCTATTAACTGCTAGAATAAGGAAAGTATTTAATATGACACATATTCATTACGGTATAATTTGGAACTATTTTCTTCAGCGGATGAATAAAATGAATGTGCTAAAAGTCGCTTCTATAAGGGAAAGGGTTAAACCATCATCTGCTGGGATACAGAAAGTATTTCTTATCATATATATCTATTGAACTTATTTTCTTCAGTGGAATAATAAATTGAGGGCGTAAAAATGCATCTTTATGAGGTAATGGGTTAAAAGACAACTCACAACAGAACCCCTATATACTAACCTATGGGATACTTGTGTTTGTCACAGTCAATGCCTGAGTAGACAACATTTCCAAAGAGATCATTCATTATATTGGACAAGGTTTCAGCTGAGATCATGCCATGCAGGGCTCCAACAAACACGGTCTTGTTGGCATCCAGACGCTGCGAGGCTTGACGCATGAAGTTACTGTCACTCAGCATCCAAGGAATTACTTGAACCTGGAAGAAGGAGAGATATACAAAATGGGCTCCAGGTAAGAGAGGGTAAACTGAACATAATTAAATACTTTTGCACTCATTTCAGCACCACATCCTACAGTGTCACTACTCATTAGAATCATCTCATAGAGACGATTCCAATGAGTAGTGACATCATAGGTTTAATGCAGAAATAAATATTTTTTTAATGGAAGCTTGACGCATAAACTGTCACTCAGCACCCACGGAATAACTTGTACCTGGAAGAAAGGAGATATATACAAAATGGGCTCCAGAAAAGGAGTAAACTGAACTAAATCCAATATTTTTCCCATATATTTCAGCACCAAATCCTATGGTGTCACTACTCATTAGAATCATCTCAAAGAGACGATTCTAATGAGTAGTAACACCATAGGTTTAATGCAGAAATAAGTACATGTATTTTTTTTTTGAAATATTTCCTTTATCTGGAGCCCTGTACCAAAATGACAAAATACGGGCAAACATCAAATATGGGCAAACAAATATCAAATAAATTGTTGGTTTAGTTTGTTAACGTCTGTTTCTGCCATATGAGCTAATTGGGTGCCCAAGAGAGAGGGCCCCTTATTAATAACTCTTTCAAATAAGTGGAAATTTCAAATAAGGGCAACAAACAGACATATTCAATTTTTTGTATATGCACATAATTTATTCTTCCACTAAAGGAGCATTTTTTTCATTTCTGAAACCACTTTCCATAATGAGAAAGCTAAATTTGGTCACAATGGGTCAACTGAAACCATTTGAACTGCCCGAACAACTGGACGCATATGCAGTGTTTCGCACACGCCAAATCCTAAAAACCTTAAATAGTCAAAATTGAGCTACATTTAATCAGGACGTGGAATAGTTCATTTGAAGTTTCAGGTGACAATAATTTTATGTTCTCAACGAGTTAAATATGAGCTGTGCCATGACAAAACCTGCCTCATTGCATTGCAAAATTGTAAAGACCAAGCATCATTGTCGTCCCATACTCTGTATCTTGAGTTCGGTCTACACTGCCAATTACTGTATATATTCAGGGCTCCAGATAAGGGGTAGTTTTCTGAACAAATTCAACATTTTCTCACTCATTTCAGCACTAAACCTTATGGTGTCACTACTCATTAGAATCGTCTCGAAGAGACGATTCTGATGAGTAGTGACAACATAAGGTTTAATGCAGAAATAAAGGTTTTAGATTTTGAAAAACTACTCTTATCTGGAGCCCTGTATAATGCATCTGCATAACATAGCTTTGATGCATGTTGATGTCAAACAGTGTAGATCAAGACCAGTCGCCGCATCATAGATGCGGCACCTAGTCTTGATCTACACTGTTTGCAATGTAATAAAGAAGGTTTTGTCATGGCTCATAATTATGTACTCATACCTCTTTTGATCTCATACGTCTACTGGAGATGTTGTAATAGTATTCAGCAGTGCTGTAGTCATGGGTACACTCCTGTAGTAGCTGTCTCACAGACTTCTCTGACTCAAACAACAGGTACACGTAGCCTGGGGTGTAACCATACAGTAATTAATATAATACAATATAAGACATGTTCAAGCACAGGATTTCATTCCAAATTTTGGTACACATGTCATCAGAACAAATCATCGGTATATGTCTAAAATACAAATACATACCATCCCGTCCTGGCCACTCAATTTTAAAGGCTCCAAACTTGTTGAATGACGCCTGAAGTCCAGCTGCAAGAGACAGAAGATAAATTTTATAGCTTAAATTTAATACTCCACTGAAGAAAATAGTTCTGCTTCATACAGTCATAAATAGGACCCATAAGAAATATATTCTGTATTCTAGCAGATGGTAGCTAAAAGCAGGATGAAAGTAAAGCAGAATGTGCTTTAATCTGTATTCTACTTTACTTTCAATCTGCTTTAACTCTTTCCTCCCTGAAACTTCAAATGGACAATCCCAGTTTCCATTTAAGTAAAGTCCATTTCTGACTTTTAAGGGTTGTTTTTGTCAATGTTTTGTATTATGACAAACAGTGAAGACCCAGATCAGAGGGCTCCATAAGGAGCCCTCTGATCTGGGTATTCACTGTTTGCATAGGACAATTGCACTTTTCACATGTATACTGTTTGAAAAGGACGCCTAAATGCGGGACTAGGGTTCAAAGGGTTAAGTGGTCACCTTTCTTCAAAATAAGAAACAGGCTACCAGGCATGGAGTAAAAGATTAACCAACCAAAACTTCACTTCTCATTTACATAATGCTAAATCTACAGTAGAGAAAATGCTGTTCTTTCAGATTTATAAAAAATTAAAAGCAGAAGTGAGTAATTAAAATCCAAGTCTGAACGTCGTAGAATCCTATAAAGGCTTTTACAGGACAGAAGCAGGGCTCCAGATAAGAGTAGTTTTTCAAAATCTAAAACCTTTATTTCTGCATTAAACCTTATGGTGTCACTACTCATCAGAATCGTCTCTTCGAGACGATTCTAATGAGTAGTGACACCATAAGGTTTGGTGCTGAAATGAGTGAGAAAATGTTGAATTTGTTCAGAAAACTACCCCTTATCTGGAGCCCTGCAGAAGTAATACAATAAACTAGAAAATTACCAAAAATAATTAATTAGTTTAAACATCAATTGCTTTTAAAAACCTTAACGCTGCAATGAAAAAATAGTTTTTTTCGTCGTAAATTCTATCAGTATGAGGCAATTACTGAGATATTACACTCTTTCCCTGGATAAAATTAATCATGCTGAAACTATTATAAATGTCAATTGCAAACAGTTTGGCACCAGATCGCATGCAATGTATCCCAGCATCTGATCAGGCTCCAAATTGTTTGCCACTCAAATCAGGACATTTTAGTACATTGCCCTAGCGTTTCGTTTGCGATTGAACGGGAAAGAATGACGTCTTCAATATAATAGACAGGTGCCCTTACCTTCAGTGATGTCCCAGGGTACCCCACCCAGGAAGACTTTGCTGGAGAAGGTAGTTGGGTTCTTGTAGTTCTTGGGAGGAATCTTACCACTCCACGTACAGCTCGCCTCACACATAGCTAACGGTGGAGAACAAAACAGACATTAATCCTTAACCCATTACCCCCTAAATATGCCTTTTATTTATTCCTCCACTGAAGAAAATAGTTCCAAAATAGTACAGCTCGCCTCACATAGCTAACGGTGGAGAGAATATTGGAATTATTTTTTAACCTCTTTACCCATTACTTCATAAATACGACTTTTTACACCTTTAATTTATTCCTCCATGGAAGTTCCAATTTATACAGTCATGAATATGAATTAAAGAAATATTTTGTCTTCAAAACTAGTAACAGGCTATGGGGTAATGGGTTAACTCTCTAACGGATTACAATACTCTTTAACCCTTTCCCAGACATAGCATATCTCTAGTATTGAATATAGGTGTCCACTTAAAGCAGGTTGAAAGTAAAGCAGAATGCGCTTTAAGCGCATTCTGCTTTACTTTCAGCCTGCTTTAAGCTATCATCTGCTAGAATATAGAAAATATTTTGTATTATACATATTTATGAATGTATAAATTGGAACTATTTTCTTCAGGGCAAGAATAAACTGAATGCGCTAAAAGGCGCTTCTATGGGGGAAAGGGTTAAATACACTTCCAATGGTCTACAAACATACATACACACCACCTATTGGTTGGTAAATAAGAGGTAGTCAATTGAACAAACTCAATATTTTCTCACTCATTTCACCACCAAATCCTCATTAGAATAGTGACACAATAGCAGGGCTCCAGATAAGGGGAGTATTTCAAAATCTAAAATCTTTATTTCTGCATTAAACCCTATGGTGTTACTACTCATTAGAATCGTCTCTTCGAGACAATTCTAACGAGTAGTAACACCATAGGATTTGGTGCTGAAATTATTGGGAAAATGTTGGATTTGTTCAGTTCAGTTTACTCCCTCTGGAGCCCTGCAATAGGGATTAATGCAGAAATAAAGATTTCCGTTTTTTGAAATACTCTTATCTTTATCTGGAACTCTGATCTAACCTATCTGCAATAGTTGCAAGATGCGCCGCCACAAAAACTGGAAAATATATGGGCAACTTTACAGAAAGTGTACTGCAGGACTGAATGCAGAAAACTCTAGTTTAACCCTTTGAACCCTAGTCCCGCATATAGGTGTTATTTTCAAACAATGTACATGTGAATAGTAAAATTGTCCTGTGCAAACAGTGAAGACCCAGATCAGAGGGCTCCCAAAGGAGCCCTCTGATCAGGGTCTTCACTGTTTGTCATAATGCCAAACATTGACAAAAACAACCCTTAAAAGTCAGAAATGGACTAGACTAAAATGGAAACTGGAATTGTCCATTTAAAGTTTCAGGGAGGAAAGAGTTAAACATATTTTTTATTTCCAAAGTAGTGCAAGGGATACTTTTTCTCACTCTCTCTCATCCATATACAATCACACCACTTGTTCAACATATATGCTAAGGGTTGCAATGATGCAATAGAATAAAATAAAAGACGGGCAGCTCTAAAGTGTATTGTTTAACTGCAGGACTAAATACAGAAAACTCCAACAAGATACAATTGATACTGTTATTTCTCTCTCTCTGATCCATATAAAACGTACCGTTACCTGCAGCACTCCTGTGAAGCCTGGCAGCTCTGTCTATAGCATAGGGGTCCAGATTGGCAATCACATAGGGCCGCAATACTTGGTTCTGGCTTCTGTTGGTACCTAGAAAATAAATCTCAACCCATTACTCTCTAAATACACCTTATATATAGCATAGGGGTCCAGATTGGCAATCACATATTTATTATGATAGGGTCGCAATACTTGGTTCTGGCTTCTGTTGGTACCTAGAAAATAAATCTCAACCCATTACTCTCTAAATACACCTTATATATAGTATAGGGGTCAAGATTGGCAATCACATAGGGCCGCAATACTTGGTTCTGGCTTCTGTGGGAAACTAGAAAATAAATCTCAACCCATTACTCCATATATACACCTTTTTACACCTTGAAAATAAATCTTGATATAACCAGGGTTCCAGATAACAGTAAATGGAACAAATCCAACTTTTTTTTTTTACCTATTTCAGCACCAAATCCAATGGTGGCGCACTACTCATTAGAACCATCTCAAAGATTTTTGTTTTTTGAAATGCTCACCCTATCTGGAGTTCTGGTTACATTAACAGTATTAGTTTTCTTTCTGACTCACTGAGCCATGTTTTAACTTTAAAATATCGATATGTTCGCTTTAAGCAAATTTGAAATAATGAAGTCCAACTAACTATAGAAATACGGCATTTAACCCTTTGAACCCTAGTCCCGCATATAGGCGTTCTTTTTAAACAGTGTACATGTGAATAGTACACTTGTCTTGTGCAAACAGTGAAGACCCAGATCAGAGGGCTCCGAAAGGAGCCCTCTGATCAGGGTCTTCACTGTTTGTCATAAGGCCAAAAATGGACAAAAACAACCCTTAAATGTCAGAAATGGACTAGACTAAAATCGAAACTGGAATTGTCCATTTCAAGTTTCATGGAGGAAAGGGTTAAGCAAGATATTTAGGTTTAGTGATTACCAAGAAGTTGGTCCATAGCAGTGAGCTGTGCCAGAGCATTAGGAGCTGTGTTTGTGTACACCTGGTTATTAGACTGTTGGTATGGCAACATGGCCTGCTGGAGCTGCTGAAGTTGTTGTTGTTGTTGCTGCTGCTGCTGTTGGAGCTGTTGTTGTTGTTGTTGCTGTTGGGCAGTAGCCTGCTGATGTTGCTGTTGTTGCTGCTGGGCCGTGTAGATCTGCTTGGACAGGTCCGAGACTGGAGACTTCATGTCACGGTTACTAACTTTTAAAGCATTCTGAAAATTATAATAGGAAAGTTATAGTAAATCTTTATTTCTGCATTAAACCCTATGGTGTTACTACTCATTAGAATTGTCACGAAGAAAAGTTTCTAATGAGTAGTAACACCATAGGATTTGGTTCTCAAATGAGTGGTCAGGTCTGAAACAGGAGACTTCATGTCATGGTTACTAACTTTTAAAGCATTCTGCAAATCATAAATGATAATAGAAAGTTCTAGTAAAACACCAACATTCTACGTCTGAAGTCAAACAAAATTTGTTAGGGAGACAACAGGGCTCCAGATACTCATTTCAGCACCAATTCCTCTGGTGTTACTACTCATTATAATTGTCTTGAAGAGAATTCTAATGAGTAGTGACACCATAGGGTTTTATGCAGAAATAAAGTCTTTTTTCTATAGAAATACTCACCTTACCTGGAGTCCTGGGACAACAAAGCTCACCAAACGAACATTTCAAAACTTAAAATCAGAGGTCAAAGTCATAGGTGTCAAACTTTTTTGTGCGCATGAAAAAGTCTTGCCCATATACAATTGCATCCAAAATATGAAAGCAATACCTTAAGGGTCATAGAAGTTATGAGCATTGTTTACGCTGTTCACAACGACTCGGAGGCCAACAACTACGCAGGGGTATATCATAAGCTTAATTGTTTTATATGAACTACTGTAACAAGTAATTATTTTTCAGGTTAAAGGCTTATGGCTGTCAAAGCAGGATGGAAAATAACCAGTACGATTTTGGAAGAGAATCCCATTTTTACATTCTGCTTTAGGTTGCCATCTGTCTCACATACAATGAGCAATTTCAAAATTAAAGCGAGGTTACTAATATTTTAGCAGACATTATTTTCAGCTATTTACTAGGAATGTGTTTGTTAAACATGGATGTGTGGTGTCAAACTTAACAATATTTAAAATGCCAATACTTTATATTGAGTAGATAGTTAGTAAAACATTCTTCCATCATATCTGCACCAAATCCTATGATAGCACTGCTCATTAGAAACACTGCCTCTCTCCTTAAATAGAATCTTCCTAGGTTTTGATAAAGACACATTTTTTAAGTAACAGTAAAACCTCTGTATTACGACTAAATGTGTAAAGTTAATTATTAGGTGTTTATGACAGGTGAGTGCCCAAAGCAAGGTGATAGTAAAACAGAAAACTCCTGCAGGAGCTTTCTGTTTTACTGCCACCTGTCTTTTATATAATTAGCCTTTGTTTGAGTGGTCGTATAAGAAGATCAACTATACCAACTTTAATCTTCATACAATAGATGGGTTCCTCGGAACACGTGTGTCACCTGCCAGCAACCAGACGAAAAAGAGTTATAGCAGAAATAATGTGCCGCAAAAGAAATTGTAGAAAAGGGGAATAACTCTCACAGTATTGATGCAAGAGAAATGAACCATGTGCAAGAAACATTCAATCATCAAATTATTTAAGCAAATAAAATTTTATCTGGAAGGCATGAGTAGAACAGAAGTTATATGCTGAAAACAGAAAATATGGAAAAGGGGAATAACTCTCACAATATTGATGCAAGAGTTATGACCCTTGTGCAATACTCTTCCACTTGTCGAGCTCTTTCCATAAATGAAGTTTCATCTCAAAAGTTTCGGTAGAACAGGAGTTATCCTACCTCCTACAAGTTTCTAGCTATCCGATTGGTGAATTGGCGTCACGTGAAAGCCGTGTATTTTCCATCCACTGCTTTCAGCAACCTAGTATTGGTCCCAGGGGCAACAGATCTTATGCACGTGAAAACGTTAGCAACGAAACGTTCAAAATGACCAACGTTCGATGAAGATGACGTCATTTGGTTTCTATAACGGTCGCGCTTATGTAAACATTCAAACTATTTACATATTCGTTGATTTTGAACCAGACAAATTGGAGAAAACGTTATTCTTTCCCAATAAACGCGTTTACGCTAAAACTAATATTTCCATTGCAAACAGGTTGAAGCCAGATCATACGCCGGGTGACTCGGAGTCTGATCAGGCTCCAAACTGTTTGCCACTAATAGAGTTGTCAAAAAGTTATTATTTTGTACATATTATTACGATGCGTTTGCGTTTAAACGGGAAAGAATAACATTTTCTCCACTGTATACAATAAACAAGTCATTAAACGGTTGCTAATTAAGATGTATACAGTATTTGGGCGGTAAACATGACGTCACGCACTAATGTTTAGATAATGATTGATGACGTCATGTTTTCAAATTATATGACAGTGACCGCCTTTAATCTATTTAGTAAAGAATAAAAGGTAGTCGGTAGGATAAAAACGTTACACAGTGTTCAAGTGACCTAATATGGAATATACACTGCCAGTAAATTCCATATGGGACTCGAGCTACGCTCTCGTCCCATATGGAATTTACTTGCAGTGTATATTCCATATTAGGTCACCTGAAAACTGTGTAACTTATATTATGAGGCGTGATGCAAAAAGCATGACGGACTGACAAACGGACGGACAGACACCGGAAAAGTGATCCCTAAGTGTCACCTCTGCCTACAGCAGGCGACACAAAAAAGTCTATGGTTACCATCATGTCTATCAATGCAGCTTCCGAGCCCTCACTGCTGAAGCCACTTGTGTCCGAGTCATACGGAGAGTTACTTCTCGATGTCTGTTTGTTGTTGGAGGACATCAGGCCAAATATCTGCTCTATAGGTGAGAGGGTCTCATTCAGGGGTGTTGAAGGGGTGATAGGTGTTCCTGTGCTCGAGTCATAGTCACTGTAGAATATAAACAAAGGTAAAAGCATATTATCTCTATCCGAATCATCTTTTGATCAGAATGGTGATAAACATTTTGACCAAATTTCATGAAAATTCAACGAGATTTGTAGCCTCTAAAGTTCTATTATTTGACATAGTCACCTAGTTTTTTAACCCGACATGACCCACATTCAAACTTGACCCAGATTTCTTCAAGAAAAACATTGTCATTAAGTTTCATGAAGATCGGATGAAATTTGTAGCCACTAGAGTGTTAACAGGTCAATTGTGAATGGACAAACGGACACCCAGCAATCCTAATAGCTTACTTTGGCACTTCCTGCCAGGTAAGCTAAAAATACATTTATAGCCAAATTTTACAAAGTTAACATTTTCTACATTTCATTGCATTACGATTAGATAATCATTTTTACGTCTTACATTGTTCCTCCACAGAAGAAAATAGTCACATGTTTCATAAGAATATGTATCATAACCCTATGGTGTGACTACTCATTAGAATCGTCTCTGTGAGATGATTCTAATGAGAAGTCACATCATAGGATTTGGTGATGAAACAAGCACGAAAATGGGATTTGTTCAGTTAACTCCTTATCTGGAGCCCTGGTACCAACCTGTATATGGGTGTTCCTGGTGCAGAAATAAGAGTAATGGGTCAAAAGGGACAGAATAACGCCGTCTCTACTGTACCTACCTGTAGATGGGTGTTCCTGGTGATCCCCTGATGGCCCGTGTGGGTTTCTGTGGTGTCTCCGTTGACTGGGTAGCCTTGGACATGAGGCTTTCTATCTTACACTGGTTATTGTTGGCATCCGACAGCACCTTGCCATAGGACTGGGTGTATAGGTCAGGCTGCTTGTACTGCGTGGAGTATAAGTCAGGCTGCTTGTACGACTGGGTGTATAGGTCAGGTTTAGTGTACTGTTGGGAGTATAGGTCAGGTTTACTGTATTGTTGGGAGTACACATCCTGCTTTTGCTGTACGTATGCTGTGGAAATAACACAAGTTATATAACCAGGGCTTCAGAAAAAGACGAGTATTTCAAAAAAATAAAATCTTTATTTCTGCAATAAATCCTATGGTGTCACTACTCATTAGAATCGTCTCGAAGAGATGATTCTAATGAGTAGTAACACCATAGGATTTGGTGCTGAAATTAGTAATAAAATGTTTATTGTATTGCTGAGAGTACACATCCTGCTTTTGCTGTACGTATGCTGTGGAAATAACACAAGTTATATAACCAGGGCTTCAGAAAATGACAAGTATTTTTAAAAATAAATTTGTCATTTCTGCAACAAACCCTATGGTGTCTGAGTAGCAACACCATAGGATTTGGTGCTGAAATGATTAAGAAAATGTTGGATTTTGTTCAGTTTACTCCCTCTTATATGGAGTCCATGTGAAACATGTTTATGTAGGTATTCTTACTTGAGATTTTACACTTCCCCTGATATTAGCATATACAGCGCTCCCTCTCTACAACGGCCCTCCCAACAACGACTCCCTCCTTACAACGACACTTGCCGCTGTGATGGCAATTATGTCCAACCTATTCACGGCTGCAATGTCGTCTGCTTAAATTGTCGTCTGTTTTTTTTTCTTAAAGTTACATAATGGACATTTTGACAGAAAAAAGTAATTACGATTGACAAACAGCTTGAATCCAGATCAGACGCCGCGTTACGCGGCGTCTGATCTTGATTTAAGCTGTTTGCAAATGTAATCTAATATCCCTCTCTATACCGACTCCCTCCGAACAACGCACACATTTTTTGTCTCCCATTGGATGTCGTTGTAGAGAGGGAACACTGTAAACTCATAGTTGAGCCGTGCCTTATTGCATTGAAACATTGTACAGGGTTCTAGATAAGGGGGAGTAAACTGAACAAATCAAGCATTTTCTCACTTATTTCAGCACCAAATCCTATGCTGTTACTACTCATTAGAATCGTCTCTTCGAGACGATTCTAATGAGTAGTGACACCATAGTGTTTAAAGCGAAAATAAAGATTTTAATTTTTGAAATACTCCCCTTATCTGGAACCCTGATTGTACATGTGCATGGCTGACATCCTAGGCTCTGTATCTTGAGGTTGGTCTACACTGCCAAATACTAGTTGTTGTATAATATAGTTACATAAAATGCTTCAGATGCATGTGGCCGTCACACAATCTTTGATGCAGCGGCTACAGTGGAGAATCTGTTATTCTTTCCCAATAAACGCGTTTACGCTAAAACTATTATTTGCAGTGCAAACAGTTTGGAGCCAGATCAGACGCCCGGTAACCCGGCGTCTGATCAGGCTCCAAACTGTTTGCCACCAAAATAAACAAGAATTATCAGAATTGTCCAAAAGTTGTTCTTTTCTACGTTTTAGTGCTTTGCGTTTGCGTACGTTTGCGTTTAAACGGGAAAGAATAACAGATTCTCCACTGTAGCCTTGATCTACACCGTTTGCAATGCAATAAGGCAGGTTTTCTCCTGACTTGGCGCCATATGATCTTTTCATGTATGGCGGTGCCGTAAAACCTAACTCAATCATTTAAGTTCTCATGTTTGAGGTATGTGAACCCTTCTCCTGTTACTAGCCTATACTGGCACTTTTTGAACAGTGACACAAGTCCAACATGGGTTTGCACTCTTTTCCTTAACCCTTTGAACCCTAGTCCGCATATAGGCGTCCTTTTCAAACAGTGTACATGTGAATAGTACAGTTGTCCTGTGCAAACAGTGAAGACCCAGATCAGAGGACTCCGAAAGGAGCCCTCTGATCAGGGTCTTCAGTTTGTCATAATGCCAAATATAGGCAAAAACGGCCCTTAAAATTCAGTAATGGGCTAGACTAAATGGAAACCGGAATTGTCCATTTCAAGTTTCAGGGAGGAAAGAGTTAACCCTTAGCCTGCCAGTCACGACTATAGCTCCATATGCAAACAGCTTGGATCCGGATGAGACGCCGAGTAACTCGGCGTCTCATCCGGATCCAAGCTGTTTGACACTCGGACAACATTTTCAGCAATTTTGAGCAACTTTGAAGCACTTTGAAACTTGAAGCAGACGAGAAATATAGCAGACGACAATTTATTTGGCGGGCTAAGGGTTAATATAATCAAGTCGATATAATAGTAAAAGTGATATACTGGCCTTGTCCTGGCCATTTTGAAAGAATAAAGAGTTTGGCATTTGCAATTTTTTTTCATTCATAACCCATTTGCTTTTTGGAAGAATTTTGGTATCAAATTCTCTTATTAAACTAGTTTTTATGATGAGATTTTAACATGAAGAGTCTAAATTACGTTTAAGTCTGTTGTTACTTCCTACTATCAATTGCTGATAATTACAGGGAGGTCTGTTACATATGTTCCAAATATTAGAAAGGCACTTTGCATGCACACTAAGTCACTTATGCACAGAGTTGCAGAAGAAGGGATTGGGCAATCTTTCAAAAGGAGATGGTTGGGCAAATTCTTCCAAGGGGGATAACTGGACTAATTACTTCACAGTGAGATAATAGGACAAGTATTCAAAGGGAGATAATTGGGCAATTCTTCAAAGGGAGATACTAGGGAAAAGTCTTCAAAGGGAGATTATATACCAGGAAAGGAGTCTTTGTACTGAGAGTTGCTATAGCTCTGGCTCTGATACTGCTGATTGGCTGATGGGTAAAACAACTGGAACCCTGCGGAGACAAGGAAACACAGAGCCATGATTGTATCCAGCCTTGGTATTTTTGGGGTTATTTTAGACTGCTGACTTTCCAGTTCCAATTTACATCGACTCTTGAGGGGTAACTTAACAGAGCTACAGATGAGAGGAGTATTTCTTATTTCTGCATTAAACCCTTTGGTGTCACAACTCATTACAATCGTCTCGAGACGATTCTAATGTTAAATAACACCATAGGATTTGAAATTAAGGAAATGAGTGAGAAAAGTTGGATTTGTTCAGTTTACTCCCTCCCATCTGGAGCCTGGAACTTACTTAGTTAATAGGCAAACAAATTTCAACTTATGGCAAACAGTGCATATCCTGATCAAAGAGTTTCTTCAGGGTTTAACCTTGGGTTTTTCATTTTGGGGGTCCAAAGGACCCTCAAACCATCCACTTTGAGAGTCCCTCAGCATATTTGGGGGGTCCAAAAATTATTTTATGTGAAAAATGCCTAAAACTTCTGTTAACAGACCAAATTCATCTCTAAGGGAACATGAGGATTTGTTAGTAACAACATATTGGAGCAAAGATATTAATTCGGGGTCGAGAATATTATATATCAGTCCAGAGTAAAGTGCGCCCAAGGATTTGCGGGTCCAGTTGACTCGTGGGGTTTGACAAACACGAGTCTTGGAAACCTGCATTCCTGAAAGCCTGGTACACTGTTTGCAAGTTATGTATATACACTCAGTGCAAAAAGAAACGCACACTTTTATTACAATATTATCTGTATGTAGAAGGAACGTATTTGTGAAATAATCTTTTCATTACAGTCAGTAGTTCCGTCTTGGGCTATCAATGTTCAAAATGGGAGGTTTATCATTGAATTGGTATCATCACAACCTGTACAAATCGGTGTGATGTTTTCAACAGGCATTAGTTAACTCTTTCGCTGCCAAATTAATTGTGATATTTTTTATCCCACCACCGTTTCATTGTCGTCTGCTTCAATTTTGTTGTTTGCAAGATCGTTTCAAAGTAAGATTTAAAGTAGTATGACTTAAAGTATATCTATACGAGTGTCAAACAGTTTGGATCCTGATCAGACGCCGCGTTAGCAGCGTCTGATCAGGATCCAAACTGTTTGAAAATGCGCCTTTTGACGTCATTAAGAGTGAAAGGGTTAAAATACAGCACAGTAATTTTATGAATATGTTTTTCTAAACTTGTGGTTGAATTAAATTGATCTTGAGATATGGTCTTAGTATCTTAAAAAAAGTCTCTTAATCTGCGCCTGAGCACAATGTGCGTTTCTTTTTGTACTGAGTGTACATATACTGGGTTTCTCCCACAGTTAGCATTTAGGGTTTAGTCTGTCTTTTAATGTAAAATAATAATCCCAAGGGTGGAACTAATTTTACCCAAGGGGCATGATTTGAGGAGGACCGCCACTAGAAATTGTCTCATGCAAAATATCTAAGCTCCGAGCCTTCAATTATTGTGAAGATTATTTACATTTTCATTTTGGCTGCCAACTGGTTTTCATTTTCATCACTTAGGATTTTGTTATTCAAATCTCATGTCTCAATCTTTAAATCACCAATAGTCACAAGAGCAACAAGACTGCGTTAAAACATTTATGCCACTATGGCGTCTTTGTCAATATACAGTCGAACTTCGATATCTCGAACTCGTTTAACTCGAACTATCCGATAGTTCGACATATGAACTGCATTATTTCATGCTCTGTTAAGTCGAACATACCCATATTTCAAAGTTAAAACGTGGTTTAGCCACGTTTTAACTTTGAAATACGGGGTTGTTAGACAAAACCGCCTTCGAGATATCGAAGTTCGACTGTATTCCGAAGTCCAAATTAATAGGGTCAAATAAAGGTTTGGGTGTCACAGAGACTTGAGAAAGGTCCAAGGCAACAATTGTATAAGGATCAAGGCATTCCTAGACTTATTAAAATGTGAACTTTTGATGTTAGAAGAAACAGTAATATCTGCTTAACCTCTTGCCCATGGAAAAACGCATAGAAACAATCACTATATATATGCCTCCTGCACATGTATAGATGCCAAGGATACAGGAGAATACGTTATTCTTTCACGTTTAAATGCAAATGAAAATGAAACACATCACAGTCAAACATAGAAAATGACAATTTTTTGAAAATTCTGACTAATCATGTTAATCTGAGTGGCAAACAGTTTGGAGCCTGATCAGACACCGACCCAGCGTCTGATCTGGCTCCAAAACTGTTTGCAATAGAAATAATTGTTTTAGTGTAAACGAGCTTTTGTGGGAAAGAATACCGTTTTCCCAACTGAATAACAAGACAGAATAGAGAAACAAGTCTTTCTTTCACTACATACTTACCTTGGTACTGGTTGTCATGGTAGCTATGGCTGTCATGGTAACTATGGTTGTCATGGTAACTATGGGCGTTGTTAACTCCCTGCTGGCTATGAGGACCAGAAATAACCGGCAATTGTGTCATGGAATCTGAAAACATTGGCACTAAATATCAGTTTAAAACAGAGCTCCAGATACATGTATGGTGAATTTTTCAAAAACAAACTTCCTTATAAAAGTCTCCTACAAACCCTATGATGCGACTACTCATGACAATTATCTTTTTTAACCAAAAGTGATGAAAACAAACAATATTAAATTATTACTGTACTATATAACTTACGTTTGGCCTGTTCATTGTTGAGGCTAGCAAGACTGTTTAGATCCAGAGTATTGTCCAACATGGCGTTGATTCTCTTGAAGATATCGGAGTTCCCACCTGACCAGTAACTCCCATCTTCCACCTCATGCTGCTTCTGGACAGAACGACAAAAACAAGTCACAAAAATATTTTACAGGGCTTCAAATCCTGTCCAAAGACTGCGTTCAATAAACGCTTATGCCCCCGGTGGCATCCTTGACAATATATTCTGAATCTTTTCTAAGTCCAAATTAGGTCAAGGTCAAAGTCAAAATCAAGGTTGGGTGATATTGGTGGATAGGGAATGGTCCAAGGCAACAACTGTATAAGTATCAAAGCATTTGAGTAAGCGGTGTTGATGCTAGACGAAACGGTAAAATCAACTTAACCTGTTACGGACGGACGCACGGACGTGCCACCGAAATGGGTTAGAGGGCCTTTTCTTTTGTTATTTTCTTTTGTTTGAATAACGGGCCATGGCCCCTTATTCTATTGTTACGGAATGAACTCTATTGTCTTCTTTTGTTATGTTTACCGTTATCTGGCCAGAAAAGGCCCTCTAACCCATTTCGGTTGTGCGGATGGACGCACGGACGGACAGGACGATTACTATTATTATGCTCCCGCATCTGTCGATGCCTGGGGCATAAAAATATTTTACAGGGCTTCAAATCCTATGACGTAACTACTCAGTAGAATCGTCTCAAAGAGGCGATTCTAATGAGTAGTAACACTATAGGGTTTAATGCAGAAATAAAGATTTTGATTTCTGTTTTCTAACCCATTACCCTATTCCCACCTGACCAGTAACTTCCATCTTCCACCTCATGCTGCTTCTGGACAGAACGACAAAACCAAGTCACAAAAATATTTTACAGGGCTTCAAATCCTATGGCATCACTACCCATTAGAATCATCTCATAGGAAGGTGACTAATGCCCAGGTAAATATGCATGTTAATGGATACCTTGTTTGTCGCAATAATAGCTCATGAGCTAATGTTGATTGGTTATCAGAGCACCAGATAAGGGTAGTTTTTCAAAAACTAAAATCTTTATTTTTGAATAAAACCCTATGGTGTCACTACTCATTAGAATCGTCTCTTCGAGACGATTCTAATGAGTAGTAACACCATAGGATATGGTGCTTAAAAGAGTGAGAAAATGTTGGATTTGTTGAAATAACTACCTCTTATCTGGAGCCCTGGGTTATTATATGCGATGTTAAATAAAGCTTACCTTTACCTTTTACCTTTACACTACTCTCCTTATCTCGAGCCCTGCTACAGTGGAGAAAACGTTATTCTTTCCCAGTAAACGCGTTAACGTTAAAACTATTATTTCCCATGCAAACCGTTTAGAGCCAGATCAGACGCCGGGTAACCCGGCGTCTGATCAGGCTCTAAACTGTTTGCTACTCAGATTAAAATGAATGGTCAGGATTGTCAATAGGTTGTCTTTTTCTACGTTTTAGTGTAATGCGTTTGCGTACGTTTGCGTTTAAACGGGAAAGAATAACGTTTTCTCCACTGTATACAGAGCCTTTTGCTCAACTTTCTACTTGTCCCTTCAGGGTTACAGATAAAGAGAGTATTGGGGTATTTACCCAATTAACATTGTGGAAAAGCAATTGTTTTTCACAAGGAGTAACAACAAGAGGGCCTGAAGGCCCTGATATCGCTCACCTGTTGTACTGAAGCTTGATAGCTTTACCTTTCTGTTTCACCCGTTTTAATCTAAATCCATTCAAATTTGTAGTATAGCATGTAAACAATTTTGGAATACAACCTCATAATTCTTGTATAGTAGAGTACATCAAGGGCAGATAACTAGAGCCTAAACAATACTGAAATGAAGCCTTTACTAGCATTTCAAAGTATATGAAGGGCAGATAACTATTGCCACAATGATTAGATTTCAACAATAATTGCACTCCTTTGAGAACTTATAGGTATATACTTTGTGTGCAAGAAAAAAATCAAAATCCATTGAAAACTGTAGTTGCAAGAGTGTAAACGCTGTTAGATATGGCATTTTCAGCAATTCAAAGGTAGATAACTCTCAACCTATTGGTCTGATTTCAACCATAATCAAACTCATCTGAACTCTTATGGTCATATACAATCTGAGCAAGTTTGAGATATAGATTGGATAAAAAGTGTGGCCTCTAGAGTGTAAACACCCTTAAATATGGCATTTTTAGCAATTCAAAGGTAGATAACTCTCAACCTATTGGTCCGATTTCAACCATAATCAAGCTCATCTGAACTCTTATAGTCATATACAATCTGAGCAAGTATGAGAAAGATTGGAGAAAAATTGTGGCCTCTAGAGTGTAAACACTGTCATAATATTATGGCATTTTCAGCAATTCAAAGGTAGATAACTCTTGATCTATTGGTCTGATTTCAACCATAATTGATCTCATCCAAACTCTTATGGTAATATACAATCTGGGTAAGTTTGAGAAAGATTGGATAAATAATGTGGCCTCTAGAGTGTACAAACACTGTTAAATATGGCATTTTCAGCAATTCAAAGGTAGATAACTCTTAACCTATTGGTCCGATTTCAACCATAATGGTAATATACAATCTAAGCAAGTTTGAGAAAGATTGGATAAATATTGTGGCCTCTAGAGTGTAAACACTAAAATTGTTGACGCCAGACGACGCACGCCGGACAACGGACATTCAAGTATTGCAAAAGCTCACCCTGAGCTAGCTCAGGTGAGCTAAAAAGCAAAGAAATTTTGGAAACCTAATCAGAATATGAATAATACCGAATTACGAAAAGTCCCAATACCCAATAAAAATTTCAAAAACCCAATTCTGTAAAATAAATACCCAATTACTTCAATACCAGACATGAGGTAATCGTGTAATCGTAATCGATTGCAAACAATTACATTTTTTCAAAGTAATCGAATGTATTCGGTTACTTTTTCAAAATCGATTACATGTAATCGTAACCATTACAGGACCAAAAAGTGGTGTAATCAGCGATTACATTTCGATTACTTTGGAAATGTTATCATAGGTCTCTTATACAGTTGGTCTTATGATCTTGGCTTACATTATTAGCAAATCAAGTCTGGTTGAATGAGGTCTACATTATAAGCATATCCAATCTTATGACCTGGGTCTACACTGTCTACATTATTATCACATCCAGTCTAAATGATCTGATTCTACATTATTAGCCTATCCAATCTTATGATCTGGGTCTACATTATAAGCATATCCAGTCTTCTGATCTTGGTCTACATTTTTATCACACCATGCACAATCTGTTTGCAAAGACAATTTATGGGTACCACACTTAAATTTGCTTGAAGGTCTTTATTAACAATTAACAAGAGCCCCATGGGGCATATTCGCTCACCTGAGAATAATTGGAAAAATGGAGATATTGATTTATGTCCAGGACTGACCTAGATATGCAACAGACCGGAACATTTTGAATAAAATATGTAAAGTATATTTAAAAGTGTCACCATACAGAATATAAAAGCTCTGGCCTTATTAGAGTCAGAAAAGAGGATGTTTGAAATTTTCTTTATATAACTCTATGTAAAACAGTGACCCCCGGGGCGGGCCCAATTTTGACCCTAGGGGCATAATTTGAAGAAACTTAATAGAGGACCTGTAGGCGATGATATGTGCCATATATCTAAGCTCTGGCCCTTGTAGTTTTAGACAAGAAGCTTTTTTAAGTTTTCATTGTAAAAAATCTATTTTTAGCTCCTGTGACCTAGTTATGCAACGGACCAAAACCATTTGTACAATTTTGGTATAAGATATCTAGAAGTGTCACTATGCCAAATATCAAAGCTCTGGCCATATTAGTTTTAGAGAAGAAGACGTATGAAAATTTCACTATATAACTCTTATGTAAAACCTTGACCCCCGGGGCGGGGCCAATTTAGACCCCAGAGGCATAATTTGAACAAACTTGATAGAGGACCTGTAGGCGATTCTATGTGCCAAATATCTAAGCTCTGGCTCTTGTAGTTTTAGACGAGAAGATTTTTTAAGTTTTCATTGAAAAAATCTATTTTTAGCTCCTGTGACCTAGTTATGCAACCGACCACAACCATTTGAACAATTTTGGTAAAGGACATCTAGAAGTGTCACCATGCCAAATATCAAAGCTCTGGCCACATTGGTTTCAGAGAAGAAGACGTTTGAAAATTTCACTATATAACTCTATGTAAAAATTATAAATTTGTATTCAAATTGGAGTTTTATGAGTAAATAATACTTACCTGACAGTACTATGTGGATTTCTCTTTTCGTTCATTTCTCTCAATTCGCTCCCTTACTACCGGAAGTAAACTTTTTATCTCCCCTGAGTGTATCAACTTCCGGTACATGTGCTATAACGTCAGTTTCCTTTTCGGCGACCGAGTCACCAGGAAACTTGAACAAAGTGGGGTAGGCTGGGTGGGAATACCTGTACTGTCAGGTAAGTATTATTTACTCATAAAACTCCAATTTGAATACAAATTTATAATTTTTATTTCGTAAATAAACTTACCTGAGAGTACTATGTGGATTAATCATAGATTAACAAGCAGTACTGACAGGCAGGTGGGAGTTTAAGTTTCCCAAATATACAAATCTATGAAAACTCTCTTACCTTAATTGCAAGAGGATTTCCTGTCCCAACAACAGTTTGCTGGCTTTACTGCTCATCTCATCAGATATTCACAAATGTCCATTTCCAAGTTCCTCTTGAAATGTAATATCTAAACTGTCCCACATACTACTATATCCCATATATACATAGTGATACTTAACATCACACATTTATATCAGATCCGGGAGTACCAAGAAATTCGCCGGAAAAAAAGATACCCCGTTTGTAACAAAGAGCTGTTCCTAAGCTCTTAATAGTTTGACTGTATCATATTCTTCAAAAACAACTACATGTTTAAAAAGTCAACATTCACACATTTCAGATAGTGCTTGATAAACGTGGTCTCCCTTGACCAGTCAGCAGCATCCATAACATGCTTCAATGATGCTCCCTTAAAGAGTGCCCAAGATGGCCCCACACTTCGTGTAGAATGTCCTCTGACATTTTTCACTGATTTTCCTCTAAGTTTATATGCAAATTTAATGACATCCACGAGCCACCTAGAAATCGTCTGGCTTGTGACCGGACTATGAGGTTTCTTTAAGGCTAAGAATAACTGAACAACATCACTTTCTGTACCTAAACCTCTGAAACATTCAGTTTTCTTCAAATAATAGGCCAAAGCCCTCTTAGGATCCAACTTTTTGTTCTTTGGAAACGACGGCACAAAAATTTTGCTACTGTAGTGACTAGGCCTGTCCTGCTTTGACAAACCTGCACGGATGAAAGTAATTCCTTTTTTCTGTACATTTATATTTCCTTCTCCGAGCCTTAATGCCTGAAGATCACTGCATCGTCGAAAACAAGTGATGGCCGTCAAAAAACAGGTTTTCCATGTCACAAACTTCAATGAAGCATCCTTCATTGGTTCAAATGGTGGCTCTTGTAAACAACCTAAAACAAGAGGAAGATCCCATTCTGGAATAAGTTTCTTAATGGGTGGTCTTTTGTTAAATACACCTCGTAAAAGACGAATAATGAAGGGATGCTGACCTATCGGCAAATTGTCAATAGGTGCAAGAACTGAAGATAGCATAGACCTGTAACCTGTTATTGTCTTATATTTGAGACCTTGGTCAAAGAGATAAGTCAGAAAATGAGCACAATCTTTCAAAGATGTTGTATAGGGATCGATTTCCCGTTCACTACACCAACAACTAAATTTTCGAAATTTGCAGTTGTAGTCCTTTTGTGTGCCTGACCTCCAGGAAGCTGATAACAACTTCCTAGTGTTTTCTGAAAACCCCTTTGAGCTGAAATTTCGGTCGATAGTAGCCATGCAGTCAAACAAAGAGCTTCTGGCTTTGGGTGAAGAATTTTCCCTTTCCCTTGAACCAGAAGATTGTGCATTTTTGGCAACTTGATTGGACATGCTATCAACATTTCTAACAGAAGAGGGAACCAATGTTGCCTCGGCCAGTTCGGAGCAATCAGAATTAATTTGCATGGAAACAACTTCATGTGATTCAGAACTTTGGGAATCAATTGAATAGGTGGGAATGCATACGCATACATGTTCAGCCATGCAATTGACAGGGCATCCAATGCTAAAGCTTGAGGATGAGGAATCCATGAGCAAAACAGTGGAGTCTGTTTGTTCTCGGCCGTTGCAAAAAGATCTATCAAAGGCCGATCCCAGAGATAAAATATTCTGCAAACCACTGTTTTGTTCAGGGACCACTCGGCCTCCCTTACTGTATGCCTGCTCAATGAATCTGCTAGTACATTCAGTTTCCCCAGTATGTGAACTGCCTTGAGAGACATATTGTTCCTCAATGCTAGTCCCCACAGATCCCAGGTCAACTGATGTAGTTGAACAGACCTTGTTCCGCCCTGGCGATTGATGTATTGGCAAACAGACGTATTGTCTGACCTTATCAAAACATTCTGATTTTTCAGTGTTGGCAAAAAATGTTGCACTGTCAATATTACTGCCTTCATTTCCAGAACATTGATATGGAGTAATTTCTCTGAAATTGACCACCGACCTTGCACTGTTTGGTTGTTCATGTGACCACCCCAGCCCCATGTTCCACTTGCATCTGTGGTTATTGTCACAGGAAAATACATTGGAAGAACAGACCTGCCCTTGAGAATGTTCTGATCCTGTAACCACCAAGACAAATGACCCTTTAGACATTGAGTAACTACCACCTTGTGGGTTAATGGCATTCTGATTGGACTCCAGTTTTGAAGTAAATGGAGCTGAATTGGTCTCATGAACAACCTTGCATTGGGAATCAAGTCCAGACACGACGCTATCATACCTAATAGAATTAGATAGTCCTTTGCTGTAATTCTGCCTTTTAACAGATTTAGAGCTGCCTTCTTTAGCTTTGTTATTCTTTCCACTGTTGGAAAAACAAGACCCTCTTTCATGCTGAACTGACCCCCTATGTATACAAAGTCTTGAGATGGAATTAGACAAGACTTTTTCTTGTTTATTATGAAACCCAATTGAAACAGTAGGGTTAGAATCAGATTGCGATCCTCTAGAAGTTTCATTCTGATTTGGTTTAGACCGAGCCAATCGTCGAGATAAATCGACAATCGAAGACCCTGTTTCCTGAGGAAAGCTACCACAACTGACAGGACCTTGCTGAAAACTCTTGGTGCTACTGTTGGGCCAAAACACAGAGCACGAAATTGGTACACTACTCCCTGATAGCAAAATCTCAGGTATTTGCGGTGTTTTTTGAAAAATTTTATGTGAAAGTAGCCGTCCTTTAAATCTAGACTTATTCCAAAATCTGCCTTTTGAACTAGGTTTAATACTTTTGACATATTCTCCATTTTGAAATGCTTCTTCCTCAGATACCCATTCAGAGGTTTTAAATTTATGACAGGTCTCATCTCTCCCGATTTCTTGGGAACTAGAAACAACGTACTGTAAAAACCGCTGTGACACTGGTTTGAATCTACAATTTCTATTGCATTTTTTACTAAAAGCTCTTTTATCTCTTTTTCTACTAAAAGCTGTTGATTTGAAGGAACTTTTGTATGCTTTATGCCCAAAAAAGGAGGTTTCTTTTCGAACTCCAATTTGTACCCTTCCTTTATAACATCTAGAACCCATTGATCTGAAGTTATTTGTTTCCAGTTGTTCAGAAAATGGGAGAGACGAGCCCCAACAGGTATCTGAGGAAACTTGGCAATGGTACTCACCTTGTCATTGCTTAGTTGGTCTTCCCAACTTCCCTCGTGAAGAGGCTGATCCCCTTTGATATGAATCGGTGTCATTCCTAGACCTGAACGATCTGGGATTTCTTGATTGGTATGAGTCATTATAACGCTCCCGTGTTCTTGGCAACTTTGGAATACGAAAATTGTTGTATTCCCGGTTATTGTCTGTATGAACCCGTTTAGCATTATTCTGTTGACGGACTGGAGACATTTTGCGTTTATTGTCTTTCTTTTTCAATTCAGGTAACATTTCATCTAACTGCTTCTTCTTCTCCTTTCTGGACTTAAGAAGCTGTTCCAGCCCTGATCCAAAAACACCCTCACCAGAGAGAGGCAAGTTTGCGAAGTCGTTAGAGTCTTGCAACTCATGTAAGGCTGTGTCAGACATGGAAACAGTACGCCTTATTATGTGATGAAAGGCACCAGATCTGCTTACTTGATCCAATCCCTTTGTCGACATTGCAAAAATGTCCTTCACCTGTTGAATACCCTTGTCCTTGTCATAGTCACTAGAACTCATAAATTCCACAAGGTTTCCCAAACTTTGTTGGATGTACAATTGCACAGTAATACCAAGCTTTGCTGCCTGTTGACCCCTGTAGGCCATCTTCTCCACCATTTTGCATGGTTGTGTGTACAAAGTCTTAGCTTTAGATTTTTTAAATGAAGCCTTGGCACCAAAGCGATTTACTAAACAGGATTCCACTAATGGATCCAAGGTTGGAACTTCCAAATACTTGTCCGTATCCTCATCAACAGGAAACAAATCAAAATTTTCCTCTGCAAAAGCAGAAACTTCATTGGGCTTATTACATCTGAACCCATTCTCTAACACTTCCTTTTGTGATTTGTCGATACAAATGCCATCCTTTTTTACTGTCTTTTTGACCGTGGCATCCTCTCCAAAAATGTCAAACAAACACTTCCTTGTATTTTCAGACAACTCTGAATCTTGACATTTGCTACCCGTTGAATTATTATTTTCATCACAAGGTTCATCCTCTGACAAGTGGCTATCTGCACACAAGGATACAACGTCTTCATTATCAGAACTGTCAGAGTCACTGAGACGTTGTGTAGATTTCCAATTCCGTTTATGACTTTGTGTCAAACGGTTTTGTGACTCAGAACGACTTTGTGTCGAACTGGCTTGAGTGTCACGCACCACGTGCGTAAGTAGTGAATCCAATTTAGTATTCACGGCAGAGAACTTTGTGTTCCACTGTTCCTCCAAAATGTCGTAGCGAGACCTACGCTTACTTGTTTTAGGCATAACCGTAACACTGTCTGAGTCTGAAAGACCCATTTCAACTTCCTTAACTTTCTGCACTTCGGCTTCTGCCATAATGCGAATCCGCTAAGCTGAGAGCGATGAGAAAACGACCTTACTCGGTCGCCGAAAAAAAGAAACTGACGTTATAGCACATGTACCGGAAGTTGATACACTCAGGGGAGATAAAAAGTTTACTTCCGGTAGTAAGGGAGCGAATTGAGAGAAATGAACGAAAAGAGAAATCCACATAGTACTGTCAGGTAAGTTTATTTACGAAATAAAACTGTGACCCCAGGGGCGGGGCCAATTTTGACCCCAGTGGCATAATTTGAACAAACTTGATAGAGAACCTGTAGATGATGCTATGTGCCAAATATCTAAGCTCTGGCCCTTGCAGTTTTTGACAAGAAGATTTTTTAAGATTTCCTTATTTTTTCACTTTGGTTGCCATGGCAACCAGAGTTCTGCATTGTTTTTAATTCTTTGAACAAATTTGAAAGAGCTTGACCCAAGGAACATTTCTGTAAAGTTTGGTCAAATTCTGTCAAGCGGTATAGGAGGAGATGTCATTTGAAGCAATTGTTAACGACGACGGACGAAGCACAACGCACGACGCCGGACACAGAGCCATCCCAATAGCTCACCTTGAGCCTTTGGCTCAGGTGAGCTAAAAAGGTGAGAAGTCAACAACAATACAATGCCTATGGGTGGATAATCAGTAACAATGAGAGTTTTACCACTACCTGAACCCTTAACAAAGATGATAAGTGTTTTAATATGTCCTAAGTGTGAAACCTGTTACAGTAAAATCTCTCTATTAGGACCACTCAATTATGTTAATTATTTTGTGTTCATTGCAGATGACTGCTTAAAGCAATGTTAAAGTAAAACAGAAAGCTCCTAAAACAGTTTATATGTTTTACTCTTACTTTTCTTTAAGCTGCCAGTTGCATTTCATGTAAATAGTTAGCTGCTTTTTAGGGGTCGTAAAAGTCAGGTCTCACAAACTTTAATTCACCTTTTCTATTCTTCGTTTCTTTTTACGATGTAAGTTAAGCCATAACGATGAGAACTATAAATGGTTTTCAATCTTATGTTCAAAAGGACTTTATATACTCCACATATTAATATAGTCAATGTCATTGACTGTACGTGTTGCTGCTGTTATAAAGTATGGCATTAAAGTTCTTTGAGATACTCATGGACATATCAGGATAAGTGAAAGTGCAAACTGTGTTGGACATTTATATTGGGATCTACAAAAAATACTTCAAACTTACATTTATTTGATAAAATAGTTTAATAATATTATAGTCAGTGTATGCCTTAAAATTCTCCAATGTAATCAATGTAATCGAAATGTAATTTCAAAGTAATTGGTCTCATGTCTGTTCAATACCTTATCTGTAACCCTGTCCTTTGCAGCCACCTTTGAGCGATTTTTAAGCCACAAATCCTTTACCATGCAAAAACCTAACCCCTAAATAGCATTTTCCCCAGTCTTAACCCTTAGCCCGCCAAATAAATTGTCGTCTGCTATATTTCTCGTCTGCTTCAAGTTTCAAAGTGCTTCAAAGTTGCTCAAAATTGCTGAAAATGTTGTCCGAGTGTCAAACAGCTTGGATCCAGATGAGACGCCGAGTTACTCGGCGTCTCATCTGGATCCAAGCTGTTTGCATATGGAGCTATAGTCGTGAGTGGCAGGCTAAGGGTTAATACAAGTCACTAAGTGGCTGTTGAAAGCAAGCTGAAAGTAAATCAGGTTTGGTTTCTTTGTTAATATCGGCTCCTGCCTTCAGAAATTCCCTGAACTAGCCTGAATGAGTTTACTCTTTACCCCAAAGCCCGTTTCTAGTTTTGAACATAAGTGACCACTTAAAGCAGGTTAAAAGTAAAGCAGAATGTGTCTTATGGTGAATTCTGCTTTACTTTCTTCCTGCTTTAAGCTTCCATCCGATAGAATATAGAAATAATATCTCATGATAGATATTCATGATTGTAAAAAATGCAAAGGTTTTCCTCAGTTGAGAAATTTAAATGCGCTAAAACAGGGCTCCAGATAAGAGAGTAAACTGCACAAATCCAACATTTTCTCACTTATTTTAAAATCAAATCCTATAATGTTACTACTCATTAGAATCGTCTCTTCGAGACGATTCTAATGAGTAGTGACAACATACGGTTTAAAGCAGAAATAAAGATTTTAGTTTTTGAAATACCCCCCTTATCTGGAGCCCTGGCTAAAAGGCACTTCATTTGGGGAAAGGGTTATGCAACCACCCTTCAGTGTCAATATCATTTTTACTACGAGGTATATGAGGAACAGAGCCAGGTAAATAAATATGCAAAACATTTAGGAAAAGGTGCTTCTATTGCGGTTACTCGTATTACCGGATAATACCGAATAATAGGTTTTATATGATTTTAAGTATTTCATTGCCAAAAGATGACTTTGCAAACAGTTTTGATCCTGATGATCATGATCATAACTGTTTGACACTAGCATTGACATTTCTTCAGTCAAAACAGCCCTAAAGCTGACTTTATAAGTATTGTAAGAGTTAGTTTTCCTTCTTTTAATTCCAAATATTTAGGATTACGAATCACCTTAGGAATTATCTAGGAGTGAACATTTATTGGATTTAAATGCATTAAAAAGCCTCATTTAGAGTTTTAAATCAATAGATTTTGTAAAAACGGGCTTATATGAACTGAAAATTATATAACACCCTATTATTTGGTACTATCCTGTTTTATCCGGTAATACGTGTAACCCTTCTATTGAGTTCAAACAGCTTTATTGTACCTCTCTATTACGACCACAAAATTGTGTTAATTATTAGGCGTTCACGACAGGTGACTGCTTAACCCATTACCCCATAGCCTGTTTCTAGTTTTGAAAACAGGTGACCACTTAAAGCAGGTTGAAAGTAAAGCAGACTGTGCCTTATGGCACATTCTGCTTTACTTTCAGCCTGCTTTAAGGTACCATCTGCTAGAATAAAGAGAATATTTCTTATGTTACCTATCCATAATTCTATAAATTTGAACTATTTTCTTCAGTGGAGGAATAAATTCTAGGCATAAAAAAGCGTATTTATTGGGTAATGGGTTAAGCAAGATGCCAGTAAAACAGAAGCTTTCTGTTTGTACTGTCGCCTTGCTTTAAACTGTCAACTGCTATTTCATAAAATCATCTAGCTTCCTTTTTAGTGGTTGTAACCGAGAGGTTTTACTGTTATTGTAATAGTTCTCTCCCTTGTCTTCAATTTTTTTTAACACTAGTATGAGTTAGTTCCCTTATTCAATGTGTCTTGCAACTCTTATCTTGCTACCCATGAATATTAAGCTTTATTTGATATTCTGGACTGATTTTGATTGATGTTTTATTGCATACACAGTATAAAACTGTTTTGTTACAATAACTTGTGTAGAATGCAGTTTAGATCTAGATCTGGCACCTGTTTAGGAATTAGTGCTGATCAGGCACTAGACTGTTTAAAAGGTGATTTACTTTCAGATCAATTAAATTATTTTCAACATTTCAAAACCCTCAATTTCAACATTTATAAAAGCGTTTTGTTTTAAATAGGAAGGTAGTGGTGGTTCACGCTTTCATCACTGAAAACACGTTCAAATAAGGATTTGTCAATCTACGTAATTCTGGGGGAGCCCCTGTCAGAAATCGAATTTCGCTGCACGTGTGCATAAAGACTGTTGCATAAAACTAAAAAAGTGATTATTACATTGGATTATGTTGGCATTTTTTCTATGCAAACAACAAGAGTCCTATGTGAGTATATTATGTAAGAATTGGAAAACACAGTATTTGCGTCAAAAGCATGAGCTTCCCATGTTTATAGATCTATATAGTTTACCAAAAGCTGTATGAAAATTCAGTTAATGAATATACAGGCCTGTCCTGCTCAATTAATTAAAACAAAACTTACCATAGAAGTGGTTGCCATGTGCTTTTTGGAGTCACGCCGTACAGAAAATAACCTCAAGACGCACTAAGCGAGTAGTTTCGTTTTTGACACTTTCCCACTAATTGTCTTTGCGCTGTCGTCTGGTGAAATGCGTTCACCCAATTTATAATTCAGAATAAGTCTTCAAGTTAACTCCGCGAAAATTGTGAGAGAGTGGTGTTTCAACTCCAACTGCGACCTTAAAACTGAAACTGTCAGTCAACACACAGTAAGAAATAGTCACATTCTTGTTGACAATTATGAGGGGAACCTGCTGCATTCAGAAATCGTGCGAAATGACGTCACAGACTTCCGGTGCTTGATAAATCTCCTCGCAGGGAGAACAACGTGAGACCGCTTGAATTTTGCGAGCTTTTCTACTTTCCCTCAACGATAAAACTGTTATTCTATGAAATATTTTGTTCTTAGTTTGTATAACAACTTAAAATAACGTCACGATTATTCGTGTAAACTTAAGTTTTTTTACCTAGACCCATCTTGTCACTCCCCGTTTTATGAAATTGGAATACCCTCCAATAGCACGTGACTTGTGTTTTATACAACACACTTGCGGATCCCTATCTTCGAGGCGGCAAGACAAGTATGTTTAGTCGCTGAACGGAACAGTCATTATTTCCCGTTTTAGAACCCATGTGTGCATAGCGTCCAAATAAATGGGATATACGCAAGCAATGCAGACCCAGATCAAACGCCGCATAATGCAACATCTTATCCGAGTCTGTACTTTTTAGAATTTACTCAAAATGTGTTAAGCACCACAGGGCTGCCATAATTTGACATGAAAAATCCGGCCTAAGATTTCCAAATTTGCATTTTTCAAGTGCGATTTTACGAATCGTACCTTTACCCCATAGCCTTTTTTTCATTCAGTTTGTTGACATGCGACTACTTAAAGCAGGCTGTAAGTAAAGCAGAATGCGCCTTAGGGCGCATTCTGTTTTACTTTCAGCCTGCTTTAAGCTAGGTACATGTACTGGGAAAATATCCGGAGATTTAGAAAAAATCCGGAGAAATGGCAGCCCTGGCACCAAAGGTATAGCCTTCACAGGAACCAATGCATCGACCCTATAACTTTCTCACTTTATAACTTTCCACAGTTTTGTTCAATTTCAACAACATTTTCACGAGTTACACTAGCGGCTAGAGGTCCATTCTTGAGGTTCTAATATGATTTACACGTGTTTCAAATGTCCCGAGCAGTTGCATTGGTAAAATAAAAGATAGCTAGAATACCACTTTTTTCACAGAAAACTACAAAAAGGTACAAATTGTGTTTTTGAGTTTGCGAGCATGCTTTACAATTCAATAGTAGATACGATTGAACATTGAAAGGTAAATCATTGTTTTAACCAACGAATAAAATCTCTAAGAACATTAAAATATAGAATTCAATGGATTTGGGGGGGGGGGGGGGGGGGGGGGGGGGGAATCCTCGAGTTTCGCCTTCAGAACCTGTACTAGTTTATAAATTACCGTATCAAAATCTGTTAACCGAACCCTTGGCAAAAATATCTGCAAGTATGTAAGGAATTGAACAACCTGAAAAAGTTGGAAGTTATGCAGTGAGAAATGATAGGGTCAATGCATTGGTACATTACAGTGGAGAATGTGTTATTCTTTCCCAATAAACGCGTTTACGCTAAAACTATTATTTGCAGTGCAAACAGTTTGGAGCCAGATCAGACGCCGGGTAACCCGGCGTCTGATCAGGCTCCAAACTGTTTGCCACCAAGATAAACAAGAATTATCAGAATTGTCCAAAAGTTGTTATTTTCTACGTTTAGTGCTTTGCGTTTGCGTACGTTTGCGTTTAAACGGGAAAGAATAACAGATTCTCCACTGTAGAAGGGGTATGCCCTTTACACTACTTGGCACTTAGCAAATTTTGAGTAGTCTACATGCATGGAAGCGATTGAGATGAGTTTCAGATCAGCTGAGAGCTTTTTTGATTGGTCAGATTTGAAGGTTTTGCAAAAGCTGAAAAATGGTCGCAAACGCTAAATAGCCATCGGTGCCAACATAGATTCAAGCTGCATGTCAAAACTCGATACTTCGAACTCGCGTTTGTTCGAACATGCTCATATTTCAAAGTTAAAACGTGGCTTTACTTTCAGCCTGCTTTAATAAGCTACCATCTTCTAGGAAAAAAATCCAGAGAAATGGCATCCCTGAAGTTTTAGGGGTCATTGAGTTCATCAGATTCCAGAAGGATACCTCTTCATGCATGGTAGCTCCATAGATGTTGATATGATTGTGAAAGTTCATCGAAAGTTGAACTCTCTTCCCTTGATCCGCACCTGGGCACATTAATTGAGCTTTTAATTTATTGGCGGTAGTAGAGAGTGTGGAAGGCGCTGTTCTTTCTTACTAACTCTTTCGCTGCCAAATGTTTTACCCCAACACCGTTTCATTGTCGTCTGCTTCAAATTTGTTGTTTGGAAGACCGTTCAAAGCACAGGTACTTGACACATAGATCTTTTACCAAAAAAATATTTTTATGCCCCAAGAATCTACGATTCGGGGGCATATAGTTTTTGTCATGTCTGTTGGTCTGTAACCTTAACCTTGGCTATAACTCTTGCATTTTTGTACCTGGACCTTTTATACTTGGCATGTGTATTCCCTGTATCAAGACCTTTCCATCCATACAAAAATTTTTTGAATTTGTGACATTGACCTTGACATTTGACCTACTTTTGTAAAAATCTTTAAATGGCTATAACATTTGCACCAGTAGGCCCAGGGCTTTCATATTTTGTATGTATATTTCTTTTGTCAAGGCCTTTCCAACCATACCAACATCTTTGACCATGTGACCTTGACCTTTGACCTATTTAATCAAACTTTAACCAAAAACCTTAACCTTGGCTATAACTTTTGCATTTTTAAACCTGGGCCTTTTATACGTGGCATGTGTATTCCTCATGGCAAGACCTTTCCAACCATATAAAACTTTTTGACATTGTGACCTTGACCTTGACATTTGACCTACTTTTGTAAAACTCTTTAAATGGCTATATAATTTGCACCAGTTGGCCCAGGGCTTTCATATTTTGTATGCATATTTCTTGTGTTAAGACCTTTCCAACTATACCAATGTCTATGACCATGTGACCTTGACCTCGACCTTTGTCCTATTTAATCAAACTTTAACCAAAAACCTTAACCTTGGCTATAACTTTTGCATTTTTGCACCTGGGCCTTTTATACTTGACATGTGTCTCCCTCGTGTCAAGACCTTTCCAACCATACAGACTTATTTGAACTTGTGACCTTGACCTTGACATTTGACCTACTTTTGTAAAAATCTTTAAATGGCTATAACATTTGCACCAGTAGGTCCAGGGCTTTCATATTTTGTATGCATATTTCTTTTGTCAAGACCTTTCCAACCATACCAACATCTTTGCCCTTGTGACCTTGACCTTGACCTTTTTCCTATTTAATCAAACTTTAGCCAAAAACCTTAACCTTGGCTATAACTTTTGCATTTTTAAACCTGGGCCTTTTATACTTGGCATGTGTATTGCTCATGGCAAGACCTTTCCAACCATATAAAACTTTTTGACCTTGTGACCTTGACCTTGACATTTGACCTACTTTTGTAAAACTCTTTAAATGGCTATATAATTTTCACCAGTTGGCCCAGGGCTTTCATATTTTGTATGCATATTTCTTGTGTTAAGACCTTTTCAACTATACCAATGGCTATGACCATGTGACCTTGACCTCGACCTTTGTCCTATTTAATCAAACTTTAACCAAAAACCTTAACCTTGGCTATAACTTTTGCATTTTTGCACCTGGGCCTTTTATACTTGACATGTGTCTCCCTCGTGTCAAGACCTTTCCACACATACAGACATATTTGAACTTGTGACCTTGACCTTGACATTTGACCTACTTTTGTAAAAATCTTTAAATGGCTATAACATTTGCACCTGTAGGCCCCAGCTTTTCATATTTTATATGTATATTTCTTGTGTCAAGACCTTTCTAACCATACCAACGTATTAGACCATGTGACCCTGCCCTTGACCTTTGATCTATTTAATCAAACTTTAACCAAAAACCTTAACCTTGGATATAACTTTTGCATTTTTGCACCTGGGCCTTATATACTTGGCATGTGTCTTCCCTGTGGCAAGACCTTTCCAAACATACAAAACTTTTTGACCTTGTGACCTTGACATTTGACCTACTTTTGTTAAATTCTTTAAATGGCTATAACATTTGCACCAGTAGGCCCAAGCCTTTCATATTTTATATGTATATTTTTTGTGTCAAGACCTTTCCAACCATACCAACGTATTAGACAATGTGACCTTGACCTTTGATCTATTTAATCAAACTTTAACCAAAAACCTTAACCTTGGATATAACTTTTGCATTTTTGCACCTGGGCCTTTTATACTCGGCAGGTGTCTTCCATGTGGCGAGAACTTTCCAACCATACAAAACTTTTTGACATTGTGACCTTGACATTTGACCTACTTTTGTTAAAATCTTTAAATGGCTATAACATTTGCCCCAGTAGGCCTACGGCTTTCATATTTTGTTTATATATTTCTTGTGTCAAGACCTTTCCAACCATACCTACGCTTTTGCCCTTGTGACCTTGACCTTTGACTGGCTTTTGTATAAATCTTTATATGCCTATAACATTTGAACCAGTAGGCCTAGAGCTTCCATACTTTGTATGTACATGTACATTGTATGTTTCTTGTGTTAAGACTTGTTCAACCATGCCAATGTTTCATTTACCATGCGACCATGACTTTTGACCTACTTTTGCAAATAAGCATTACATTACAGAACATGACGCTGGCTGGGGGCATTTGTGTTTCACAAACACATTGCTTTTCATCTGATCTTCACCAAACTTTCTGAAAATGTTTGTTTTGACATAAATGGAGACCAAGTTGGATAACCAGCGGCGCCAATTTATGCTAGGCTCTTTGGAGTAATGGCCCTTGAATTCCTCAAAATGGCGCTTTTATGGCGCTCCATGACAGTTTCTGCTCTCTAACTCGTACATTTTACATTTGATAGTCTGGAATCCCCTCCCTGTATCATCGGGGGCATTCGTGTAACTGGGACACGCTCTTGTTTTTTTGCTAGACTTCTATATTTTGATAATAGATCTAGATCCAGATCTATGTGTCAAGTACCTGTAGTTCAAAGTAAGACTCAGTGTAGTGTGACTTAATTCACAGGGATCTGACACGATTGATTTTTGAGGGAAAAAATCGTCAGAAGGTATATCTCTCTATATATACCTTCTGACGATTTTTTCCCTCAGAAATCAATCGTGTCAGATCCCTGTGACTTAATTCATATCGATACGAATGTCAAACAGTTTGGCTCCTGATCAGACGCCGCGTTACGCGGCGCCTGATCAGAAGCCAAACTGTTTGAAAACGCGATTTTTGGCGTCATTAAGAGTAAAAGGTTAAAACAATGATGTCCTTTGCAAATAGATGTAATGTAACTTGGACTCTAGACAAGCTCCTATAACCACAGTGGAGAATCTGTTATTCTTTCCCGTTTAAACGCAAACGTACGCAAACGCGAAGCACTAAAACCTAGAAAAGAACAACTTTTGGACAATTCTGATAATTCTTGTTTATCTTGGTGGCAAACAGTTTGGAGCCTGATCAGACGCCGGGTTGCCCGGCGTCTGATCTGGCTCCAAACTGTTTGCACTGCAAATAATAGTTTTAGCGTAAACGCGTTTATTGGGAAAGAATAACAGATTCTCCACTGTATGCACTACCCAATTCTTAAGGTTGCGGACCACTTATGATATCGGACCAATTACTGTCGGTCAATATCAGAACGCTACGGAGAGTCATCGGCCATTCTCGTTCTCGCCAACTGCCGACCTGCCGATTGCTACATCTACGTACAGTACAGATTTTGGTCCAATCCAGTTATTAGGAGTCTTCAACCTAAATAAATGACAACATATTCATGGGCCATATTAACTTATTCTCGACTATATAAATAAAATTTGACCCAACTATTTAGTTTGACCAAATATGTCCCCTATAGAGACCTCCCTACCTAATCGTTGCGGTTCTGGACCCGTTTCACAAAACTTCGTACGACAAATGTTGTCGTAAGTCAGATTATAAAAGTCTTAATTATTATTTATTTCTCCATCTAATCATATCTTGTGATATCTCGTTGGAATCGCCTTGAAAAGACTAGTCCAAAGAGATGTCACAAGACAGGATTAGATAGAGAAATCAGAAATCAAATGTATTTTAAAGTTTTGACTTACGAACGTTTTTGTCGAACCAAGTTTTATGGGGCTTAATTGTCATAAGGGAGGTTTCTATAAATTTATTAGACCTACAGGGCTGCCATAAGTTGACATGAAAAATCCTAAGATTTCCAAATTTCCATTTTTCAAGTGCGATTCTACGAGTCGTACCTTTACTCCCATAGCCTTTTTCTTGTTTTGTTGACATGCGACTACTTAAAGCAGGCTGTAAGTAAAGCAGAATGCGCCTTAGGGCGCATTCTGCTTTACTTTCAGCCTGCTTTAAGCTACCATGAACTGGGGTAAAATCCGGAGATTTAGGAAAAATCCGGAGAAATGGCAACCCTGATGTCGGTTGTTTTGATTCCATGCACTGCTTGGCAACGAAGGAGATTAGCCGAAATCATCTGACTGAAATCATCATCATCTCATCTCATCCCCGCATCATTCATCAATCATCGGCGCTATATTTCAGTGTGACCATACCACGTGGTATGTGACGTCATTTTTCGGTACCACTGTCAGCCAAAATGACAACATTTCCGTTCGATTCAACTTTTGAAACAGCTGTAAGTATTTTATTTTCCAGTCGATTTTAACAAAACATAGCCTATGCTATGGGGAAAATTGTCTTCTTTACAATGGCGTTAATGGATATGTCACCAGATCAATACCTTTTGCCTGAAACCTGGACAACTGTTCAGAAAATGTAAAAAACACTGTGCGACCACGGCAAACCCTTCCAAAATATTGCCGAGAAATAAATGCAGTCGTTTATTACAGTTTGGTAATGCTAATCGGAGGTTCCGGAAATCATGTAATACTATATAAATAAAATTTATTCCCGAAAATCGTCCCCTGAACAAAGATATAAAGTAGTAGGTCAAAATGCGACCGCGGCAAGTCATATAGATTATATGATGACACGGCAAGCCATATTATGGGAAACAACGTATCAGTGTTTAAAGAACGCCTAGCGTTTGACTATGTGGTAATGCTCTGGGATAAATATTATGACAAAGAAATGTATATTCGTTAGCAAGTTTAGGAGTGACAAAGTTAAGGTTAGATTCCGCACTGTGAGTTTTACTATAACTATTTATTTCATCTACATGTATATGAGATGCATGAATTGTTTTAAAAAAGAAACTGTCTTTTCACCATATGCAGACATCTATCGTCCGTGAACATTAATATACAGTTATTAAACGGCCGAGGGCGGGCCGTCGTTGCTTATTGGCACAAGTTTGCCATATTGGCACGAGGGCCTTGGCCCGAGTGCCAGTGTGGCTAACGAGTGCCAATATGCAATGACGGCGCGCCCTCGCCGTTTAATGACTTGTTTATTGTATACCTGGTTCGAAATCAACGAATTTGTAGACTGTTTGCATGTTTACATAAGCGCGGCCGTTATAGAATTCAAATGACGTCATCTTCAACGAACGTTGGCCATTTTGAACGTTACGTTGCTAACGTTTTCACGTTCATAAATTCTGTTGCCCCCGGGCCAATAACCGGATGCAGTCCAAATAACCGGTTATTGGACTGCATCCGGTTATTGGCCCGCTCAGCAGGGGCGTATTGCATTGTCATCAGAGCAAAATCTGTTACTATTTATAGTAGGGTATACAATAATAAATATATTGTGTCCTTTAACTAGCTAGCATATTCCAATTTCACGTTTTTATGACCTGGAACGATCAGTCGGTGACATGCTGTTTTACCCCTGTCTTTCAGTTTGTCCGTCCGACCGATATACAGTGCATACTTTGCCCGGCTTACTTCTCCTACAGTTTTCAAGCTAAAACCTCTCTATTTGGCAAAGTGTTTGCACATAGACCATAGATAAGTATGTGAATAGGATTTTGATCTGCCTTAATATTTTACAAAATTACACCCAGTTGAACTAAGTCAAATTTTGGCCAGTGGGGGCTTCATATTTGTCTTACAGACATAGCCTTCCCTCTTGTTCATGTTACAGTTTCAACCCCTTCACTGCCGTGACGTCATCAATTCAAACCCATTGTCTTCTGCTTTTGTTTCTAAAATTTAACTTTTGCGTAACTTGATATCAGAAATATTGAACTGAGTGGCAAACAGTTTTGATCCTGATCAGACGCCGCGTTACGCGGCGTCTGTTCAGGACTCAAACTGTTTGCAAATTACTTTTGCACTCGGGGTAAGGCAGTGAAGGGGTTAATCAACTTAGCGAAATCATGCCTCTTAAGCATCTTCTTTTCCTTTTTTCAGCACAATACGGACATCAAAAAGCTCACCTGTTCTTGGTAAAAGAAGTAGAAAGACACAGAAGAGGCAAAGTATCTCACAAAAAGGAAATGCTTTAACGAACTGGGTTCAAACAGGAGACGAAATTTTCAAAAGGACTACATTCAAGTCATCTTCGAAACAACCATTTTCACCACGTATTCCAACATTAAAAACATTCAGTCCAGCTCATTTGACTTCGCCTTTTAAAACAGCAACACCAAAACAATTAAAAAGAGTAATACCATTCAAAAGAACAGTCAAATCAAGTACCAAAACTGACAAACCATCTCCATCAAAGTCTCCACCTACCAAAAAGGCTCGAAGGTCGCTATATGTTACAGAAGCATCTACTAGACTTGAAAAAGTGACACCTGTCAAAGACTGTCTTATTGAAACCTTACATGACATTACTTCAGAACCGGACGATGTTGTACAGCATGCAGGAACTTCAAAATGTGATGATTTACAATCTGAAATTGCTGAAATGAGTGAATTGACACCAACCGTTATGAAAGCTGTGGAAGCGGAAGGTCATTCAATATATTTTTTCTCTGCTTAAACGTCTTCCCACATTGCCCGCAAATGTTCAGATCCATTTTATTTGTTCTGAAGTTGGAAAACAGTTACATTACAAAAAGTCACAGAATTGCAAACTCACTTATTTCATATTTACTGTCGTCATCTAATTATTCCTCGGCATTGTTTGGAAGTGTTATTTCATCTTAAAAACAACTTGCAGCCAATACCATTTCTTCCATACAAAATCTATGAAAAGGCTTTTATAACTAAAGCCTAGATCGTCTTTTTAAAGTAAATATGCTTAAGTCCAGAAAAGACTAAATGCTCTACTTTGCGATAAAACGGGTTTCTAAACATTTGTATTGGATTGCATTGCCCTGCCAATAGCCAGATAGATGTTCCTCGGAACACATGTGTCACCTGTCAGCAGCAAACATCGCTCGTGCACTATTGCCGAATTGTAAAGCTTCAGTATAACAGAGGTTATCTACAGTGTAAAAAGGAGGACGAACTCTCATGGTATTTATACAAGAGTTGTGAAACTTGTGTAATACACGTTCATTCATCAATATCTTTTCATTACAGAACTTTAAATTCGATTTGAACATGCGATGATTGTTGCTCGATGTGATTGGAGTGAAAAGTAACATGACTGCTAGGTGGCGCCATAGAGCGCGTTTGATGACACACATATAAATGAAATAAATAAGTATGGTAAGAATCGCACTGTGCGAAATCTAGCCTTTACTTTGTTACTCCTAAATTTGACAACGCATATACATCGTCCCTACTCTACAACGACACCCAACGGGAGACAAAAAATGTGTGCGTTGTTCGCACGGAGTCGTTTTACGGAGGGAAATCGGCTTCCATTTGCAAAGAGCTGGACTCCAGAACAGACACCGGTGTACTGCGGCGTCTGATCTGGATTCAAGCTGTTTGTCACTCGTCATGAAGTTGTTTCTATAAAAATGTCCATTATAAAACTTTGAGAAAGACATCAGAATACAAGTTAAAGCCGACGACATTGCAGCAGTAAAAGACATAACTGGCCTGCTTTGGGAACTGTGGCAAGGGTCATTGTAAGGAGGGAATCGTTGTTTGGAGGACCGTTGTAGGGAGGGAACACTGTACCTTTCTTTGACAGTTTTTATCCCGTAACAAAACCACATCGTCAAAAAGCCTGCGCTCTTTGAACATCGATACGTTGTTTCCCATAATATGGCTTGCCGTGTCATCATATAATGATATGGGTTGCCGTGGTCGCATTTTGACCTACTACTTTATATCTTTGTTCAGGGGACGATTTTCGGGAATAAATTTGAACTACGGTATATTAAATGACTGCCGGAACCTCCGGTTTACATTATCAAACTGTAATAAAACGACTGCATTCATTTCTTGGCAATATTTTGGAAGGGTTTGCCGTGGTCGCACAGTGTTTTTTACATTTTCTGAACAGTTGTCCAGGTTTCAGGCAAAAGGTATTGATCTGGTGACATATCCATTAACACCATTGTAAAGAAGACAATTTTCCCCATAGCATAGGCTATGTTTTGTTAAAATCGACTGGAAAATAAAATACTTACAGCTGTTTCAAAAGTTGAATCGAACGGAACTGTTGTCATTTTGGCTGACAGTGGTACCGAAAAATGACGTCACATACCACGTGGTATGGTCATACTGTATTTCCCTATTTTGTGTCGCAGTGCCGTAAAACCCAACTCATCCATCCATCCACCCAAATATGTCTCCAGGTAAGAGCGAGTGAAGTGGAGTTTTCCAACAATTTATTTATTTTGTCTTTACCAAAGGCTATGGTGTAGCTCTTTATCATGAATAGTCTCGAAGAGATTATTCTTATGAGTTGTCACTCAATAGGATTTGGTGCGAACATAAAGATTTTAACTTTTGAAAAACGTGCATCCCTTATCTGGAGCACTGGATCAATCCAAGAAGTTTTGAGCAAAATGGTTTTTATAATACATTATATTCTGGCCAATATGCAGAATATATACAGTAAAACCTCGCTATTACGACCACTAAAACGAAGGCTAATTGAGTGTATAATAGACAGGTGACAGCTTAAAGCAAGGTTACAGTGAAACAGAAAGCTCCTATAGGAGCTTTCTGTTTCACTGTCACCTTGCTTTAAGCGGTCACCTTTCGTAAACACCCTAATAATTAACATAATTTAGTGGTCGTAATAGCGAGGTTTTACTGTATTAAAAAACAGAGGCGTTGAAGTCTCTGTATGTTACGGGGATAACGTGTAATCAGAAAATACGTGAAATCACTGAAAAATCATATCAGGGCTTTCACAAAACCCCTAAATCTCCCAGGGAAAAGAAGTAATTTTAGAAGCTTTTCGTTGATTTTTTTCTAATATTTGGCAGTTACTTTTGGTTAAAGTAATGAATCTTACATTGTTTAGTTCATTAAGTTCAAAGGCAAGTACCATGCTATGAAATATTATGTTAACCTTATTAACAAGACAGATGTCTAGGTTTTTTAATTATCCTGGCTTATACGAGTATGCACACTAACTGTTCACTTATTCTTATTCACTTGTGAGAGAAACTTTGTATGAACGTTCATTAGACCATGCTTTTTCAAGAAAGCATGATGGTTTAAACCAAAAGAAATGTCATGATAATACAAATCTATTTATTTAATGAAAAAGGGGACATATAATAAAGTCCCTAATTTAACCCACAACCTCCCGCACTGCAAGCGGACGCTAGAATATACCACTGAGTTATATGCTCAAGACAAGATGTTCTATAATCGAGGTCAAAGGTCAAGGCCACACTCATCTGAAAGAAGTTCTGCGATACTCCCCGATCAAAAGATGTACCCCAAACACAAGCTAATATGCTCCGAACAAGATTTTTATATAACTGCGGTCGGAGGTCAAGGTCACCGTGACCATAAACGGTACGTCACATTCCGCTAATGCGAAGGGATCAACTGTGCTATCTCTTGCTGAAAATGATCTGGACAATCTTTTGTTTATAAATTAGGTCAAGGTCAATGTAACAGTGACCTGAAAACGATACGAGACACTCATATGTACGACACAACGAATTTGGTACCACTAGCTTGTGTTGTAGGCTACAGGAAAAGCTTTTTCTGTTGTTATATAACAATTGAAATAAAACTTCAAGGACAAGATCACAGTGACCTGAAAATGTAACGTGACCCTCTGCTATCCTAAGATATACTCACACACCAACTCTGGTATCCATAGCTGGAGTAGCATTGGAAATATGCTCCGTATCTATGCTTATAAAGCGTTGAGTTGAGTCTGAAATCGTACTCAAGCATATGCTTGGTCAGGTTTGAGCCTATGCTTGAAAACGAAGTCAGACGCAACTCAAACGCTTTATAAGCACTGGACCCAGACATAAGTTTGGACCCATTCTAGACATCTATTCAATTGAAGTCTGGCCTGGATGTAAACTGTTTAAGGTTGTATGTCTTCGTTTGGTATTAAAGTGAGTCCTTAGATCTATCAATGAATGGCAAATCGGACCGAAGAACTTTAAATCGGTATCTAAATCTCTAACTGTGGAGACACTGATATAGAAGTCATATACGTGCTCTCTCAGCTAGTCTCCACTGGTTTCCAAATAACCCTTTACCCAATAACCTATTTATAATATTAAACACATGTGATCACTTAAAGCAGGGTGAAAGTAAAGCAGAATGTGCCTTAAGGCACATTCTGCTTTACTTTCAGCCTGCTTTAAGCTACCATCTGTTAGGCAATATAAAAATATTTGTTATGGTAATTGTTCATGAGGGTATAAACTGGAACTGTTTTCTTCAGCGTAGGAATAAATTAAATACGCTAAAAGTCGCTTCTATGGGGGAAAGGGTTACATTGCATTTCCTTGCCTTGAAATTCAACTTGACAAAGCCAGTTTCAAATTAAGTCTAGTCCATCTTATTGCTAGATCTATTAAAGGGTTGTCTTTTATCTTGTCTTCATACATTGTAAAATGACAAACGGTGCAGACCCTGATCAGAGGACTCCGTTAGGAGTCCTGTGATCTGGGTCTTCACTGTTTACATAGGACAAGTGTACACTTAACATGTACACTTTTTCAAATGCAAAGATATTTTTTCCCCTTACAAATTGCTGCATCCAGTTAGTACATTGTATTGTTATATTGTGAATTATTTGTTTTGTATGAAATGCCTTTTGTTTTATGTACTTGTATATAATTATGTTGAGGGCCCCATCGAAGATTGGTTTTTACCACATGAGTTCTCTCGTTAAATAAAGTCTTTATTATTATTATTATTATAAGGGACACGGACGGACGAACTCTCGGACGGTCACATACACAATTCATTCACTATAGTCGATAGTAGCGATGCAAAATCAAACTTTCGGCGATAATTTGAGCAACTATCGATAGTTTTACGGCCCTCCCAACAACGATTCCCTCATTACAACAACGCTTGTCCCCAAAACAAAACAATTATGTCCGACCTTTTCATGGCTGCAATACTGTCTGCTTAAGTTTGTCGTCTGCTGTTTCAAAGTTTCATATAAGTACACATTATTGATAGAATAAATATAATGACGAGTGCTAAACGCAGCGTCTGATCTGGATTCAAGCCGTTTGCAAATGTAAGCCAAGTCTTAATTTCCTTTCCTATAAAAATTTCACCCGAACAACACACACACTCTGTGTCTCCCATTGGGTGTCGTAGTAGAGAGGGAGCCCTGTACCTCTATCACTTTCAGCAAAGACGCGTATTAACCCCTTCACTGCGTTACCCCGAGTACACTAGTAATTTGAAAACAGTTTGGATCCTAATCAGACGCCGCGTAACGCGGCGTCTGATCAGGATAGCAATCTGCCTGGATATAGAAAACATTCCTTGTGGCCCATGTTCATATTAGACTTTATTAGTATACTGTCGTGATAGTTTTAAATACATTTATCGATAATCTATCGTGATAGTATTTTCAAATATCGATAATTATCGTGATAATGATTTAGGTCGTAATAACAAGCCCTATAACTTACTTTATAACATAACAGACGGCGTGAGCGTTGAATAACACCCGTTGTTTAAATGTCATATATAACTAGTTAAATTACTATGCAAATGAGGTACGCCACGACGTCGTTACTTGTGACGTCATTAAAATGCGTTCTATGCGTTCAATTTCCAACGTCTTCTATCCATCATGTAGATTCAATTTATAGATTTTTGGTGTAATTAATCAATATTAGATCTACATGAAAGTGTTTATTAATACATATAATAACATAAACATTATGCTAGTGAACGGGGTAAATTTGGAACAATTTTGTTCCTGTATAGATCTACTTATATCGCGCTTAGCATTCACTTGACCTCATAGGCTGCGATAAATAACTTTTCTAGGTTATGTTATAAAAAGAATATAACATTTGTGTTCATAATTTATTGGATTTATCAAACTCGTCGTTTTAGAAAACGATAGAAACTCGGCATAGCCTCGTTTTTATCGTTTTCTAAAAGACTCGTTTAATAAATCCAATAAATTATGAACACTCATGTAATATCCTATATATATATGCGCCCAAAGCTCAGCATTAAAAGAAAATGCAGATGCAAATTCTAACCCCTTTCATGTTCAAATCTATCTTGAGGGTTTTACCCCTTCACCATTTAATTGTCGTCTGGTTCAATATTACTGTCTGCAATATCGTTTCAAAGTTAAATTTAAAGTAGTACAACTGACGTAATTCGAAAACAAGTGGCAATCAGTTTTGATCCTGATCAGACGCCGCGTCACGCGGCGTCTGATCTGGATAAAAACTGTTTGCAAATTAGCTTTATGACGTCATTGAGAGTGAAAGGATTAAGCAACAATAACATGGCCTCGTGTACTTTACACATATTATTAACCCTTTGCCTGCTGGTCGCGACTTTACTGATTTTTGCAAACAGTTTGGATCCAGATCAGATGCCGCGTGACGCGGCGTCTGATCTGGACCCAAACTGTTTGACACTCGTCTTTAGGATTCTTTACTTGAAAATTGTACAAATCTAGATTTAACAAATTTTGCAGACGACAATTTCGAAGCAGACGATATTACCGCAGGATAAGGGTTAAAAGAATAAAAAAAGAGTTTTACTGGACCTCTATTACCGTATATATAGAGACTCTATGATACGGTAATAGAGGTCTAGTTAAAAATAATAAATATACTATTTTTGATATGTGTCAAGAACCTATGAACATGACAGAGAGATTAAAACACGGTAAGGTTGATATCATTGCAAACTTCTGATGATATACAGTGGAGAATCTGTTATTCTTTCCCGTTTAAACGCAAACGTACGCAAACGCAAAGCACTAAAACGTAGAAAAGAACAACTTTTAGACAATTCTGATAATTCATGTTTATATTGGTGGCAAACAGTTTGGAGCCTGATCAGACGCCGGGTTACCCGGCGTCTGATCTGGCTCCAAACTGTTTGTATTGTAAATAATAGTTTTAGTGTAAATGCGTTTATTGGGAAAGAATAACAGATTCTCCACTGTAGATATTTATTTCCAACAACAAACAGAACAGTGTCAATATCTTTTGATTATGGTTTAATAAACATTAAAGAAATACAACAAAAACATAACAAAAGATAACGTTTTTCCCTAACTCTAGCTCTCTTGACACTATACGACAGTAACTTGAATGTCACGGTGGTGAAGACGTTGTTCTTTCACGTATAGTCACTATCTATGAACTCTTTTGCTGCCAAATTAATCGTGAGATTTTTACCCCTTCATCGCTTCATTGTCGTCTGCTTCAATTAGAAAAGAATAACGTCTTCGTCACTATAAATAAGGCAGTTGGGTTCCTAAGAGTCTGCATGCGCGGATCAACAGCGGACATGGGACCGGATGCCACCAATCCATCCAGGAAAATAAACAAGAGCACCGCACACGCATGCGCGGATGCCAACGCTCGTCTGTTTTTGCAAACCAGTGAAAAATACAGTACATTAGGTTATGTGTAAAGGTCAATTAATTAAATATTTTGGTATGCCTGGATTGCACTTGTCAATATAAAAATAGCTCCTACACACCAAAAAAAAATGCAGATTGTAGATGAAAAAGTGAAGAAGTTAAAAACAACTGAAAGTCAGTGGACAATACGGTAAATTAGGTCAAACTCAAGGTTAGTTTCTGAAATGAGTTGGTATGTTCGGAAAGGACTTGCGCAGAAGAATACGTATACCAAAACGAAGGTTGTAGATGGAAAATTGAAGAAGTTATGACCGACCTGAAGATCAGTGAAAGTGCGGTAAAATTGTATCAAGGTCAATTCGTTACTGTTATTGTCAACGTTACGCTCTAGCTCGTTGTTTTTTTCAAAATTAACAGATGAGTTAAAAAGGGGAAGAAGAGAAGAATGAAACATTGAAATTACAGCGCTCCCTCTCTACAACGGCTCTCCCAACAACGATTCCCTCTTCACAACGACGCTTGCTGCTGATCCCGAAACAAGAAATTATGTCCGACCTTTTTACGTCTGCAATAATCTTCTGCTTAAAGTTGTCGTCTGCTGTATTTCTCAAAGTTACATATTGGGCATTTTGACATAACAAACCTTAGTGACGAGTGACAAACAGCTTGAATCCAGATCAGACGCCGCGTTACGCGGCGTCTGATCTGGATTCAAGCTGTTTGCAAATGTAATCATATTTTCCTCTCTGTAACGACTCCCTCCGAACAACGCACACATTTGTTGTCTCCCATTGGATGTCGTTGTAGAGAGGGGGCGCTGTATACATGCTGTACAGTGGAAAATAAGTCTTTATATTCCGTTCAAATGAAATGCAAATGCAACATCGCCTAAGATTGTAGAAAATGTCAATTTCTTGAAAATGATGACGATTGTTTTCAAGCCAAGTAACACTTAGTTTGCAGCTTTATCGGAGACCGGGTTACTCGGAATTTGATTGGACTACAAACTGTTTGCAATTAAAAAGTTTTTTTGTTTTTGTTTTTTTGCTGGGAAACAACTGCTGGATCCGCGCATGGTCTAAGATGCAGATGATATATTTGATGTTATTATGAAAAAGGTTTTGCCACTCCTCAAAGGCACTCAAGTGATCCACTCTCCTCCCAATTTGACTCATATACAGTTATGGACATTGAACGGACAATAGACAATAAATAACTACAGTACTCCATTTCTACAACGGCCCTCCGAACAACGATTCCCTCCTTACAACAATACTTGTCGCTGTTCCCCAAACTGACCAAAACTTCTCTGCTCTAATATAGTCTCTTTAAGATTGTCGTTTCCGTTTTTTTCTTAAAGTTACGTATTGGACACTTTGACAGAGAAAACACAATGACGAGTGACAAGCTGCTTGAACCCAGATCAGACCCCGCGCTACGCGGCGTCTGATCTGAATTCAAGCGGTTTGCAAATGTAAACGGAATATTACTATACTTTGCATATCTTATGCACCGGATCACTCGAGTTGTGTGTGTAAAGGCTATATCCAACGAGACCGAAGGTCGAGTTGGATACAGCCTTTACACACACAACGAGAGTGATCCGGTGCATAAGATATGCAAAGTATAGTAATGTTCCTTTTATTATACACCTCATATAATAATAACAAAATAAAAAACGATAGAAATGTTTCGAGCTATTTTCTATGCCCCTGTAGTGTGTTAAGTAGTTCCGAACTTCCGACTACACAGTAAACGTTCTTTTCCCATTACACAAGGTACATGGGTAATACGGAATTTTCAATCTGTCAAGGTGTATTTGTTCGATAAAATACGGAAATATTTCGGGCAGAACATTGGTAGGTATATAATAAAAGTCAATATACCTTTAACAATTCCGTCCGAACAACGCACACGATATGTGTCTCCCATTGGATGTTGTTGTAGAGAGGGAGCACTGTAAACGGGTGAACTCGACCTCACCCCACCCCAACACCACACACTTGCACACAGGAATATAGATATCATTGCACTCGCATCAGGGTAGTAAAGGGATTAACATTCCCCTTCAGATATTCTAGCCCACAAAAACATGGTGACCTGGGCCCGTTTCATAAAACTTTGTACGACAAAAACGGTCGTTAGTAAGATTATGAAAGTCTCAATGATTATTTATTGCTCCATCTAATCATGTCTTGTTACATCTCTTTGGAATTGTTTTGAAAAGACAATTCCAAAGAGATGTCACAATACAGGATTAGATGGAAATTTCAAAGTTCTGACCTACGACCGTTTTTGTCGTACGAAGTTTTATGAAACGGGCACCATGTTTATAATTGGCAATTTATCGACATGAAGCTCGACACAAAATCACGTGTTTATTCACATGGATTCAATCATTGATGCTTGTGTATGTGGTTGCTGAAGTCCAACTATTTACTGTTAAACTGTTAATTGGTGTTTTATTCGTTTCTGATAATTGGTTCTTTATACCACAGTTGTTTAACGTTCTGCTGTTTTGTATTTTATTGGTTTCTGTTAGTTTATGCTTAACATCACCAGTTGTTTAACGTTCTGCTGTTTTGTATTTTATTCGTTCCTGTTAGTTGGTGATTGTTGTATAATATAAAGGTGGTTCGTAGTGTATGGTTTCTGCTAGTTGCTGTCCCATGTCACCCATTGTTTAATGTTATGTTTGATTGTATTTTATTGGTTTCTGTTAGTTGGTGCTTTATATTAACAGTTGTTTAACGTTCTGTTGTGTTTGTGTTTTATTGGTTTCTGTTAGTTGGTGCTTTATATTACCAGTTGTTTAACGTTCTGTTGTGTTTGTGTTTTATTGATTTCTGTTAGTTGGTTCTTTATTTTACCAGTTGTTTAACGTTCTGTTGTGTTTGTGTTTTATTGATTTCTGTTAGTTGGTGCTTTTGGTCACTCGTTGTTTTATGTTATGCTGGTTCGCTTTTTTGGTTTCTTCTAGATTGTGTTCTATGTCACAATTGTTTAATGTTTTGTCGGTTTGCGATTTTTAGCTCACCTGAGCCAAAGGCTCAAGGTGAGCTATTGGGATGGCCCTGTGTCCGGCGTCCGTCGTGCGCTGTCCGTCGTCGTTAACAATTGCTTCAAATGACATCTCCTCCTATACCGCTTGGCAGAATTCAACCAAACCTTACAGAAATGTTCCTTGGAATTTGTTCAAAGAATTAAAAACAATGCAGAACTCTGGTTGCCATGGCAACCAAAGTGAAAAAATAAGGAAATCTTAAAAATTCTTCTTGTCAAAAACTGCAAGGGCCAGATCTTAGATATTTGGCACATAGCATCATCTACAGGTCCTCAATCAAGTTTGTTCAAATTATGCCCCTGGGGTCAAAATTGGCCCCGCCCCGGGGGTCACAGTTTTACATGGAGTTATATAGTGAAATTTTCAAACGTCTTCTTCTCTGACACTAATATGGCCAGAGCTTTTATATATAACACTTTTTAATATACTTTACATATTTTGTTAAAATTGTTCCGGTCTGTTGCATATATAGGTCAGTCCTGGACATAAATCATTATCTCCATTTGAGCGAAATATGCCCCATGGGGCTCTTGTATTGGTTTCTGTTCTATATGTCACTGTTGTTTAGTGTTCTGCTTTATTTTGTATATTGTTGGTTTCTGCTAATTAGTGCTCTACGTAAATGTTGTTTAATGTTCTGCTGGTTGTATTTTATAGATGCCTGCTAGATAGTGTTCTATGTAACAATTATTTCATGTTTTGTTGATTTGTTATTTTGTTGGTTTCTGCTAGTTGGTGATCTATCTTTAGAACTGTCTTTTTAATGTTCTGCTTGTTTGGCCTTTATAAGCCTCTGTTAGTTAGCGCTCTATATCACTGTTGTTTATTGCTCTGCTGGTTTGTATTTTCTAGATTGGTTTCTAGACTGGTTTCTTTAAGATCGTGCTCAATGTAATATTTGTTTAATATTTTGTCGGTTTTTTTTGTGTGTTTCTGCTAGTTAATGCCCCGTGTCGTTGTTGTTAAATGTTCTGTTGGTTTGTGTTATATTCACTCGTCTAGAGTGTGCTCCACGTCAAGTTTGTTCAATATTTTATCGGTTTGTTATTTTGTTGGATTCTGATATTTAACCCTTAGCCTGCCAATCACGACTATAGCTCCATATGCAAGCAGCTTGGATCCGGATGAGACGTCGAGTAACTCGGCGTCTCATCCGGATCCAAGCTGTTTGACACTCGGACAACATTTTCAGCAATTTTGAGCAACTTTGAAGCACTTTGAAACTTGAAGCAGACGAGAAATATAGCAGACGACAATTTATTTGGCGGGCTAAGGGTTAATGTCTCATGACACCATTTTCCAATGATCTGCTGGTTTGTACTGTATTTCATTAGCGTCTTCTAGATTGTGCTACATGTCACATTTGTTCAACATTTTGTCGGTTTGTCATTTTGTTGGTGTCTGCTAGTAAATGCCATATGTCATCATTGTTTATGTTCTACTGGTTTACATTTTATTGGTTTCTTCTAGATTGTGCTCTATGTCACATTTGTTCAACATTTTGTCGGTTTGTCATTTTGTTGGTTTCTGCTAGTAAATGCCATATGTCATCATTGTTTATGTTATACTGGTTTGCATTTTATTGGTTTCTTCTAGATTGTGCTCTATGTCACATTAATTCAATACTTTGTCGGTTTGTCATTTTGTTGGTGTCTGCTAGTAAATGCCATATGTCATCATTGTTTATGTTATACTGGTTTGCATTTTATTGGTTTCTTCTAGATTGTGCTCTATGTCAAATTTGTTAAAAATATTGTGTCGGTTTGTCATTTTGTTGGTTTCTGCTAGTAAATGCCATATGTCATCATTGTTTATGTTCTTCTGGTTTACATTTTATTGGTTTCTTCTAGATTGTGCTCTATGTCACATTAATTCAACATTTTGTCGGTTTGTCATTTTGTTGGTTTCTGCTAGTAAATGCCATATGTCATCATTGTTTATGTTATACTGGTTTGCATTTTATTGGTTTCTTCTAGATTGTGCTCTATGTCACATTAATTCAATACTTTGTCGGTTTGTCATTTTGTTGGTGTCTGCTAGTAAATGCCATATGTCATCATTGTTTATGTTATACTGGTTTGCATTTTATTGGTTTCTTCTAGATTGTGCTCTATGTCACATTAATTCAATACTTTGTCGGTTTGTCATTTTGTTGGTGTCTGCTAGTAAATGCCATATGTCATCATTGTTTATGTTATACTGGTTTGCATTTTATTGGTTTCTTCTAGATTGTGCTCTATGTCAAATTTGTTAAAAATATTGTGTCGGTTTGTCATTTTGTTGGTTTCTGCTAGCAAATGCCATATGTCATCATTGTTTATGTTCTTCTGGTTTGCATTTTATTGGTTTCTTCTAGATTGTGCTCTATGTCACATTTGTTAAAAATATTGTGTCGGTTTGTCATTATGTTGGTTTCTGCTAGTAAATGCCATATGTCATCATTGTTTATGTTCTTCTGGTTTGCATTTTATTGGTTTCTTCTAGATTGTGCTCTATGTCACATTTGTTCAACATTTTGTCGGTTTGTCATTTTGTTGGTGTCTGCTAGTAAATGCCATATGTCATCATTGTTTATGTTATACTGGTTTGCATTTTATTGGTTTCTTCTAGATTGTGCTCTATGTCACATTAATTCAATACTTTGTCGGTTTGTCATTTTGTTGGTGTCTGCTAGTAAATGCCATATGTCATCATTGTTTATGTTATACTGGTTTGCATTTTATTGGTTTCTTCTAGATTGTGCTCTATGTCACATTTGTTAAAAATATTGTGTCGGTTTGTCATTTTGTTGGTTTCTGCTAGTAAATGCCATATGTCATCATTGTTTATGTTCTTCTGGTTTACATTTTATTGGTTTCTTCTAGATTGTGCTCTATGTCACATTTGTTCAACATTTTGTCTGTTTGTCATTTTGTTGGTTTCTGCTAGTAAATGCCATATGTCATCATTGTTTATGTTCTACTGTTTACATTTTATTGGTTTCTTCTAGATTGTGCTCTATGTCACATTTGTTCAACATTTTGTCGGTTTGTCATTTTGTTGGTTTCTGCTAGTAAATGCCATATGTCATCATTGTTTATGTTCTACTGGTTTACATTTTATTGGTTTCTTCTAGATTGTGCTCTATGTCACATTTGTTCAACATTTTGTCGGTTTGTCATTTTGTTGGTTTCTGCTAGTAAATGCCATATGTCATCATTGTTTATGTTATACTGGTTTGCATTTTATTGGTTTCTTCTAGATTGTGCTCTATGTCACATTAATTCAATACTTTGTCGGTTTGTCATTTTGTTGGTGTCTGCTAGTAAATGCCATATGTCATCATTGTTTATGTTATACTGGTTTGCATTTTATTGGTTTCTTCTAGATTGTGCTCTATGTCACATTAATTCAATACTTTGTCGGTTTGTCATTTTGTTGGTGTCTGCTAGTAAATGCCATATGTCATCATTGTTTATGTTATACTGGTTTGCATTTTATTGGTTTCTTCTAGATTGTGCTCTATGTCAAATTTGTTAAAAATATTGTGTCGGTTTGTCATTTTGTTGGTTTCTGCTAGTAAATGCCATATGTCATCATTGTTTATGTTCTTCTGGTTTGCATTTTATTGGTTTCTTCTAGATTGTGCTCTATGTCACATTTGTTAAAAATGTTGTGTCGGTTTGTCATTATGTTGGTTTCTGCTAGTAAATGCCATATGTCATCATTGTTTATGTTCTTCTGGTTTGCATTTTATTGGTTTCTTCTAGATTGTGCTCTATGTCACATTTGTTCAACATTTTGTCGGTTTGTCATTTTGTTGGTTTCTGCTAGTAAATGCCATATGTCATCATTGTTTATGTTATACTGGTTTGCATTTTATTGGTTTCTTCTAGATTGTGCTCTATGTCACATTAATTCAATACTTTGTCGGTTTGTCATTTTGTTGGTGTCTGCTAGTAAATGCCATATGTCATCATTGTTTATGTTATACTGGTTTGCATTTTATTGGTTTCTTCTAGATTGTGCTCTATGTCATCATTGTTTATGTTCTACTGTTTACATTTTATTGGTTTCTTCTAGATTGTGCTCTATGTCACATTAATTCAATATTTTGTCGGTTTGTCATTTTAGTTGGTTTCTGCTAGTAAATGCCATATGTCATCATTGTTTATGTTATACTGGTTTGCATTTTATTAGTGTCTTCTAGATTGTGCTCTATGTCACATTAATTAAATTTTTTGTCGACTTGTTATTTAGTTGGTTATGATGTTCAATGTTCTACTAATTTGCATTTTATCGGTTTCTGCTAGTTGTTGCTCAGTGTCGTTATGTTCGTTAGTATTTTACTGGTTCTGTTAATTGATGCAATGTCATTCTTGTTCACTGTTCTGCTGGTTTTCATTCAAAATTATACATGTTTTGGTCTTTTGCTCATTGTTCCGTTATGTTAACTTTGTTTGGTGGTGTGCTGGTTGATAATTTAATGATTTCTGCTTATTCGCACTCTAAGTCGACATTATTTTGGCGATTTGTTGGTTTGTTTTATATTTACATTTCGCCAATTTATGGTTTATTATCGCCAAGTATTAGTTGGTGTTCTTGGTTTATGCATATACATTACAGTGAAGCACGCTTATAACGACGTTGGATATAACGAAAAATTTGATATAACAAAACTAATCTTATTCCCCAACTCTAATTAACGTATAGTAAATGGACATGATATTTAACGATATTTGGATATAACGAAAGAAATCAGACGGTCCCGACGACTTCGTTATAAGTTAGCTTCACTGTATATTGGTTTGCCTTCACAAACCAGTATAGCCATACAAGTACAATAAACTCCTCTATAACGACCACCCATATATTACGACCACACCTCTATTACGACCATACATTTATAACGACCAATCAGATTTGTTTATGCTACGTTTGTAAATCAGGTGACTTCTTAAAGCTTTGGCTCACTTTCCTTTACCCCTTTCCCCCCATAGAAGCGCCTTTTAGCAAATATGATTTGTTACTCCGCTGAAGAAAATAATTCCTATTTAATCAGTCATGAATATAATTATATTAAAGGAAATATTTTTATATTCTAGCACATGAAAGCTTCAATCAGGCTGAAAGTGAAGCAGAATGCGCCTTAAGGCGCATTCTGCTTTACTTTCAGCCTGCTTTAAGAAATCACCTATCTTCAATACTAGAAATAGACTATCAGGTAAATGGCTAAGCTGTCTCCTGTCGGCCATAAATCAATTGGATTTCTTTTCGTGGTCGTAATGTGGGGGTTACTGTATTTGCATACCAAACAAATTTGCTTTACAATTCTGAAATATTTACAAAGTCACTTCACAGATATACGGACACTGGGGTATATCCACGTCCCCCCACCGTATGTAAATCTTATAAAATCCAGGTTGTGTAACTCCATATGAAACTTCATATAAGTTATCTCCCGTGTATATGACAGACGTCTCTGTCACCGTATGTGGCCGAGGACCGATTACGTTCACTGACAGAGAACCAGCCGTAGGATTTTCAATCCAAACCTGAAAACGAAGAAAATACATATAAATTAAATGTGAAGATGTACTCAAACATTGCAAAATAAAGTGCTCCCTCTCTACAACAACACCCAACTGGAGACACATGTTGTGTGTGTTGTTCAGAGGGAGTCGTTATAGGGAGGGAAACTAGCAACATTTGCAAACAGCTTGAATCCAAATCAGACGCCGCGTGAAGCGACGTGTGATCTGGGTTCAAGTTGTTTGTCACTCGTCATTTTTTTGTCCTGTTAAAATATCCATTATGTAACTTGAGAAAACAGCAGACGACAATTTTAGCAGACGATAATGCATACTTGTCCTTTTTAGAGAACTGCGGCAAAGGTCGTTGTTAGGAGAGAGTCGTTGTTGGGAGGGCCTTTGTTGGTAGGGAACGCTGTAAAACGTTTTGATATTTCAGTACAACTCTCTGAAGCACAACGCAATTAGCTCCACCCCATTCCACACTCTACCCGAGTGTAATTAAACCATGGTTCCATAAATCTACCTTTCCATGCCCATAATTAACCCTTTACCTCATAGCCTGTTCTAGTTTTGAAGACATGTGGTCACTTAAAGCAGGCTGCAAGTAAAGCAGAATGTGCCTTAAGGCACATTCTGCTTTACTTTCAACCTGCTTTAAGCTAAAATCTGCTAGGCTATATAAAATATTTGTAATGGTTATTGTTCATGAGGGTATAAACTGGAACTATTTTCTTCAGCAGATGAATAAATTAAATACGCTAAAAGTCGCTTCTATGGGGGAAAGGGTTAATTCGTCTACGGAAGGAATTAGTCCTACTGTATACAGCCATGAATATGCACCATGAGAAACATACCCATTTTCTACATCCTGGCTCCGAGGTTATAAAGCGTTTTAATTGAGTCTGAGTGTGTTCCCAAGCATTTGATTGGTCATATTTGAACCTAGGGTTCCCAAGCATTTGATTGGTCAGATTTGAGCCTAGGCTCAAATCTGACCAATCAAATGCTTGGGAACAAGTTTAGACTCAATCCAAAGCTTTATAACCTCGGACCCAGTGTTTTTTTTTCACCACTTTAGGAATGGGTTGGAACCCATTCAATTGGGAACAATATGCCCCCCCAAAACGGCGAAAAAAATCCTTGATTTGGAGGGGAAAAAAGAGTCGCTTCATGCTCATTTTTGGGAAAAAATCCTGCCGTTAAATGCTCATTTTTAGGGGGAAAGCCATTTTCCCTATTGGGACGCCCAATCCCTTAAAACACCCAAAACGCTGATATCCTAGCAGATGATAACTTAAAGCAGACTGAAAGTTAAGTAGAATGTTTTACTTTCAACCTGTTATAAAGCGGTTATCTGTTTTTAAAACTAGAAACATACTATGGGTAACGAGTTACAGTGGTCTCTGCTAGATTTTAAATCTGGTATATAATTGGCACGGCAAAGGTCAATTCATACTCCTGGTATTTTTAGTAGAACGATTTACACGTCAGGAACAGTGTTTTCGTTAGGCAGAATAGTGGACATCACTAGATTATCGATAAATTGCCCTACGCTAGCTTGCGAGCCCGTCAATCTTCGGCTCTTACCGCTCGGTATTTACGGAAACTCCCGACGACACTTTGAACATATTAATTTTATTTTCAATTTGAAAAAAGACCAAATTAACATTAACTTCCAATTCTTAAATTTATATCAAAAGAAAGAACAAATATTCAATTATACGAGCCCGTTTGCACAGAATTGATATCGATTTGTATAAATGCACAAGGTCGTGTTATATTAACCGTGTCGAGGCTTATTTTCAGCATTTTACTCTTTGTTTAATGTGATTAAGAGGTGACTTTTTCAACTTAAAAAAGGACCAAAATCTTATTAAAATATTTTTTCAAAACAAATTTCATCATAAAGGAAAATGATTAAGCTAACACGGACCGTTTGCACAGGAACGATATCTGTCCAGAAAAAAAAGTTATTATAAGTTATGTAAAATTGCCCTTCTTATTTTAATGCGCGAAAATGAGAGCAAGTGAGCCACCTGAGTGTCCACTATTCTGCCTAACGAATGTTCAGTGTAAATGCACAAATATGGATCGCAACGGACCATCAGGCGACAAGAATGGCAGATCGCTCTACGTAAAGCGCCCTCGCTGGTTGACGTTGACTCGATCTTATTTAAGGGTTCACTAACTTAATTCAACAAAGGTGGATAGAGACAAAAACCAGAAACCAACCTGAAAGGAGTTGCTGCTTCCTACTTGTCCATATCGATGTCCAACACCCGCCACTCGTACAACTGTCCGGGAACCAGTCGTCTCGCTTGTCTCATTGTCGAGAGTATAACATGACTCTGTATTCACAGACCGGAAGTTGTCATGTATTGGCAACACATCGTTCATATGAGAATGGTCAAAACTTGAGAACATATCAAACACATCATCACTGCCAATGTTTACAGGCACTTGATCTATGTCATCAGATGCTGAATCAGACTCTAAACCCGATCTGTTGGCATCTGGCGTGTTTTCAGCCTCGTTCTGGTACTCTGCATCAAGCGTGCTGCCATCGAGTATACCGTCCCAAGACTGGCTTCGAAATCCCATAGCACCCAACCCCTCGCCACTCTCCTCATAATCTCTATCTTCGATATATACCCCGCTTTCGATCATATCCGCCAATTCTCCTTCGCTGACGTCATATCCGGTATAGACTGATGGGTTCTCGAATATCATGGCTTCTTCAACAGGAACTTCCTCCGTTGGATACAGGTTTTGGAATTCACCTATTTGGGACAGAAGGCTGTCCCGTCCATGTTTTGATACACCGAATCCATAGTAGTTACTCTCAACACTGGAGCTTTTTGAGCGTGTGGACGATCTGTTCCTCAGTACTGACGGTGGACATGCCTTGTTAATGGCCGGTTCTTTGGAGTGTCCGATGTCGTTGTCGTCACATGCACCCGTCACCTCTTCATCTTTTAAAAAAGGAGAGCAGAAAGTTTCGAATTACACCGGTGAGTATCCCACATATTTTTTGAGGGTCTCATGGAAGATTCGTATTTACCAAATGAGTTCTCTCGTTAAATAAAGTCTTTATAATTATTATAATTATTATTATTATTATATTAAAACCCCTTTACTGCCATGACATCATCAGTTTTAAACAATTGTTGTCTGCTTTATTTCTCAAAATTCAAGTTATAGGTATTTGCCTTAAGAAATATTGAAATGAGTGTCACATAGTTTGGATCCTGGTCAGACGCCGCTTTACGCGGCGTCTGATCAGGATCCAAACTGTTTGACATTGTTTGCAAATAACTCGGGGTAAGGCAGTGAAAGGGTAAAAAACTCATGACATTTTTCGCCAAAAAAGCTTCATTTAAATTTTTCTTTTGAAATAACCCGTTTTTGCCCAAATTTTATTTCTAGCTTCTAAAACAGGTTACCAATGAAATCACTTGAACTACTCTATATATATTCATGCCCAGAAATTCTAAACTGGGGATTTCTTTCCTTAGTGTTTGATTAATTTGAAGCAGTATTGTGTATTTATATGATAAAAGGTGAAATGCTTCGATTGAACTACATGTAATTCAGAGAATTCAAGTTATAAAGCTGAGTCTGAAATCGTTACCAAGCATTTGATTAGTCAGATTTGAGTCAATGTACCTACAAAGCGAGAAAAGACAAATAACTATTCACAAATAAACATCATACATTATTGAGTCACATGGAAAAACTCTTTCAATATTATTACTAAGATTATAAAATTGTATATGGTTATTTCTCAGATTGAGAACTTAGACTCTACTCAAACGCTTTATAAGCATGGACCCGGCTCCGATGTTATAATGCGTTTTAGTTGAGTATGAGTGTGTTCCCAAGCATTTGATTGGTCAGATTTGAGCCTCGGCTCAAATCTGACCAATCAAATGCTTAGGAACGAGTTTAGACTCAAAGCAAAAACTCTATAACCTCGGAGCCTGGTCTTCTCACTCTTACCATTCCCAACCTCTCTTCCTTGCATATCCTCATTTCCGTCTTTATTCATAGCCGTCTTGTCGAACTTGTTGCCTCTAGAATCTGCTGTAGCTGTGTCACGAGCTGCACATCTTTTCTTCGCGAACACTCGTTTTCTGTTCGTGTGTCTCCGCTGGCTTATCTCGGAATCGGAAATACTGATTGAATCACGTCGACTTGGCATCCTGTGCCGTCGTCGTTTTTGTGTGATATGGTGTTCCAAGCTCGAATTATGAAGCTCGTCATCGGCTTCGTGACCTTGTTCGGGCCGATCTTTAGACATACTCTGACTGCTGCTAACTACTAACTTCCGGTCCAAGAAGATTTGGCCTCGGTATGGGCGACGGTGTAAACGAACATGACCATTCACTGAAAATGGATGTTGATACACTTATTAATTTTAACTCAATACCCCAAACTACGCTATGTAATCATTCCGTAATCAAAATACATGATGCTAGCTTAAAGCAGACTGAGAGTAAAACAGAATGCTTTAAGCAACCATCATGTTTCAGTACTGAATACAGGCTCTGTATTCTACAGTGCCCCTCTCTACAACGGCACTCCCAACAACGATTCCCTCCTTACAACGACCCTTGCAGCTGAACAAGACAATTATATCTAAAGCTTTCACGGCTGCAATATCGTCTTCTTAAATTTGTCGTCTGCTGGTTTACTTAAATTTTACATATTGGACATGTTTTATAGAAAAAACATAATGACGAGTGACAAACAGCTTGAGTCCAGATCAGACGCCGCGTTACGCGGCGTCTGATCTAGATTCAAGCTGTTTGCAATTGTAAGCCAATTTCTCTCCCTAAAACGGCTCCCTCCGAACAACACACACACGTTTTGTCTCTGATTGGGTGTCGTTGTAGAGAGGGAGTGCTGTATGGCATATTTATACGACATTGCAGTTACATACCCGTTCTAAGGGAGGGCAGGCTGAACCGTGCCTGTCGGTTGTATGTCAGATTATCGTCAAACCCGCTGTCCACAGTCTCCACTGTTATCTGCCGTACCGGTGACATCTGCGTGTCGTTTACACCGTGGCTCTGCAACCATGCATTCACTCTTAGCTGTTTTTCGCCATCTACATTCCTTGTGGCTGCCTCACCAGCGTCATTGTCAACATTTACACCATCTGGAACACCTGGTACGTCTTCAAGAATCGGTGCATCGTTTGTGGGTAAATCTTCAGTGTCAGTTTTTACATGGACGTCTTCAATGAAGTCTGTATCTTTGTCCACTTCTTCAGAAGTGGACAAAGTTACAAACTTCGTTGAAGACATCTGTGGTGCTTGATGAATAGGTTCATTGTCATCGTTAACGTTTTGGGCTACTGACCCGGGTACCTTGATACTAATCCTTCGTAATAATGGGTATATACCCTGTATAATGTCCCAACCAGTCTCACGCTTGATCTCCGACTCACTCACTTGAGAAACCTTATCAACTTTCGCTTTTGGTGTCAAAATAAAGACTTCTTTAATATTTTCACGACCTCTTTCCTGAGCCATGTTAATACTCTGAAAAACATGTTTGAAATCTGTATCTGTTTTCATTGCCTGTCTCTCTGTGTCCGTTGAAGAATCGCCGCTGCTTCGGCGACCAGCGTGTGTCCGCTTTTGCATCATGTCTTGACGATATTTGCTTACATATTTACAGTCTTTACCAAATGAATACTTTGAGCTCCTCTGTCGACAATTTTTATCGGAATTCGGAGAAGTCAGACTTTCCAGTTCTTTAATTGCATCTTCGAAACTTCCGTTTTCATATGTAAACTCACGAGGGAATGGACTAGCTTCTGTTGTGTTACTGATGTCTCGCTCGCAGTCAGTATTTGTCATTTCCATTGCATTCGCGCTATTTCCACAATTAATCACGTGACCATTCGAGTAAGGGTTTAACCCTTGTAGATTACCGATTTCAGCATGAACTTCCACATGGTTGTTAGAACTACGGCTTTCACTGCTGTTACCTTCATGTGTTGATATGATTCGGTTTATCACTTTTCCGTCTTCATCAACTGTCATTATGTTTTCAAGACTATCACTAAAAGATCTTTTTATCTCATTGTCGGTAAAATGCTTCTTCACATTGTACAGATCTAAATCTCCGACGTGGTCTGACTCTGTAGACCTAATGGTTCTGTTAAAATAATCCATGACGTCATCTGTGGTTGCCTTGCTATTTTTAGAATTTGTTTGCCACATTCTGCGCATGATCGGAAGTGACCGCGTTGCTCTCAGTTTTGTTCTGTTTTGATTAGCAACCACAGGGTTGTCCACCACGTTTGGCACATCATCATCTGTTACACTGGATATGGTATTACTATAAGTCTTGTCACTGATGTACATACACGCTTTCTTCAGACTTTCCGAGTGTAAAACCTTAAGTCCTGCAGGGCTTATCTGACCTGTATGAAAAACATCCACAATTATCAATATTACACAATTCTAGAACAGAAATCATTATCAGGTATTTGATTAGTCAGATTTGGGTAAAAGATAAAATTGGACCAATCAAATGATTGAGAACGACCTCAGAATCAGCTCAAACGCTTTATAACCTTTGACCTTGATCTTGGTTCATAGTTATGCTATAAAACGTTTGAGTTGAGTCTGAAATCATTCTCAATCATTTGAGTGGTAACGGATATGAGCGTCTACTCAAATCTGACCAATCCAATGCTTCATAATGATCTCATACTCAACACAACCTGTAGTGTTGGGTCCATGTTTATAAAGCGTTTGATATGAGTCTGAGGTCGTGCAGGCCTCCAAAAGCATTTAATTGATCAGGTTTTAGAAGATTGCTTATTTTAAACATATTTAAACAAAACTGAACCCTATGAAATACGATCTTATATTGCGTTTGAATGTAACTTCGATTAAACATAAAATAATAATGTTTCCCTTCTATCCTGTATTGCAAAAGTTTAAACTAATGCAGATTTCCGTACACTTTAAAAAAAAATACAGATGCAACTCGATAATTCAAACTCGCGTTAGTTCGAACATATCTTTTTTTTTTTTTCAAAGTCAAAATGTAGCTTAGCCACTTTTTAAATATGAAATACGGGTATATTCGAATTAAGCGATATCGACTTATCAAAATTCAGCATATGAAATACTTAAATCGATTTAAACGGGTTCCGTAAATGTAAAGCAAACACTCGCAACTCGATATTTCGAACTCGCGTTAGTTCGAACATAATCGTATTTCAAAGTTTTTGTAATTGAAATACGGATGTATTCGAATTAAGCGATATCGACTTATCAAAATTCAGCGTATGAAGTACTTGTAAGATCGATTTAAGCGGATTCCGTAAATTTAAGATATACATGTACCTTCAACCTCATCGTCGTTACTAGTTTTATCATCTGACGATACTTCTGTGTCTGTTTCGGACCTGTCGTTGGTTCCCATACTTAGTAAACGTCTTCGTAGCTGGTAAACAGCTCCGTCTGAAGTGGTACGTCTGGCTGCAGGCTTCTGGTATTCGTGAATGGAAAAAGTCCTGAAAATGGAAACCAGCTCAAATGAGGGTTGTTCGCAAAAAGTTGCAGGCCAAGTGCAGTATTCTTTTTAATTGCTAATATTTTTTCTATTGAATATGAAAAAAGTGTTGCCATTGATCATGAAAACATTAACAATGTTATGTGACTCCGGTAATGTTGGGCATTATTTGCCTTGTTTTCCTGAATAAAAAAATCTATCTACATGTATCTATCTATTTTTCTATTAACGTCTCTAAAATGACAGCCTAACAGATATTAACTTAAAGCAGGCTGAACGTAAAGTAGAATATACCTAAAGGCATATTCTGCTTTGCTTTCAACCTGCTATAAGTACTCACATGCCTTCAAAACTAGAAACAGGTTATTGGGTGAAAGGTAAAGCAACACTTTATCTATTATGTTTGTAACTCTTCCTTCACAGAAGGACCAACAGGACGTTTAAAGTCTTTCCACCTCTTCATACTTTTATGCTTAAAGACATCTCCTGACGACCTTTCGATCATAATGCATTGCCAAACAATTTCCTTGATAAAAGTATGGGTCTTATGGACATGTCGGTAGCAAAGAACCATTGAAGCTTCTCATGTGATACCCGACCTTTATGTTTGATAGTTTGGTTAGAAATAACCATTGAAAATCACTAGAGCATGAGTATAATCTGGGCGTCACCAGGTAAATTATGCTTTGACAGTTAAATTCACACCTATCGAGACAATGGGGGGGGGGGGGGTTAGCCCATCAATGGACCGAGGAAAAGTCTTTAACCAATGAATCTAAATTGGTGCTGTTGGCAGCTTAAAGCAGTATGACGATAAAGCAGGCATATGTTGTTGCACATAAATGAGTTGTACTATAGTCGAGTTCAGTGAAGCTCGCTTATAACGAAATCATCGGGACCGGCTCATTTCTTTCGTAATATCCAAAGGACAAGGTTAACCAAGGGTCAACATTGGCCCTAAAGGCAGGGTCATATCTAGCCTTTCATGAACCTACCCCTTTCGTTTTATCATGTCCATTTTACTATAGGTTTGTTGGAGATGAGGAGTAAGTTTTGTTTTGTTATATCCAAAATTTCGGTATATCCGTAATTTCGTTATAGGCGAGTTTCACTGAATGCATACAGTTTGGATCTAGATCAGACGCTGCGTCAACCTGTTTCACTCTCATATCGAATTTTTTTTCAATCAAACTGCATTAAATCTAATATTTCAAAGAAAGCAGACAAAAATATTACAGTCGAAACTCGATTCTTCGAACTCGCGTTAGTTCGAATATACCCATATTTCAAAGTTAAAACGTGGCTTAGCCACGTTTTAACTTTGAAATACGGGTGTGTTCGACTTTTGAAACACTGGTAGGATCGAATTAAGACAGTTCGTAGAATCGAATTTCGACTGCATATGTGGTGTTATGATATGGTGGTAAAGAGGTCAAAGCGTACGCTAAATTTGGGAGTAAAATGGTTAAAATGAAAAGCCAATTACCGATTCAGCGGCGCTTTTTGTGTTCTTAGTGCAATCTGTGAGGCCGTCCCTTTGGCTGACTGCGTTTGTTGAGTGTCGTTTGGAAGTGATTCCTTTTGACTATCATTCAATGAGTGTTGGTCTGCACTGTCTCCGATAGATTTGGCATTTGTTACCTGCATGCTGTGTCCGTTTATTTCTGTGATCTTGTTTTTTGTTACTACCTGTTCACATGACGTCACTTCCTTTTCATTCTTATGGTCAACACAACTACCATTGTGATAAGTAGTTTGATTTCTATTATCTTTTGAGTCTGGCTGATAGGTTGATAGGCTATCAGAGTTGCTCACAACTGATTGGCTTACAGATACATCAATTTTGGAGGAGTCGTCTTTGGAATTCTGTTTTTCTTCTAGAACTGTTCCAAGAAGAGGGTGTATTTGTGACGTATTGGGCGGATGTGACGTTGATATGCTCTGGAGATTTATGGGCGGTACTCTGATGTCTTTGTCTTTTCTTTGAATCCTAATAATTAGAAATTCATACAGATATGTTTGCATCATTAACGCATAAAGCTCTTATTTCCCAACTAACACGTTTTTATTTTCAACCTGCTTTAATTGACCATCATCCGTCTTCCAAACTAAAAACAGGATATTGGGTAAAGTGTTCCCTCTCTACAATGACACCCAATGGGAGACGAAAATATGTACGTTGTTCGCAGGGAGTCGTTATAGGGAGACAATTGGCTTAAATTTGCAAACAGCTTAAATCCAGATCAGACGCCACGTAACGCGGCATCTGATCTGGATTCAAGCTGTTTGTCGCTCGTCATTATTTTTCTATCTGTCAACAAACAGTAGACGACAATTTTAAGCAGCCGCTATTGCAGCAGAAAAAGTGAAAGAGTAAGACATACTTGTCTTGTTTGTAGGAACAGCGGCAAAATTCGTTGTAAGGAGGGGTCGTTCTTCGGAGGGCCGTTGTAGGGAGGGAACACTGTATCAGGGATGCCATAAATTGATCATGAAAAATCCTAAGATTTCCGATGTTTCTATTTGTCAAGTGTGATTACTTAAAGCAGGTTGAAAGTAAAACAGAATGCGCCTAAAGGCACATTCTGCTTTACTTTCAACCTGCTTTAAGTTGTCATCTGCTGGGATAAAATTTAGAAAATTTCGGAAAAATCCGGAGTTATGGCAGCCCTGCTGTATTAAAAATAGAAAGAAGTACCGTACCGATAGTCATCGTCTGAGTTATCCGTAATGCTGGACTGTCTCGACAGGGACGGGGAAATAGCCTCCTCAATTACGATATCCTCGCCATTTCTCGTGATAATTCGGCGTAAAACTCGGCGCCTCGTCACTGTGAGTTGTCTACCCTGAAAACAGTACCGTCAGTACTTTGGTTGTTTGTCAATTTCACAGAACAGAACAGAACAAATTTTATTCAGACTGGTACACAAGTACATCGTCACACCATCCTTTCAATACTTGTACATATTGTCATTTGAATCTACATACACGTTTGTTATTTATCTTATATGTAACTGTTCTGATGGAATAACAGTAAAACCTCTATATTACAATCGAGCCTCCTTATCTAAAAAAAATCCTAAGTCGATCTTAGCCGTAAGTTACTTCAATTTATTTATGCTTTTCGGTGGATTACCACGAAATAGCAGTGGATTATCACTTGGTAATCCACTGCAGTGGATTATCACCAATCGCTTTTATTATGAATTTTCCCCGTAGGGCTCCCCAAGAATCGTAGTCAGTCGTGTCTTATCGTTAAATTCCGGCAGTCCGATTTGTCGCGAACTACTCACCGGAAGAGCACGAATACAAACTCGGGAGCAACGTAGTAATTCGGATGACGTCAAATCAATAAATAAGTGACGTCATCGTACGGGAAACTGTTTCGAAAATGGGTTCGATATAAAGTTGGGGCTCAACACGGGGTAAATCATTTACTTTCGCTTTCTCAATTGTCGAACAATTTCGTTTAAAAAGTGGCTTAAAAGCATAAATAAATAGAATAATTGTATTTTTTCAGTATAAGATCCAATTTAATCCATTTCGTGAACATCAGACTGTTATATTTTCACTCGTGGCTTCGCCACTCGTGAAAATATAACGTCTGATGTTCACTCAATGTATTAAATTTCTATCTTATACTGAAAAAAACAACAATTATCCTCTATTTCATTATTTTGAACTCGGTTAGGTCGAACATATGCGTATATTTAGTTAAAACGTGGCTGTGCCACGTTTTATCTTTGAATTACATATATGTTTTACTTATTCGAGTTCGAGATGTCGAATATCGACTGTAAGTTTAATTCATCACTCCATAGCCTTTATCTAGAATTCAAGGTGACCAATTAGGGCGCATTCTGTTTTACTTTCAGCCTGTTTGAAGCTACCATCTGCTAGGTTATAGGAAATGTTTCAAATGCTGCACATTCGTTACTGTATAAAATGGAACTACAGTCGAACTTCGATATCTCGAACTCGGTTAAGTCGAACATACCCGTGTTTCAAAGTTGAAACGCGGCTAAGCCGCGTTTGAACTTTGAAACACTGGTATGTTCACCTAAACCAAGCTTGAAATAAGGCAAATTCATGTTTCTAAATATTGGATAATTCGAGTTAATTGAGACCGAGATATCGAAGTTCGACTGTATTTCCTTCAGGTGAGGAATTAATTAAATGCTTAAAAATGCGTATCTATGGAGTAACAGGTTAACTCATTGAGCCCTAGTGACGCATATATGCGCCTTTTACCAAATATGAACCTGCGAAGAGTATGCTTGTCCAATGCAAACAGTGAAGTCCCAGATCAGAGGGCTCCGGCAGGAGCCCTCTGATCTGGGACTTCACTGTTTGGCATATTGCAATTTATTACAAAAACAACCCTAAATAGTCTAAAATGGACCAGCCTTTATTGCAAACTGGAATTTTCCATTGGAAGTTCCAGGGGATAATGAGTTAAGAAAATCCACACTAACCGTGCTGTAGGCTTTCGATTTTGCAATGGCGGCCAGGGAGCGGCCATCTTGTATTTCCTTCTCTTGTGTAGGGATTTCCTCCATGTTTTCAAGGCTATCTAGACTACTTCCGCCATTTGTCGTAAAGGATAGGGAGTCATAGATCACTCGCTTTTCTTGGGCCCCTTTTAGGGTTTTTGTAGAGACGTTTGAAGCTTTATATACCTTTAACAAAAAACAGAGCTTCATATTTAAGGGGATTACGAGCGTATTTCAAAACCTTAATTTAAATATGTATACTCAATTCCAAAAGAAACTGTCCACATTGTTTTCTGTAATTTTTCATTGACTTTTTTTCCTGAAAGCCTATGTATTTGGTACCAAATTAAGACCAGGGGCCCGTTTTACTAAACAACTTACGCAAAAATTTTGCGTAAGTCAAAATCGTTTAACTCTTATTTTTCGATCATAAACGTTTGCAAACAGCAAATAGCCAGATCAGAGGACGCGCTAAAAGCGCGTCCTCTGATCTGGCTATTTGCTGTTTGTAGCAAGTGATAATAAAAAATATAAATTAAAATTTAAAATTTTGACTTACGCACAAATTTTGCGTAAGTTGTTTAGTAAAACGGGCCCCAGTTCACGAACAATATGGCAGTTATTTCAGATTTTGAGATAAAGTGGTCGTTTTTAAAGGAGAAAAGACGAACTATTAATATCAAAGTTGAAAGTAACTCTGAGTATCAGACTGTGACTGTGTTCAGTTGGTATTTTATGTCGGCTTAGTTGTAATCTTGTGATATTTTCGTCAGTACCGAATGTGTCCATCTCTGCTCATGATACAAGCGGCAATGAGACATCGCGTAGACCATACGTGACGGCTTATAACGACGTCGGGAATGAAACGTTGTCCTATCCCTGAGTTAGTGACGTTGTAGTTATGAACAAGCATGGCATAGACTCTAATATTTACATTCAGTATCTGCAAGTTCAATGTGTACCGATGTGAAGTAAAATGTGTTTTTTCTTTGTATAAGGCAAACGAATTACACTCATGCACGTTTTCAATGACATGTGCATTTTCTTTGAGCTGCACGTGCAAAAATGCAAAATAACGTCTTTCCATATAAACAAAACATATCTTCATACTAAGTAATAGATTTTGTTATCGATAAATGGCAAATATACATGAGATATTGTGTGCGAAATTTTAAATCGATACGTTCTCTAGATATTAAAATATTTGAAAATAATCGTCTCTTCACGTGAGAAAATGTTGAATGTGTTCATTTTACTCCCTCTTCTCTGGAGCCCCTGAAAAGATAAACTACACACGGTCCTCGAAAACTCAAACTATATAGTATTCAATCGAACGTACCGTATTTCAAACGTTCAAAGGTGTATTAGCTACGTCATGAACTCTATTATGGTCGAACTAACCCGTAATTTAAAGTATCGAATATCAACTGAGGAAAAACGTTTTAGCTCGATTTAAATTAGATCGACTTATCGAATATGAACTAAAGAAATACGTATTCGTTTGGATTACGCTAGTTAAAGTCATCGAGTTTCGAGCACGTGTTATCGGTGGTTGGTCTGGATCGATACTACTTGCGGTGCAATGCGTCAGGTTTTATCATGGCACGACGCAAACAATGTTCAATCGTTATGAAGGTATAATGCAAAAAAAGTGTACACTTAGATACCTTTGTATCAGTTGCATGTTCCAGTCCGAACGAACACACGCGGTGTGTGTGGAGAAATGTAAGGTCTAATATTCGAATTGAATTCGAAAACGTATCTAGCAGATATTCGAATACCACGTGCCAGTGCCATACCACTACTGTAAAAAGCCAACTTTAACTTACTTTTATTCGAAAGGGGCTATTTTCCACATGATGATTTTGCCACTTTACCGCCACGGCGTGGATCCCGGCTCTCCTCGGTACAAATGTTACATAAAACGTTCCTTCTTCCCCGCACTGCAAATCCATGTGAATTAGATCGCCCGAGTCCAGTGAATACCGTGGCGGAACTTTTTTCCGTATAAATGTGTTTCCTGCAAATGAATATTTGTACATGTATATGTACGTACACGTACAGTCAAAATTCGATACTTCGAACTCGCTTAAATCGACTTTACTAGTGTCTTATTTGTTTAATTTCGAAAACTCGATCTCGCTTAAGCTGAACATACACATATTCAAAGTTAAAAAGTGACTTAGCCTCGTTTTAACTTTGGAATATGGGTATGTTCGATCTAAAGCGAGTTTGAATTATTGCGTTTTGGCTGTATTTTGAATAAAATAGAACTTCTCTATAACGACCAGGGTTTTCCCTAGGCATTGACAAATGGGGGACATTGTGTCCCCCCAGGTTCCATAGTTTGGGGGACAAAACTAATTTTTGGGGGTGACTTGTCTCGACGCTGCTTTTTAACTTTCAAATAAAATTTTAGGACATCATGCATGTGCAGCATTGCTGGTTGGTAGATAACTTACTTTATAATTTAGGCTAATAGTTTACCCTTCCATCTCTCAATAAATCCTCTGAAAACCAGACACTTAGTGATATATGAATAATCTAGAGATGTAAAGAGTGTTGGTTGCTTAATGCAGTGTGACAGTATTGCAGAAAACCACATATTAAAAGACAAAGATTATGGTCTTCAGAGTTTCTTCTGTTTCATCTTTTAACACGTAACATTTTGTGATCACTGTGATGTATTTTCAAAGTTGCGTCAAATTTGACCCCCAGTAATAATGTTTGGGGGACATTTTGTCAAAAAGGGGGTCATTGGTGCGCATTTTGTGCGCCAGGGAAAACCCTGAACGACCCTCCATATACTCAGACAAGATATTTAAAAAACAATAGAACCTACGAAAACTGATCACTTCCGGGGCGAAAGAAATGTTCGTTTTAGACAAGTTTCCTGATTGGAAGAGGTTGTGCAGCCATTAAACTCTTTGCATGCTGGGTATTTTTTTCGTCTGCAACAATTGTTGTCTGCCACTTTTCTCAAGACAGAATGTTCTAAATTTCTTTTTAAAACAGGGTCAGGGTCAAACGGTTTGTATCCTGACGAGACACCGCGTAACGAGGCGTCTCATCTGGACCCAAACTGATTGCAAAGGTTATTACTGTGGGATATTCGCCGCTAGCATGCAAAGAGTTTATAAAAAGAATTAAAGATCAATCACATGTGGTTGCTTAATGCAGGACAATAGTTATGCAGAAGCTCCTTAAGGTTTTTGCTACATTACTATTGTCCTGGTATTCAGCCTCTTTGACAAAGAAGGTTTTTCTGTTCTGTTTTGACATATAAATGACAGCTAAGCTATGTTAAGATACGACAGGTACTTCACTGAGCCGATCCGGCTTCTGGTAATCTCTGCAACACTCCTTGCCACAACACTCTCTCTCTACAACGACACCCAACGGGAGACAAAAAGTGTGTGTGTTGCTCGGAGGGAGTCGCTATTGGGAAGCAAATTGGCAAACAGCTTGAATCCATATCAGACGCCGCGTAACGTAATGATTCGTGCTGTATGTCACTCGTCGTTAAGTTTTTTTGCGGTCAAAATGTTCATTATGTAACTTTGAGAAAAACAACAGACGACAACTTTAAGCATACGACATTGCAGTCGTGAATAGGTTGGACATAATTATCCTGTTAAGGAACTGCGACAATGGTCGTTTTAAGGTGGGAATCGTTGTTGGGAGGGACGTTGTAGGGAGGGAGCACTGTATTTGTTTTAAATGTAGCAAGGTCAAAATAATACCAGACAATATAACCAGTCAATGACTAAGCTCATTAATGTGATCAGTTTTACGTAATTAAATCGAAGCTTTCCGTCACCGTATATACCTCTCTTAGAAAACATATTAAATAACGACATTCACACGCACTAGATAAAGCTTCTTAAGTATGCAGACTATAGAAAAAGCTTCTAAGGTATCCAGACTGAGGAAAAAGCTTCTTATTAAGTAACAAGAATGAAATACCAACCATAGATATATTAAAAATAAAATAACCTAGATCGGCTAAAGGCCAATCAGCGATGGTCACCGAGAAGCCATGTTGAAGGATGTATGATATTGGTCTGGTGCACGTCGTATTGCGGTAGATTGACGACTTTATAATGATAATTATAACAATATTCCAGATAGGGAATTAAAATAGTATTAATATATAAACTTCTCTTTTCTAATATTTTGACCTCTAAGGGCCATTGTTTTAAAAGAAAATCACGTCCAAACACACGTCACATTTTTGTTACATGCATTCAGCCATAAACTCAAAGAGAATAATATTTTATGGCTGAATGCATGTAACAAAAATGTGATGTGTGTTTGGACGTGATTTTCTTTAAACAAAAAAGGCCCTTAGAGGTCGGAATATTGGAAAAGAGACTTTATAATGGGTTGCGTAGGTACAATGGAGAATCTGTTATTCTTTCCCAATAAACGCGTTTACGCTAAAACTATTATTTTCTGTGCAAACAGTTTGGAGCCAGATCAGACGCCACCAAGATAAAGATGATTTATCAGAATTGTCAAAAAGTTGTACTTTTCTACGTTTTAGTGTTTTGCGTTTGCGTACGTTTGCGTTTAAACGGGAAAGAATAACAGATTCTCCACTGTAATTCCCGTCTACAATGACAGTGCGTTATTGAGAATGACTACATAAGTTGCTAAGAACCTTTCCATAGTAACTACGATTAACCTATGATTTTAGTCAATTAAAAAGGAATTACATTCGTTTTGTGCTTATTATCGTTTGATTGTCGTTTTACGGTGCAAATTGATGTAACAAGATGTATGTCGTACGAATTCAACCTTAAATGAAAGTAAATCATATTTTGACGTCGGAGGGAAAGCGTATGATACATGTACACTCATCAAATCGACGTCTTTCTGACCGTCGACCAATGGGACCTTAAAGGGACTCGCAACCGGATGGTGTACTTGTCAAAATAAAATAAAATACTCAAATAAAAGCAAATTTGTGGCATTACTTGGCTTCTGACATTAAAAAAATATGATCAGTCCAAAAAAAGTCTCAAGAATCGTCACCGAATCTTAGATTTTTAGATATTTTCCATCGTTTTTCTATACCGACTAGTAGACGGTATAGTTGTTGTTGTTGCTTCTCTACACGGGCTCAGACATAAACACGAGCCGAATTACGAAGTTGTATGCACTTTCGATCGTTACACATTGAAATACGTTAAATCGATCCGAGATAAACGGATAGTTCCGTGGTCCATTGGTCTAAGCGGTTTCCCCTATTTTGCATTCTGTCCGCCAATGCCGGGCCCCGGGTTCGAATCCCCACCAGAGACCAATATTTTTTTTTATTGAAATACATTTTTTTAAACAGAATTTCTTATCCTAAACTAATTCTTTACCATTTATATAAGCGTTTGACACATATTTACAAATTACTATTTTTAATGCACCATCTGGTTGCGAGTCGTTTTAACACTAGGTTCCCGATCTAGTCTATTTTAAGATATCTACGGTCCCAAGTTCCTAACGCTCGAAAACTCAAAATAAATATATTTTGGTGATTGACTAAAACTCCAGAAATAATAAGAAAATGCGATAGGTATTAAGAATTAAAGATAGATGTACCGTAACACCCCCTATTAAAACAACTAATTTGGGGCCCGTCGTACGGCAAAAATGGTCGTAAGTCAGATTCTTATATTATCAATAATTATTTATTTCTCCATCTAAGCATGTCTCGTGACATCTCTTTGTAATCGTCTTGAAAAGAGATGTCACAAGACATGATTAGATGGAGAAAATCAGAAATTAGATGTATGTATTTTAATTTTTAAAGTTTTGACTAACGACCTTTTCTGTCGTACGACGTTTCATGAAACGGACCCTTGGTGATCAAGGCATGTGGCTTCTTAAAGCAATATGAAAGAAAAACAAAAACATTCTTTAGCTTTAATCTTGCCTTATGCTGTCTCATGTCTTTCATACACTTAATTATCCTTCATTTTAGGGGTCGTAGTCGAGGGGGGTTACAGTAAAATAAAAGTAAACTGTCGGTTTCTGGAGTTGAAAAATAAGCTCATTACGAGTCACATCTTTTGTGTTACCGTATAATATGTTGTCAATGCAATTATTTTGTTTATTTGATTATTTTTGTTATTAACCTTATTTAACCCTTTCCTCTATAGAAGCGCCTTTTAGCGCATTCAACTATTCTTCCATTGAAGAAAATAGTTCCAATCTATACAGTCATCACCATGTACTTTAAGAATAATTTTCTAAATCCTAGCATATGGTAGTTTAAAGCAGGCTGAAAGTAAAGCAGAATGTGCCTTAAGTCACATTCTGCTTAACTTTCGACCTGCTTTAAGGCACATTCTGCTTAACTTCCAACCTGCTTAAAGTAGTAACCTGTATGGAAAGCTGGAAACAGGCTATTTGGTAAAGGGTTAAACATTATTGGATCGAGGTTGGATTTTATAAAATTATTTACAGTGGAGAATCTGTTATTCTTTCCCAATAAACGCGTTTACGCTAAAACTATTATTTTCTCTGCAAACAGTTTGGAGCCAGATCAGACGCCGGGTAACCGGGCGTCTGATCAGGCTCCAAACTGTTTGCCACCAAGATAAAGATGAATTATCAGAATTGTCAAAAAGTTGTACTTTTCTACGTTTTAGTGTTTTGCGTTTGCGTACGTTTGCGTTTAAACGGCAAAGAAGAACAGATTCTCCACTGTACCTGCTCCATCTTCAAGGTATTTTATAATGTCGCTGTATGTGCTCTCTCAGCTAGTCTCCACTGTTTTTCAATTAATATTAAAGTACATGTAAACTAGATTAAATTATTTTTACTTGCCTTGAAACTTCAACTTGACGACTCCAGTTTCCAATTAAATCTAGTCCATCTTTTTGCTAGATCTATTTAGGGGTTATCTTTTATATTTTCTTTATACATTGTAAAATGACAAACGGTGCAGACCCTGATCAGAGGACTCCATTAGGGTTCCTGTGATCTGGGTCTTCACAGTTTACATAGGACAAGTGTACACTTAACATGTACACATTTTCAAATGCTTAATATACTTTTATTCTTGCAAATTGCTACATCCAGTTAGTATCGTTTTATTATTGTTGTTAACCCTTTCCCCTATAGAAGCGCCTTTTAGCGAATATGATTTATTCATCCGCTGAAGAAAATAGTTCCAATTTTATCAGTCATGAATATATATTACAGGGAATATTTTCTATATTCTAGAACATGAAAGCTTAAAGCAGACTGAAAGTAAAGCAGAATGTGCCTTAGGGCGCATTCTGCTTTACTTTCAACCTGCTTTAAGTAGTCACCTATCTTCAGTATTATAACTAGGCTATCAGGTAAAGGGTTAATTATTTGTTTTGTATGAAATGCCATTTGTTTTATGTACTTGTCTATTATGTTGAGGATCTCATGGAAGATTGGTCTTGACCAAATGAGCTCTCTCGTTAAATGGGGTCTTTATTATCATTATTATAATTTGTATCATTTGATTGTCGTTTTACGGTGCAACTTGATGTAACAAGATGCATGTAGTACGAATTATATAAAACTATTTACCTGCTCCATCTTCAAGGTATTTTATAGTGTCACTGTAGGTGCTGTTGATATCGAAAGATTTATCTAAGACTCCTTTAGCCTGATGCAGGGACACCAATCTTTCACCACAGTATTCATTGTTCGGGCCCCGGACCTCCACGAGCATATTAAAAACACCAATCGTGTCCGAAACGATGAGTGTGAACTTCGACCTTTTACCAACAATGCCGTTGCGCAAACCGGAACCTTTTGCAAAACACCTTCCGGACTTTGCCGCAATGAGGCTCTCGTGAAGTGACGTCCATTTTTCTTTAATGTTTTCCGATGCCCATTTCAGCATAGATATGTATTGCATGATTTTATTTTCGGATGATTTATTTGCGATGGCCATTTCTTCCGGAGATACAAGATCCTGAAAATAACGACAACAATACATGTATATTTATTGCATGCCATGTGCGGTTCCGGCGATGTTTCTCGTTGGAGCGGAAGTTCCAAGTTCCAACCGAGAGGAGGTTCCAACCAAGAAGATTTACTTTTTACAATAAAAATATTCTTTATTACAACCAGTGTTTTAACTCATGATCGAATAATTTAAATATCGATAAGAGTGTCAAACAGTTTGGGTCCTGATCAGACGCCGCGTTACGCGGCGTCTGATCAGGACTCAACCTGTTTGCAAACGAACTTTGAGGCGTCATTGAGAATGAAAGGGTCAAGAAAGTTCACTGCTTTGCCTCAATCTTGCTTAAAGCGACTCGCAACCGGATGGTGTACTTGTCAAAATAAAATAAAATACTCAAATAAAAGCAAATTTGTGGCATTATTTGGCTTCTGACATTAAAAAAATATGATCAGTCCAAAAAAAGTCTCAAGAATCGTCACCGAATCTTAGATTTTTAGATATTTTCCATCGTTTTTCTATACCGACTAGTAGACGGTATAGTTGTTGTTGTTGCTTCTCTACACGGGCTCAGACATAAACACGAGCCGAATTACGAAGTTGTATGCACTTTCGATTGCTACACATTGAAATACGATAAATCGATCCGAGATAAACAGATAGTTCCGTGGTCCATTGGTCTAAGCGGTTTCCCCTATTTTGCCTTCTGTCCGCCAATGCCGGGCCCCGGGTTCGAATCCCACCAGAGACCAATATTTTTTTTTATTGAAATACATTTTTTTTAAACAGAATTTCTTATCCTAAACTAATTCTTTACCATTTATATAAGCGTTTGACACATATTTACAATTTACTATTTTTAATGCACCATCTGGTTGCGAGTCGCTTTAAACTGTCGTTTGTCGTTATTATCATCAACATGTCTTCTTTTGTATAAACGAGGGACTCTACCGTGTACAACATAAATTCAGTGTTTCAATCCTCTCTGCTTTCCCTTTTTTAATCTTTAAAGTTTGGGAGAAGTGGGTCCGGACCCCGGTTACCCCCTCTGGATCGTCGTGTGTATTTAATATACATGTATAATTATGTATATGCCATATACCAGCCTGCTTTTTAAGTATATCATAGAAACAAAAGAAATACGGTACGACATTGCAAACAGTATGGAACAAAATCAGTTGAGATAAATGAAACACAATCAATGTTAAGAAACTTTATCACATAAAACCGACTCTGGGAGTGTTATAAAGCCATTCAATAAACTATAGTGAAATATCAATATTTGGGCTCCGGCCCTACCTGTTCGTCCACGAGCGTTGCATGGCGCTGGGCGCCAAATGACGTCATTTGTCATGGCGTAACTGTAAACAACGTCAAGTTTTGGCGGAAAATACATATGGCGGAGAGACAAAAAACTACGCATTCAGTTCACTTAAAAGGGTTTTAAAATGTTTATGTGATAAATAGGATCTAACATTCGTGCTCATTAATTGTCATTTTTAATAAACTCGTTGACTAAAACAAATATAACGCTCGCCAAGGCTCGCGTCATATTGTTTTAGTCAACTCGTTTATTAAAAATGATAATTAATGAGCACTCGTGTAAGATCCTCTATGTAAAACATACGGTGTACGGTCTGCTTTATTTTCAGCCTAATTTAAGGAACAACATGCCTTCAATACCGAAAGCAAGCTATTAATAGGGGAAATATACAATATATTTTAGTTAAATTCAAAACGTTTTATCAAGTTTTGGCAGATGGGACCATTCTATTGAGGGTGTTTAAACGGGGGTATATTGTGCCAGTGGAGAAGACATTATTCTTTCCAAATAAATGCGTTTGCGGTAAAACTATTATTTCCAGTGCAAACAGTTTGGAGCCAGATCAGACTCCAAACTATTTGCCACTCAAATAAATATAGTTAGTCAGGATTGTCAATAAGTTGTTCTTTTCTCCATTTTTTGCGTTTGCGTTAAGTTTTCGTTTAAACGGGAAAGAATAACGTATTCTCTTCTGTAACTGACCAGACATACTTACCATGGGAACATACATATATTTATTTGCCAGTTTTAGTCCAAGACGGCAGTTTTTGACCCTATTGTGTTGAGACAGTAGATGGTAGCTAGGACACACACCGGGGCACAAGGACTCGAGTAGGGCACAGAGCGCAATACCGTCCTGCCAGCTGGTGGAGAAATCCGTGACGTCAGCACTTCTGTTCTTACTGTGAACCCAGTTCAATAGACGCTTTCTTCTACGGTAATCTGTTAAAGAAGTACGACATTAATGATATTGGGCAAAGGTCGTTCAATATCGATACTCTACGTTAAGCGGGCGACCATCGTTCGGTACGACCCGTCAGCAAACGGAATGGCCGATCTCTCTACGGAGATTAGAGCAACGATATTGACCAACATTGGCCCGGCTCCGGGGTTATAAAGCGTTTTAGTTGAGTATGAGTGTTTTCCCAAGCATTTGATTGGTCATATTTGAGCCTAGGCTCAAATCTGACCAATCAAATGCTTGGGACTCAAGTGAATAGCTTTATAACTTCGGAGCCCGATCTCATTAGTGACGTCATACGGAAATGTCCGCTTTTCAAAGTTAAAACCTTACTAAGCTATATTAAAGACATTCTCGGGGTGATTATTCATATATGAAACATCTATTAAATCAACTATAAAACTGGCTAATGAAACAAGGAAATTTTTCATCATAAAAGAGTCCAGACCCATGTTAGACACTCACAAGAATACACCGTATACCCTGACCATACACCTCCATCAGAAGTTTACATTGTCTTATCGGGGTCTACACTGTTTTCAAAAAAGCATCCACTCATGTAAATGCTAATATCCTAAAGAATTCTAACTTTGAAATTCGGGTAAGTTCGACTTTAACTATATCAAGTTACAGTGAAGCTCGTTTATAACGAAATTTGATATAACGAAGTACTGCATATAGCGAACAAAATATATTCCCTATTTCTTGTTAATGTTTTGTAAAATAGACCCCGTATAACGAAATTTGTATTCAATGGAAGAAGTCAGACGGACGGGTCCCGATGTCTTCATTGGAAGTGGGCATAACTCTTTCATTGTCAATAACGACAAAATGCGTGTTTGCTTACAGTTTGGATCCTGATCAGACGCCGCGTAACGCTGCGTCTGATCAGGATCTATACTGTTTGACACAAATTTTGTTAGTCATACTGCATTTATATAATATAACTTTAAAAACAATACTTTCACAGACGATAATAAGGCGGCGAATGGGTAAAAACCTCACGATGAATTTGACAAGGTGATGGACGAACTGAATGGAGATTGAAATGTTCATATACAGTGCTCCCTCTCCACAGCGGCCCTCTGAACAACGATTCCCTCCTTACAACAACGCTTGTCGCTGTTCTCTTAACAAGACAATTATGTCCAACCTTTTCACTGCTGCAATAGTGTCTGCTTAAAATTGTCGTCTGCTGTTTTTCTCAAAGTCACATAATGAACATTTTGACAGAAAAAAGCATAATGACGAGTGACAATAGCTTCATTCATAGAGTCAAGCTGTTTGCAAATGTAAGCCATTACCCTCCCTATAACAACTCCCTATGATAACCGTGTGACAAGATGTTTGTCTCCCATACGGTACTGTTGTAGAAAGGGAGTGATGCATATTTTAACAAACCTGATAAGAATACATCCAGGATCCGTTCTTTCAACTTCGGCTTAATCATAACTTCGCCATAGTTTTCAACAAAATACAAGCGACGCTGTCTCTGGGAGATGATTTGAAAAGGATTGTGTTGCCATAGATACGAGGTATAACGAACCAGATCCGTCAGCAACGTCTTCAGCGAAGCCCAGAATAGAATGAGCCGGGTTTCTGAGAAAAAGATATAATTGATATGTGTGATGTATCTTGAACAATTGTAGGCGAAACCCCCTGCTCACTTCAGGCTTAGCGTCTGATTAAAGGGACTGAGCACCAGTTTGCAAATTGACTTTTTAGGGAGAAAAGAAATACGATAAAATAAAGGTATGATATTATTGTCCAATGGTCACTTACTGATATGCATTAGTTTTAACTTTTAAATCACACAACCCCACCCTGTTTAAACACGTTGTCCCATCCATATCCACATGCTCCGTGTACTATCTACTTTATTTACCTCCGTATGAAGAGGCTACATCGAAATTCAACTGAAGAAATACACGTGGGTTCGAGACTATTAACACATTCAGCCCCAGCGACAAGTATACTCCTTTTGTGAAAAGCAGGGCTACTATAAGTTGACATGAAAAATCCTAAGATTTCCAAATATGCATTTTTCAAGTGCGATTTTACGAATCGTACCTTTACCCCATCGCCTGTTTCTAGTTTTGTAGACTGAAAGTAAAGCAGAATGCGCCTGAAGGCGCATTCTGCTTTATTTTCAGCATGCTTTAAGCTACCATGTACTAGAAAAAAATCCGAAGATTTAGAAAAATTCCGGAGAAATGGAAGCCCTGCTAACTGATATGCATTTGTATGCTCTTCGCTGGAGGTAAAAAAAAAGGTAGCTATATACGTGTACTATCTACTTTATTTACCTCCGTATGAAGAGCAAGGAGCTACATCGAAATTCAACTGAATAAACACAGAACTTTGAGTTCGACACCTATATTAACACATTCAGTTCCAGCGACAAGTATACTCTTTTGTAAAGGTTTCATTTAGCAGGTAGAATTCTTTTTTTTAGTAAGTTCTACTTACACTGCTAAATATAATTAATTTTATTTACGCAGACAGATTCTCGAACTGACTGTTCACTTGATCACTGGCAAGTGATCCGCGGGAACTGGGATCCCAGTTACCGCGGATCACTTGCCAGTGATCAAGCGAACAGTCCAGTTCGCGAAACTGTTTGGGTAAATTAATTTACTTATAGCAGAATAACAAGAACTTACTTACAAGACAAGTAAACTCATCATTTACTTGCAGTGTACCTTTGATGGGTAACTGTGTTTTAGACAAACAGTGAAGATTTCAGATTGGAAGGCTCATGCAGGAGCCCTCTGATCAAGGTATGTTCAAAGTGTTTGTTATTTTGGAATATATTGTTAAAATCAAGTTTAAATATGTAACAATTAACTGGCTTTAATTAGAAACTGGAATTGTCTATCTGAAATCCAAGGGTGAGTGACTTAAAGACGATCGCAACCAGATTAAGCATTAATAACAGTACTTTGTAAATATATGTCAAACGCTTATATAAACGGGTAAGAATTAGATGAGGATAAGAAATTCTGTTTAAAAAATGCATTTCAATAAAAAAAAATAGTGAGCTTTGCATTGTGGGATTCGAGCTCGGTACCCGGTATGCGGGGGCAGAAAAAGCAAAATAAGATTAGTCCACTCGCCCTTTGGGCTATTCATATCCCTTGGATCGAGTTAACGTACTTCAGTGTGTAGCGATGGAGAGTACATGTATACGTCGGTCCGTAATGAATGAATGAATTAATGAATGGTGTTTTACGGCCCATCGACACAAAAAGGTCATTTAGAGCCGAACGTCGGTCCGTGTTAATGTCTTAGCCCGTGATCAAGTTCTATTGCGTCTTTGTTCGCAACGGATAAAGCGATGGAAAATATCTAAACAATTCAGATTTGAAGACTTTTCTTAAGGGTGTTTTTAGACTGATCATATTTTTCTCATGCCAGATGCACGATAATGCTACACATTTAGGTTTATTTTCTTTTATTTTTGCAAATACGCCATCTGGTTGCGAATCGCTTTATGAGAGTTGCGGTTATTGATGTTAGACAATGAATACAGTCGAACTTCGATATCTCGACTCGCTTAACTCGAGCTATCCGATATTTCGACACATGAACTGCATTAATTCATGCTCGGTTAAGTCGAACATACCCATATTTCAAAGTTTAACTTTGAAATACGGGTATGTTCGATTTAACCGAGTTCTATATATATAGAAGTTCGACTGCAGGCGGTTTTCTATAACAACTTACCAACTTTTGACGAGCGCCTCTTTTTAAGTTCTTTCTGTGACGTCATATTTTGTCTCAGCTGGTCAAGCTATGGTTATGTAAATGATAACACCAGCATTGTCAGAAGCATAATGTAACCTGAAACAAGATACAAAGAACTTTATTTCCTTATCATAACTGTAAACTTCAGTTTCGTCAATGTTGTACAGCGCTCCCTCTCTACAACGACACCCAATGAGAGACAAACATATGTATGCGTTGTTCGGAGGGAGTCGTTATAGGGAGGGAACTTGTTTTACATTTGCAAACAGTTTGAATCCATATCAGACGCCGCGTAACGGGCGTCTGATCTGGATTTAAGCTGTTTGTCACTCGTCATTGACCTTTTTCTGTCAAAATGTCCAATATGTAACTTAGAGAACACCAGGGGCGACAATTTTAAACAGACGACATTGCAGTTGTGAATAGGTTGGGCATAATTGTCCTATTTAGGGAACTACGACAAGTGTCGTTGTAGGGAGGGAGTCGTTGTTAGGAGGGAGCGCTGTATATCAAATCTATCTCTTAAGTCGTAAAATCGAAAATGAATTGTTTGACTTCATTTCGCGAAGAAAGATTTGGTATAATTTGCAAAGAAAAAATCTCGCATCTCCAAAATGGTGTATCGAAAATGTCATGGATATTTAGAATATAACCTACATTTTTAATCAACCAAACAGCCTTTTGCACCCCATTAAGTAGTAGTACGGCACTTAATCATTAATGTTTTTGTTGTTTTATGATGTCGATCCTAACCCCGCTTCCTATCAACTGGTTTTAAACACAGCCATATTTGGCGATCTTAAAATTACGAATACGCGAAATCTTAGTGGCTAAGAAATGGCTCGCGCGCTGGAGCTCACTCCGCTCCTTCTTAACCAGTAATATTTCACATAATATGTTCTAACTACATGTATAACCTAGAGATCATTTATATGCTGGTGCCAATGATTAAAGATGACGCACTAGCCAAAGACAAAAATGTTCGTTAACCCTTTGAACCCTAGTCCCGCATATTGGCGTCCTTTGCAAACAGTGTACATTTGAATAGTACACGTGTCCTATGCAAACAGTGAAGACCCAGATCAGAGGGCTCCTAGGAGCCCTCTGATCAGGGTCTTCACTGTTTGTCATAATGCCAAACATTGACAAAAACAACCCATAAAAGTCAGAAATGGGCTAGACTTAAATGGAAACTGGAATTGTTCATTTTAAGTTTCAGGGAGGAAAGAGTTAATAGACAGATGATTATGATGTGTTTAAATGACTTAAACTCAAACACGTAAGCTTGGTAAAGGAGGTCGAGTTCAAATGCCAAGGTTATCAAACTGCAATGCAACTTACTGTACACGTTGAGGCGTATATAAGCTTAAGAAATGAACTGATTTTTTCGGCGTTTAGGCGTAATGAACGACAGAAAATGATCGGCAGTTCATTTCTCATATTTGGTTGTTCGTACACTGAAAGGAACAGCCATAACTGCATTACTTTAGCAACACAACAAAATGATTCGCGGAGATCAGATCCATAAGCCCCGCCTCCTCTGCGAAATGTATCCATATTACGCGTCATCTGATCAGGGTCCAAACTGTTTGCTGGGTAAGGCAGTGAAGGGTTTGAATAAATCGTAATCGTAATAAATCGTAAATTTATTCTAAACCCTGTCTTCTGTATATGCAGATCCTGAACATATGCTGGTTTAGATAAAGGCAGAGAAATTGATTGGGGATGGTCTTTACGCCTACACTACGGATACTATTTAAAACAATATTTCCATTTTACAGCGCTCCCTCTCTACAACGACACCCAATGGGAGACACAGATTGTGTATGTTATTCGGAGGGAGTCGATATAGGAAGGGAAATTAAACACTTGGCTTACATACGCAAACAGCTTGATCCCAGATCAGACGCCGCATAACGCGGCGTCTGATCAGGATTCAAGCTGTTTGTCACTCGTCATTATATTTATTCTATAAAAATGTCCACTGATATGTAACTTTTTTAAGGAACTGCCGCATCGGTTATTGTAAGGAGGGAGTCGTTGTTGGGAGGGGCATTGAAGAAATGGAACACTGTACACGCAGTCGAGCCACGTTAACTCGATCTCTCTAAAAATCGAACTTATCCAATTTCCAAGTTAAATCGTGACTTATCCACTTTTTTAACTTTGAAATGCAGGTATTTTCGGCTAAGGCGACATCTAGCTTTTGAAAATCATTGATTTGTAGAAAAACATGTGATTTCGACATTAGCGAAGTCCGGTCACATTTATATGAACATGTATATGTTATAATTCACCTCTCTTAGTTTATATAAGTAATAACAAGTATTTACATGTGATTACTAATAATTATCAGGTGTCCATGCCATCAGTGTATACTTATTTATATCCCTATAAACAACATCTGATGTTAGCAGGCAATATAATTATATAATGTTTCTAGATGTACAGTGACCCCCCCCCCCCCCCCTTAACCGGACATGTTAGGGGACAAAATAAATGTCCGGTTTAGAGAGGTATCCGGTATCTAGCTTGTTTCTAGAATGGAAGATAGCTGATTACTTAAAGCAGGTTGAAATTCTGCTTTACTTTCAACCTGCTTTAAGCTATCATCTGCTAGAATATAGAAACTATTTCTGATGATACATATTCATGAATGTATTTTCTTCAGTGTAGCCTCAAGGAATAAATCAAGGCGAAAACAGGCATATTTGTGGTGTACCATGATAAACATGAAATATCAGAATTGTCCAAAAGTTGTTCTTTTCTACGTTTTAGTGCTTTGCGTTTGCGTACGTTTGCGTTTAAACGGGAAAGAATAACAGATTCTCCACTGTATATAGAGAAGTCACCGCCAGGTGACCACCCTGACAATCCCGTATGTTCGCGGTCATGTTTGCTCAACGATGAAAACCAGTTAAAAGTCAGGCCAGACGCCAAGTTACAATTTGTCTCAAAGCTGCTTGCGACTCAGATTATAGTATCCCTTTCTCTGAATAAAATGTTGTTTAAACTATACATTATTATTGACTTTGATTGTTATTTCAAATATCTTAAAAAAGTCTGCTTACCAAATGAGCTTTATTTTTTTCATTCACAGAAGAAAATAATTCCAATTTATACAGTCATGAATGTATATCATGAGAAATGGTTGCTATATTCCAGCAAGTAAGTAGCTTACTTACATTGGAACATTGCCATTTCTCAGGATTTTTCCTAAATCTTCGTATTTTTTCTTGTACATGGTAGCTAAAACATGCTGAAAGTAAAGCAGAATGCGCCTTAAGGCGCATTCTGCTTTACTTCCAGCCTGCTTTACAGTGAAACCCCCCTAAACCGGACATGTTAGGGGACAAAATAAATGTCCGGTAAGTAGCTTAAAACAGTAAGTAGCTTAAAACAAGCTGGAAGTAAATCATAATTCTGTTTTACTTTCAACCTGCTTTAATTGGTCATCTAACTTCAAACAAGAATCAGTGTTACTAAAAAACCCTTTATCATACAGCCACTTAACGCAATCGAAACGCAAACACATAGCAATAAAACGTAGAAATTGACATCTTTTCGACAAGTCTTACTATTCTTGTTAATCTGAGTGGCAAACAGTTAGGAGCCTGATCAGACGCCGGGTTACCCTTTGCAATGGAAATAAACGTTTTTATATAAGCGTAAACGCGTTTATCGGGAGAGAATAACGTCTTCTCCACTGTAACAGTTAATACAGCGCTCCCTCTCTACAACGACACCCATTGTGTTCCTTGTTCGGGAGGAGTCGTTATAGCGAGGAAAATTGGCTTACATTTGCAAACAGCTTGAATCCAGATCAGACGCCGCGTAACGCGGCGTCTGATCTGGATTCAAGCTGTTTGTCACTCGTCATTAAGTTATTTTCTGTCAAAATGTCCATTATGTAATTTTGAGAGAAAAACAGCAGACGACAAATGTGAGCAGACGGTATTGCAGTCATGAAAAGGTTTGACATTCATGTCTTGTTTGCGGAACAGCGCCAAGGGTCGTTGTAAGGAGGGAGCCGTTGCTGGGAGTGCCGTTGTAGGGAGGGAACACCGTACGAGGATATATTATGTTCGACTAAAGTGAACTCAAATTGAGAATTCAACTGCAGTAATGTGGTTAAGTTCGTAATAACACATTCAACCCTAGCGACGAATATACTCGTCATTAACAAACAGTGGACCTGTGAAGAGTATACACGTATTATACAGACAATCGAGGTCCTGATCAGAAGGCTCATGTAAACAACTGTTTGTATTTTGTTTTTGAAAAATGTTGTTAACACATTGAACACTAGTGACGAGTATACCCGTCATTAACATATCATATACCTGTCAAGAGTACACATGCCCTATGCAAACAGTGTAGATCCTTAAGGGGCCCTCTGATCAGGGTCTACACTGTTTGTCATTTTGTAAAATATTGTAAAAATCTACCCTTAGGCCTATTCTTCAAAAATGGACTAGATTAATTCTAAACTGGAATTGTCCATTGAAAGTTTCCGGGGTGAATGAGTTTAAATCAACCATAAATAGTCAAAAATGGACTAGACTTAATTGGATATTGAAATTGTCCATTTACCACTTCACTGCCATGACGTCATCGAATTTAAACAATTGTCGTCTGCTATTATTTCTGAAATACATTTTTGAGGTATTTTGACTTAAGAAATATTGAAACGAGCGTCAAACAGTTTGGATCCTGATTAGACGCCGCGTGGCGCGGCGTCTGATCAGGGTCCAAACTGCTTGCAAATAACAATTGTACTCGGGGTAAGGCAATGGAGGGGTTAAAGTTTCAGGGGCCCGTTTCATAAAACTTCTTACGATAAATGTTGTCGTAAGTCAAAACTTTAAAATACATTTAATCTGTGATTTCTCTATGTAATCCTGTCTTGTGACATCTTTTTGGAATCGTCTTTTCAAGACGATTCCAAAAAGATGTCACAAGTCAGGATTAGATGGAGAAATAAATAAAAATTGATACTTTTATAATCTGACTTACGACAACATTTGTCGTAAGAAGTATTATGAAACGGTACCCAGGACTGTAGATTCTCGGGATTGGCACGGTAATTAAATGTTCTGTTTTGTGAACTGTATTGTTTATCTGAGTCAGCCTTGAAACTCTTATTTGACATTTATAACAGAGCTGCCATAAGTTGACATGAAAAATCCTAAGATCCAAATTTGCATTTAACAAGTGCGATTTTACGAATCGTACCTTTACCCCATCGCCTGTTTCTAGTTTTGTTGACACGTGGCTGCTTAAAGCGGGCTGGAAGTAAAGCAGGCTGGAAGTAAAGCAGGCTGGAAGTAAAGCAGGCTGGAAGTAAAGCAGAAAGCGCCTTAAGGCGCATTCTGCTTTACTTTCAGCATGTTTTAGCTACCATGTACAAGAAAAAATCCGAAGATTTAGGAAAAATCCGGAGAAATGGCAATGTTCCAATGTCAAACTATAAGTCTAGTCAATGTTTGACTATTTGTGGTTGATTTTTTTCTTCAAAATATTCAAAAATGACAAATGGTACAGACCCCGATCAGAAGGCTACTTAAGGAGCCCTCTGTTCGGGGTCTACACTATTTACATAGGACACGTTTACTATTCACATGTACACTCTTTGTAAACACTTTCACTCTCAATGACGTCATAAAGCGCATTTGCAAACAGTGTTGATCCTGATCAGACGCCGCGTGACGCGGCGTCTGATCAGGATCATTGTTTTGAAATTACGTCAGTTATACTGCCATAAAGCTAAATTTGAAACGATAGTGCAGACAACAATATCAATATAATTATAATTATAATTGAAGCAGACGACAATATGACGGTGAAGGGGTAAAAACCTCACGATAAATTTGATCATGAAATAGTTAATGACAAGAGTACTCATCACTAGGGTTGAATGTGTTATAAGCTTGAATTAGAAGTCTGTTCTGTTTGATACATTGATCCGTAGTGACGAGTAGATACGCCCTTTTAAATCAGGGAACGGTGAAGAGTACACGTGTCATATGTAAGTAATGTAGACCCAGATAAGAGGTTTCTAACAGGAGTCCTCTGGTCAGGTTCTGCACTGTTTGTCATTGTGCAATGCATGTACATGTATATTCCTGAAAACAAATTAATCGTCGAAAATGGTTTTCTTTTATAAGACCGGTAGCTAGCTTCTAGATAGATTTTGTGTCGAAATCACAAATTACTTTTCATACATACGCCCTTTTACGCCTCTAATTAGTTCTACACTTAGAAAAGTAGTCCCCATCAAGGATTTCCTGGGTGTACATGTATTTATACAGTATTTCTAGTATCTTCCCGTGCATTGACTTAAAGCAGGTTAAAAGTAAAGCAGAATGTTGTAAGTGACCACCTGCCTCAAAACATACAAACTTGGAGGCTTTCGGATAAAGGGGTTAACCCATTACTCCATTAATACGCCTTTAACGCCTCTTATTTATTACTCCAATGAAGAATTTTTTTCCTATTTATGCAGTCATGAATAAGTATGATAAAAATATGTTCTATATCCTAGCACAGTGTAGCTTAAACAGGCTGACAGTAAAGCAGAATGCGCCTCATGTGTTTAAAACTAGAAACAGGCTATGGGGTAATGAGTCAAGCCTTTCGGTGCCGTAGTCGCATAAAAACGACTTTTCAGGATCTACACTGTTTGAATTCTTATGGATATATCTTAAGTTATACAACCTTAAATCTAACTTGGAAACGTTCTTGCAGACAACAATGCTGAAGCAGACGACAAAAAAGCCTCTCAGTTTACAGTAAACGGAGCCCAAATATTGATATTTCACTATAGTTTATTGAATGGCTTTATAACACCCCCAGAGTCGGTTTTATCACATAAAACCGACTCTGGGAGTGTTATAAAGCCATTCAATAAACTATAGTGAAATATCAATATTTGGACTCCGGCCCTACCTGTTCGTCCACGAGCGCTGCATGGCGCTGGGCGCCAAATGACGTCATTTGCCATGGCGTTACTGTAAACAACGTCAAGTTTTGGCGGAAAATACATATGGCGGAGAGACAAAAAACTACGGATTCAGTTCACTTAAAAGGGTTTTAAAATGTTTATGTGATAAATAGGATCTAACATGAGTGCTCATTATTTATCATTCTTAATAAACTCGTTGACTGAAACAAATATAACGCTCGCCAAGGCTCGCGTCATATTGTTTTAGTCAACTCGTTTATTAAAAATGATAATTAATGAGCACTCATGTTAGATCCTCTATATCTAAACCCTTTCACTGTCAATGACGTCATAAAGCGAATATGCAAACTGTTGGCAACTTATTGTGCAATTACGTCAGGTATACTGCCTTAAATCTAAATTTGAAACGATATGGCAGACACCAATATCGAAGCAGAATGCAATGTGGCGGTGAAGGGGTAAAAATCTCACGATAAATTTGATCATGAACGGGTCAACTCCTCAAACAATATGTGGGAGAAATTGCTAACCTAACCCTTTGCACCCTAGCTACGAGTATACTCTATGTTTGAAAACAGTGTTTTATTTTTGGAGAGTGTACATGTCTTGTGCAAACAGTGTAGATCCAGATTAGAGGGATCCTAAAGGATCACATTTGCCAACGTCTGCACCGTTTGTCATTTTTGCCATACACTCGTACAATAAAGCCTTTCTTTCACAACTACTTAATTGTGTAAAGTATTAGGTATTTAAGACAGGTGACTTAACCCATTACCCCATAAATACGCCTTTTTACGCCTTTAATATAGTCCTGCATTGAAGAAAATGGTTCCAATTTGTAGTCATGGGTATATATCAGTACAAATACTTTCTATATTCTAGCAGACGTAAGCTTAAAGCAGGCTGAAAGTAAGCAGAATGCGCCTTAAGGTGCATTCTGCTTTTCTTTCAGCCTGCTTTAAGTGGTCACCTATGTTCAATAGAAACAGGCTATGGGGTGATGGGTTAAAGCAAGGTGACTTTGCTTTAAGTTGCCATAAGCCTTTTATACAACCAATCAGCCGTCGTTTAACTGGTCGTCATAGAGATGTTTTACTTTATTCTAAAAATAAAGCCATTAATATTGAAAAAAATGTATAAAACTTCAATGGAAACTGGAATTGTGCAATCGAAATTTAGGGCGTTCTTGAAAAATACAGACGAGGAAAACATTTTGCAATAGTATACCTGTTCGCCAGTGGGTATCGTGTTATATTTCCCGGTGTGTATGTTTCCCTGTGGTATTGTAGGTTCCTGTTAGTGATCTGTTGTAGTCACTTGTATTAGCGTCTGTAATCCGGGTATTTAAACCATATATGCTTCCGACCACACCTTTTACGGAGTCTAATATAATATCCGTAGTGACGACTGTATCCAAAGTGAACAAACGCATGCCCTTTTTATCGATTACCATATCTTGCACGGTAGCGCTTTCTCGTTGCCATGGTAACGGATAGGTGAAAATTGTCAGCAGAAAACCACTAAGCGAAACAATGACAAGTGCTATGATATATATACTGTATCAGCTGCATGTCAATCATTGTTGTCAGTTTATTCTTTATTCTGACGAGCGTGAAATTAAAAACGATCAGCGCTTGCAAACAGTTTGGATCCAGATCAGACGCCGAGTAACTCGGCGTCTGATCAGGATCCAAACTGTTTGCGTTGATGTTGATATTTATTATTTTTAATAAAAGTAAATCTAAATTTGAAAATGTTTGCAGACCATATTGTTGACAGGAAAAGGGTAAATGCGCATGCGCGAATGAAAATCTGAAACTGTGTGATTTTATCATATTTCTGGTGATTTCAAACACAATTCTTTGCCCCATAACAAATAAACAAATAATTAATTTAACACATTTATTCCTGGATATTGCGATGAACTTTTCCTGTGTGCTTAACCCCTTCACTGCCATGACGTCATCAAATTTAAACAATTGTCGTCTGCTTCTATTTCTAAAAATCATTTTTTCGGTATTTTAACTTAAGAAATATTGAAACGCGTGTCAAACAGTTTGGATCCTGATAAGACGCCGCGTCACGCGGCGTCTGATCAGGATCCAAACTGTTTGCAAATAGCTACTGTACTCGGGGTAAGGCAATAAGGGGTTAAAAAAATTTAATTATCGACAAAAATGGTTATCTAGACTAAAGTCACTGCGGATTTTTGTCCATTTCATATGAAATAGCAAACAATATACATGCTATATTATAATTCCGCTTCATGTAATCTGAATCTCATCATGATTTTAACTTGAAAAAACATTTACACAGAGTTTGCATTAATTTATAGCAGGTCCATTATACTATATATAAGTTAATTTAGAGATGATTTGTTATATCCGAATTTGTTATAAATGAGAGCTTCGCTGTAATTATAGATAGATCTACATATAGTACAGTGGAGAATCTGTTATTCTTTCCCAATAAACGCGTTTACGCTAAAACTATTATTTGCAGTGCAAACAGTTTGGAGCCAGATCAGACGCCGGGTAACCCGGCGTCTGATCAGGCTCCAAACTGTTTGCCACCAAGATAAACATGAAATATCAGAATTGTCCAAAAGTTGTTCTTTTCTACGTTTTGGCGCTTTGCGTTTGCGTACGTTTGCGTTTAAACGGGAAAGAATAACAGATTCTCCACTGTAAATACCACGAACATATTCATATCGTTTTTAAACTTTGATTCCATAGACTACGAGTTTATTAACTTACTGCCAAGTTTTATCGTCTGCTGAAACCCTCTTGTCGCCAAAATATCGTCTGCATTGGTAGTGTAGTCTGCAATATTTCTATAAAAGCTTTAGGGCTGTTTTGACTGAAGAAATGTCAACAGTTTACGCGGCAGACAGACAAACATACATACTGTGAGAGAAGACAGACAGAGTGAGAATACCTGGCTTAACCCATTACCCCATAAATACACCTTTTTACGCCTTTTAATATTTCATCCATTGAACAGTTCCTTAATAGACAGTCATAGTAAATATTTTCTATATCCTATCAGATAGTAGCTTTAAGCAGGCTGAAAGTAAAGCAGAATGCACCTTTAGGCGCATTCTGCTTTACTTCCAACTTGCTTTAAGTGGTCAACTATTTTCAATACATTGTACTAGAAACAGGATATGGGATAATGGCTTAAGGTTGGCACGAAATGTTTTGTTAGTTTTGAAGTGCTGCTAAAGCTGCAGCAGTCATAATTATCTGTTCGTGACAAGTATACCTGATTGAATAATGATTCAGATATTAACGCCGTCACTGTCAATGGGGCAATCCTATTTATTTGTAAACAGTGTAGATCCCGACCAGACACCGCGTAACACGACGTCTGATCTGGATCCAAATTGTTTGACACTTATTTCAATATTTCTTAAAGTCAAAATACGATTTATTTGTAGTTGGAAAAATGCAGACAACACTACCCGAGCAGACGACAAAATTGTAGTGAAAGAGTTTAACCTTTTGGCAATGCTATTATTTGCAAACAGTTTAGATCCAGATCAGACGCCGCGTAACGCGGCGCCTGATCTGGATCCAAACTGTTTGACACTTATTTCAATATTTCTTGAATACGATTTATTTGTAGTTTGGACAAATGCAGACAACACACCCCGAGCAGACGACAAAGTGGCAGTGAAAGAGTTTACTATTTTCTCTGCTGAAGACTCTTACAATCCACTTTGCAAACAGTCATGATCCAGATCCGACGCCGCGTAAACGCGTCGTCTGATCAGTATCAAAACTGTTTGACATTAATATCGATATTTCTTGAGTCATACTTCCTTAAATCTAGCTCTCAAACGATCTTGCAGACAACAATATTGCAGCCGACGACAAATATGACGGCGAAGGGGTTAAGACCTCACGATAAATTTGTCTCTGAAAAGGTTGATGAAATCATTTCTCTGTCAAGAGCGATTACGCTTACTTTAACAAATTGTTTGGATCCAATTCCGACGGACATTGCCTCTGATCAGGGTAAATTCTTTTTTTTCATCTATATTGATATTTCTAATCATTCAAAATGCATAAAATTTTACGTTAGAAAAAAATGTTCAGACGACATTGATTACAGTGGGGAATCTGTTATTCTTTCCCAATAAACGCGTTTACACTAAAACTATTATTTACAATACAAACAGTTTGGGTTACCCGGCGTCTGATCAGGCTCCTAACTGTTTGCCACCAAGATAAACATGAATTATCAGAATTGTCTAAAAGTTGTTCTTTTCTACGTTTTAGCGCTTTGCGTTTGCGTACGTTTGCGTTTAAACGGGAAAGAATAACATATTCTCCACTGTAGCAGACGATATCATAGTGTAGTGAAATCAGTATGATCATTCACTTAACTTTTTGCATGCTAGCGGCGGATATGACTACCTTTGCAAACAGTTTGAATCCAGATGAGACGCCGTGAAACGCGGCATCTCATCAGGATCCACACTGTTTGACACTCTGACCCTGTTTTCGAAAAGAAATTTGGAATACATAAATTAATTTTAGAACAGAAGCAGACGACAATTGTTGCAGACGAAAAAAATATTCAGCATGCTTTGCAGCAGAGAGTGATAGAAACGCCCGGTTGTAAGTCCCTATGCAATCTGGAATTTAAAACCAGTTTAGCCCTAACCCATCTACTAACGTTAATTATATCGTCTGCTTCGAAATTGATGTCTGAAAATTGTATCAAATTGGGTTTTATACGTTTACACATTGGAGAACCCGAAATACGAGTGCCAAACAGTTTGGATACAGATCAGACGCCGAGTAACTCGGCGTCTGATCTGTATCCAAACTGTTTGAGAGTTCAACCATGAAGGCAGCGATAATAGGAGAAATGGTTAATTAATTACCCATTGATTGAGCCGATTTTATAGAGTACTTTGTACCCATGAGCACCTTAGTGACCTTGTCCATTTCATAATGGACCAATCATAAATGCTGCCTGGAGGGATGCATAATTTTCCCTAAACAACAACAACAACAACAGCAACAAGATGGACCAGTGATGAATGTCGCCAGAAGGGCGCACAAATGCCTCGCAACAACAACAGACAACTGTTTCTACTACTACGTTGATGCTATTTCTTCTTCATCATCTACTACTACTATTACTTCTACCACTACAACTTCCTCTACTACCACTACTATTACTACAACTGCTGCAGCTGCTACTACTACTACTAAGTGAACTACCACTGCTATTACGACTTCTACTGCTGCTACTACTCGTAAGTGATCTACGACCACAATTACTACTTTTACTGCTGCTGCTACTACCACCACTACAATTACAATACCTACTACTACTTCCACTACTACTTCTACTGATATATACTACTACTACTACTACTACTACTACTACTACTACTCATCATCATGGCTTGGCTTCGCGAACGAAGATCTAAGTAGGTGTGTTTCCACGTCTGTTGCAGGCACGCTGGTGACTGGCTAGGCCTATGCGTGAAAGGCATACACGACTGCAGCATCTGCATTCGTAGGTCTGGGCGGGCATGTCCTGAGTGTTAACCGGGTTTTTCCTACGGTACCTTTTGTCTACTACTACTACTACTACTACCACCACTTTTATTACTTCTACTACTACTACAGCCATTTTTGGCTCGGACGAGCCTATATCGAATGATAAGTTCTAAAGGTGTGCGAGTCTAGCTCCCTCTACAAAAAATTCTGTTCTACGGGGTTTACATTATGCTTTCTAACGGAGCTTCAGTGACTGAGAACGTCACTATCAGATAAACCGTGTAACAGCACTAAGTTAAACTCAGGATCCTTAATCTGTACCTGTGGTGATTTAAACACCGTATTTACTCCCTTGTAATAAACATTCACCTAGTAGTCATAGCAGACGATGCATTATAAGACATGCACATTACAAAAATCTTTAGGGTCTTTAAGCGCTGCAATGCATGGCAAGGGTATTGCAGAAACTCCATAATTAGATTTCTGCATTACTTTTGTTCTACATTAAACTGAAAGTGCGAGTCTGCAGTACTACAGTACTTTGATTACTTTACTACAGTGCTACTGCTACTATTAGTATTACTACAACAACTACCACTATACTGGTACTACTAGATCTACTACTAGCTTTACTACATGTACACTCGGAATACCTTTATTACCTTTATTGCTTTTCTCATATTTGAAAGACCGAGAAGGTGCTGTCTGGCGCACTGAATCAGGGATTAGGATTTTTTTCTGGGAGATTTTTGAAAAAATCCGGAGATTTCGGAAAAAATCCGGAGATCCGGAGAAATTATTAAAAATCCGGAGATTTAGGAAAAATCCGGAGGAATGGTAGGCCTGGTACAGTGGAGAATCTGTTATTCTTTCCCAATAAAAAGTTTTTACGCTAAAACTATTATTTGCAGTGCAAACAATTTGGAGCCAGATCAGACGCCGGGTAACCCGGTGTCTGATCAGGCTCCAAACTGTTTGCCACAATGATAAACATGAAATATCAGAATTGTCCAAAAGTTGTACTTTTCTACGTTTTAGTGCTTTGCGTTTGCGTACGTTTGCGTTTAAACGGGAAAGAATAACAGATTCTCCACTGTATTCAGAGACCATATAATACAGTATCCCTTGTGTACTATATTGTGTATATACATGTATAGAACATCAGAGCGTGATCAGGATCCAAAATGTCCTTTCATACATTATGTTTCCAAAGATTTCAAAAATATATATTTTAAAGGAAAAAAGCAGATGACATTTTGAAAGAAGACGTTATCCTGGCAACGAAGACGTTAAATGATTACGTAATCGGTTAATGCGATCAATGCCTTTGTTTATTACAACTGTCGTTATCACGTGCAAGCTGAGTCCCGTGACTTAAAATTCAAAGCCTACCGACACGATTTTATTTCATTGAATAATGCTACAATTCTGTACAGTGGAGAAGACGTTATTCTTTCCCGTTTAAACGCAAACGCATCGGAAACGCATCGCAATAAAACGTAGAAAATAACAACTGTTCGACAATTCTGACTATTCATGTTAATCTGAGTGGCAAACAGTTTGGAGCCTGATCAGACGCCGGGTTACCCGGCGTCTGATCTGACTCCAAACTGCTTGCAATGGAAAAAACGTTTAAGCGTAAAAGCGATTATTGGGAAAGAATAATGCCTTCTCCGCTGTGTCAATGTAACTGTCAAATCACATGCAGCAATCTCAGTTTACCTGGTGAGGTCCAGATTATACTCATGCGTTAGTGATTTTCAATGGTTATTTCTAACCAAACTATCAACTATAAAGGTAGAGTCTCACACAATACGCTTCAATGGTTCAATATGCACAAGACCCATGCTTTTTGCAAGGAAATTGTCTGACAATGCGTTATGACCAAAAGGTTGTCAGGAGATGTCTTTAAAACAAGTTACATGTACAGATCTATATATGGCTTTAACCCTTTCCTCCCTGTATCTTCAAATGGAGAAGTCAACTTTATAATTTAGCCTAGTCGAGTTTTCACTATTTGTGGTTGTTTTTGTTCATTCTATTGCAATATGACAAACAGTGCATACCCTGATCAGAGGGTTTCATTAGGTTTCCTCTGATTTGGGTCTTCCCTGTTTGCGTTGGACAAGTGTGCTTTTATATGTACACTGTTTGTACTTGGGCATCGTGTATAGCTAAGGGGTTCTAAACTAATCTAAAGGTTAAAAATAGATCTAGTTAACGTTTCATAGAACTTCGTACGACAAAAACGGTCGTAAGTCAAAACTTTAAAATACATTTAATTTCTGATTTCTCCATCTAATCCTCAAGAAGATTCCAAAGAGACGTCACAAGACAGGATTAGATGGAGAAATAATTAATAATTAAGACTTTTATAAATCTGACTCACGACAACATTGGTCGTACGAAGTTTTATGAAATAGGCCACACGTTCATTTAATTCTATACTCATTAGACCTACACTCAGCACAAAAAGAAACGCACATCGTGCTCAGGCGCAGATTTATATCATTAAGATACTTTTATTGAAGAAAATTATAATATTTAGACTATATCTCAAGATTCATTTAATTCTGTAACAAGTTCAGAAATAAATACTCAAAAACACTGTGCCGCCTTTTAACCCTTTCACTCCTAATGTCACCAAAAAGCGCGTGAGCAAACAGTTTGGATCCTGAACAGACGCCGTGTAACGCGGCGTCTGATCAGGATCCAAACTGTTTGACACTCGTATCGATATGCTTTAAGTCGAATTACATTGAATCTTACTTTGAAACGATCTGGTAAACAACAGAATAGAAGCAGATGACAATGAAACGGTGAAAGGTTAAAATCTCACGATCAATTTGACAGCGATAGAGTAAACTTCAGCTGTTTAAAACACCGAACCGATTTGTGTAGGTTGTGATGTTACAAATGCAATAATAAATCTCCCTTTTTCAACATTGATAACCCTAGACAGAACTACTGACAAATAATATTGTGATGTATCAAATTTCTTTTAAGAAAGGCTACGGTGGAATTAGCCTTTTTGGTTATTTTATTAATGTGGGAACCCCATCTCAGGTCTTCTGATATTGTCACGGTCCCTTCGGGGACACCGGACCCGACAGCGGCTGATTCAGAGTGTGCTCCATCTACCACCACCTGCATGTGGCGTTTAGTCAAAAACATCTCCAGCCAGTCTAGCAAATTTCCAGTGATTCCATACTTTTTGAAATCAAGATAAGATTTTCTTTCTTTCTTTTTATTAATACTCTCTGACTCCCCTTTCGGGTATTAATGAGAGTATACTTTGTAACAATTTGTTTCCAGCCTAAATATAAAAATAGAACATGCTTGATTCGAAACTATATTTGTCCATGTGTAGCTTAATTGGTCAAAATCTTGAATGCGTGTCATTGGTAACAGTTAAAAAACTTTTTAATCACTAAGTCCGCAATATAGGGGGTTCCGGAGAAGCTAGATAAATCAGCATACCAGGTCGCTGTTTTAGCCTAGACCAAAATGTTATAACGACACCAGTGATTGGCTACACTATATACTTTCTACCAATAGGATTGCTTGTTACAATTTATTTAGAAATGGTTTACGAATTGTCGGCACTTTTTCGAGATATTGATATATTTTGATTGGATTCAAGGTATGACAGGGGGAAATTGATTTATATTTGTATAGAGCATTAAACGTTTTAACACCCTACGTATTACTTCATGAATAAAATTATTCCACCCGCGCTAATTTAAGAGTTAAAATTGCTCATAATCGACATTGTAATGTGTTTTCGCGGATATATTTCCACCATATTCTTCCTATGAGCTTGGTGCTTAGTTCTGCATTTTCTTTATATTGTACAATACTGTCATAACCTCTTTGTCTAAATTCTAAAACGGTGCATGGTGTTACAGCCATTGAAATGTCTTTTAAATTGTTTGGGTGAAAATTGTTTGGGTGAAAATCGAGATAGCTGGTTCTAAATCCCTATATGTGGCAGCATACTACCGTCCCCAGGAAGATGACGCACATAGTGCTGTTGAGTTCCAAAAATCTGTCGAAATGGCAAATAAACTGAATGGTACTATGTGGATACTTGGTGATTTCAACTATCCTAAACTCTCTTGGGACACCGACCATGTCCCCTCAATTAAGGCAGGGTGCAGCTATACACAGCTATATCAGGATTTCATAAATCTACTTGATGATCAAAACTTTACACAAATGGTAAGCGAACCCACAAGGCAGGAAAACACTCTCGATTTGTTCCTTACCAGCAACCATACCCTGGTGTCCTCTGTGAATGTTTTGCCTGGCATCGCTGACCATAGCATAGTGGTATGTGAGGTGAGAAGTAAGCCTGAAAGGATGAAGCAAGCCCCCAGACAAGTTTTCCTGTACAGGAAGGCGGACTGGCATGGTTTTGGTTCATTTATGGAGGAAGCCAGGGATAGAATCCTACAGGGTAGCTGCAGTAAGACTGTAAATGAAATTTGGAACCTTTTTAAGACAGAATTACAGACAGGCATGAGAAAATTTGTACCACAACGTAGACTGTCAGCTAAATTTAATCTACCATGGATCACTCAAGACATAAAAAGAAACATACGAAAAAGAGATAGCTTATTCCAACGCTATAAGAAGACTAAAGACCCCAAGATAAGACACCACTTTCTTAACCTGAAACATACAATATGCAGAAAAATCAAACAGTCTTACAATAGCTACCTTGAAGATATCCTTGGTGTCACACCTACAGAAAATAAAGGTACAAACCATACTCAGATTTCCAAATTCTCTCCTAAAAGACTCTATTCACTCATCAAAAGTGCCAGGCAGGACTCCAGGGAAATTGCACCATTACGTGGGGGTGCTAGCAACAGACTTCTGACTACAGCTGAGGAGAAAGCAGAAGCACTGAATCAGCAGTTTCAATCTGTTTTTACAGCACAGTCTCCTGAGACAAATGACCCATGTATCCCCATATTTCCTGGTATGCCTGAAATATCATTTGGTCTCAGTGGTATCAGCAAACTACTATCCGAGTTAAAGCCAGATAAAGCAGCTGGTCCAGATTCTATAAAACCTGCAGTGCTGAAAAACCTGCACAGCATTATCGCTCCTATAGTGCAGACTATATTCCAGCGTAGTTATGATAGTGGATGTATCCCAGACGACTGGAGCAGGGCCATGGTCTGCCCGTTGTACAAGAAGGGAGATAGGAGTGACCCGGCAAACTACCGACCTATCTCTCTCACTTGTATAATGTGCAAGACCATGGAACACATTGTAGCATCACAACTGTCCAAGCACCTAAACACACACAATATCCTTTACGACTTGCAGCATGGGTTTCGTGAACGCCGCTCCTGTGAGACACAGCTTATCCAACTGATTGAGGATTTAGCTAGCAAATTATCTCAGGGGTTGCAGACAGATCTAGTCTTGCTGGATTTCAGCAAGGCTTTTGATGTCGTCAACCATCGGAAGCTTCTTCACAAGCTCATGCTGCATGGGGTAATAGGTAAGACTAACTCATGGATTTCAGCATTCCTTAGTAATAGAACCCAGACAGTAGTTCTTGATGGGTCCGCGTCCTCAGCAGTACCAGTGACGTCTGGAGTGCCGCAGGGATCTGTGCTCGGCCCCATCCTCTTCCTGCTGTACATAAATGACCTGCCCGATAGCCTAACATCACAGGTCAGACTTTTCGCCGATGATACAGCAGTGTACTTGACCATCTCAAGCGAGGAGGATGGAGCCGTGCTACAGGCCGACCTTGATCAGCTTCAGGAGTGGGAGCGCCGGTGGGACATGCGGTTCAACCCCAGTAAGTGCCAAGTTGTACACATTACGAGGTCCGCATGTCCCATTGGTACCTCCTACACTCTTCATGGACAGGTCCTGGAGGTGGTCAAGGACGCCAAGTACCTGGGAGTAACTGTCAGCTCTGACCTTAGCTGGAACAGCCACATAAAAAATGTAACACTCTCAGCCAACCGAACACTTGGTTTCCTGCGCCGCAACATAAAAACAACCCATAAAGGTATAAGGGAGATGGCGTACAAGACCCTTGTCCGTCCCCAACTGGAGTATGCAGCAACTGTTTGGAGCCCCCATACGAAACTACACATCCAGCAGGTTGAGATGGTGCAGCGCAGGGCTGTACGTTGGACGTGCAACAACTTCTCAACGTATGATAGTGTCTCCAACATGCAAGAGCAACTAGGCTGGAGGTCCCTCCAAGACAGAAGAATAGACTCTCGCCTGGTCATGTTCTACAAAGTTGTCCACGGCCTAGTTGCTATTCCGCCACCCCCTTATCTTCAACACCCTATGCGAGCTACGCGTCATGCTCATTCCCTTTCATACAGACAAATACACACTTCTGTGAATTATTATAAATACTCTTTCTTTCCGGCAACAATCATTCTATGGAACAGTCTACCGTCGCACATCGTCTTGCTGCCTGATTTTGAGCATTTCAAGCAGGCAGTAAGCGGTGTTAGCCATACATATTAAACTGAACAGTGTTTTTATCCTCTTTTAGATGTAAAATATTCTCTTTTAACATGTAACATAGCAACTATTTCCAGAACTCAGCTCTAGTTTTCTTAAGCTTTTATACTTTTACTTTTGCTAATCTGCACTGACGCGCAGCTGCGCATAATCCTCGAAAGAGGGTGTCGCAGTATTCAAAGAAAGAAAGAAAGAAAATTGAGTGTAAAAATTGCACTTTCAGTACTGTATCCTTGATTCTTTTCAATTCGCACCTTTCTTGTCAATTCGACCCGTATTGCAAAGTGTTTCCAGTCGCGATTTTAATAGATTCGAGACTTTACTATAGCTGTGCTAAAAGTCGGTAAAAAGGCATGAAAAAATGAGATAGTGCAAGATTACATTTAGCCTGGTTACCTGTGTTTTCGCCACCCTTAGCTATATTTTTCGCGCATGCGCTTTCTGATGTAACATTTCTTACTTGTTCACGGATCTTATTCTGAACTGAACCTTCAATAACAGGAATATATAGAAATAAAACTTGTGAAATAAATACAAATGTAAATAACTGTACCGTTTTCGTACGTGGTCATTGCTCTGGATCACCGGGATGCTTTCTTATCAATTCGCCACCTCTGATTGGGCGTTCGATAATATGGTCAATGTAGGCTCTGCCAGTATGTTATAGTTTGTTTCATGAAAGTTAATGATTTTGAAATATTTAATTTTTTAAAAGTAAATGATAACTTTTACAACTTTACAATAAAAAAGTAACAAGGGGCATGTAGAGTTAAAATTACCAACATGTCCTTTGATTTGAAACTTTTTGTGAATTATTATTATTTTACCTGTGCTTTCGCATTTTGGGCGCTTGAATTCTTCCTTAGTGAAACTTTCCTAGTATTCGGATATCATCTGTAGTTTTCGGACATCCTCGGTAGCCTGCTCGTGACGGAATTCTAAGTTTTGCTTAAGCGGCGAATTGACAATAAAGTGGTGAATTGACAAGAAGCAAGGATATGCACATTCTTCATCTTCATCATATATACAACACTCCTTTCGAATTCTTTTGACAAAATTTACAAAAGTATCCTAAAGCATTCATGGACAGAATGCACCTAATAAATTTGAAAATGTGGAACGCCTTTACTTTGCCGGTCCCCAAAAAGTCCGTGAAATAATGACATTTTACTGTTTATATAGAACCCCATAAGAAATAGGCTATCTTGGCAAATAACGGGATATTGACCTCAAAATCGGACTCTGCGTACCTTTTTTTAGCGCCCCCGAGCCTCCCACAGTCGCTTCGAAATGAAAAACAAAATGTTGACGTGTTTACTCTTGTATGGCAACCTGTTCAACAGTTGGTAAGGAAGAGTGTGCAGACCGGCAAAGTAAATTCTATCCGAAAATGTAACATTGCTGGTTTAATTAATTAATATTTGATAAATCTGAAACTGTTAATTGATAATGAAAAACAATATGCTAGATCTTTCTGTATATAAAACAACATATGTTCCAATAAACTCCGATAAATAGATGTTATGCTGTTTAAAAGCCATTTCCTTAAACACATGTTCCATTGAATCCCAGACTTGGATGCTGAGTGGTGTTTTGATAAGAATTTAGACTTTAGTTTATGAATTTACTTTAACCCTTTGAACCCTAGTCCAGCATATAGTCGTCTTTTCAAACAGTGTACATGTGAATAATACACTTGTCCTGTGCAAACAGTGAAGGCCCAGATCAGAGGGCTCCGAAAGGAGCCCTCTGATCAGGGTCTTCACTGTTTGTCAGTAATGCCAAAATTGACAAAACATCTCTTAAAAGTCAGAAATGGACTAGACAAAAATTGAAACTGGAATTGTCCATTTAAAGTTTCAGGGAGGAAAGAGTTAAGTGGTCAACTACATGTATCTTCAATACAAACAGGCTATAGGGTAATGAGTTAACAGTTGTTTGTTTCGCAGTAGATTATCACATATGTATCCATGTGTTATTATAACTGTTAATTTTCTATTACAGATTGACTTCACACGACAGATTGAGAAATGTCTCTGTCAGATCGAGAATGGGATGACTTGAAGGGCCTGCTTGAGAAGGCAGTGGGCAAATTTCTAGGGTTCGGGGAACCGGCTCTTGTGACAGCAGCTTTGAAATGTATTGACAATGGATATGATGAGAGGAAAACAGCTGGTATGCTCTAGAGCTGTAACAATACTGTTTAATTAACTCATTCCCATGGCTGCCATAAGTTGATCATAAAAATCCTAAGATTTCAAATTTTCAATTTTTCAGACACAATTTTACTAATCGTACCTTTACCCCATAGTCTGTTTCTTGTTTTGAAGACACATGACTGCTTAAAACAGGTTGAAAATAAAGCAGAATGCCCCTTAATCTGCTTTACTTTCAGCCTGTTTTTAAGCTACCATCTGCTAGGATAAAAATCCGAAGACTTAGGAAAAATCCGGAGAAATAGCAGCCCTGCATTCCTCCCTTGAACTTCAAAATGGACACTTCCTGTTTCCAATCAAGTCTTGTCCATATTCGAATATAAAGAGTTGTTTTTGCAATTAATCAAAAAATTGCAAACAGTGCAAACCCTGATCAGAGGGCTCCCTAAAGAGCCCTCTGATCAGGGTGTGCACTGTTTGCATAGGACAAGTGCACTCTATACAGGTATACTGTTTGTGAATCACTAGGTTTTAAACTCATTGAACCCTAGGGTTCGGGGAACCAGCTCTTGTGACAGCAGCTCTGAAATGTATTGACAATGGATATGATGAAAGGAAAACAGCTGGTATGTTGTGGAGCTGAAACAATACTGTTTAACCCTTTCCCCCATAGAAGCGACTTTTAGCAGATTTAATTAATTAAGATTTTAGCTTAAAGCAGGCTGGAAGTTACTTTCAACCTGCTTTAAGTGGTCACCTGTCTTCAAAACTAGAAACAGTACATGAGGTAAAGGGTTGATTAACTCATTCCTCTCTGGAACTTCAAAATGGATTGCCTGAAACAAAGGGCTATTTGGGTACCTGTAATTAGCTGGACATCAGATATGACAAAAATACTGTTAGCGAAGTAAAATCATAACAAATCAAATCAAAATGGACACTAACTGTTTTCAATTAAGTCTAGTCCATATTTGACTGGCTGTATAAGGAAACTTTATTCTATAGCTTTTAACTTTTTAACTAAGCATGGTAGAAGTATGAAAAAGAATTTCTACATAGAGAGGTATATGTACCGTAAATATACTATGCAGCGCCATTTTGTCCATGATTAGGTGATATTTTTTTTAAATGTTTGCTTTGGGAATTTCAAAATGTATACTTGAGGAGATCCACACATTTAAGACATACATAAATGGTATGCAATTACTTTTTCCTTATCGGATAAAGATCACTTTAATTGCGTTTTAGTCAGATGTAACCGAAAACAGCTGGAAACGAAAATCATGCTCATATAGTGAACAAGTTAACCCTTTCCCACATAGCATATCTCCAGTATTGAATATAGGTGTCCACTTAAAGCAGGTTTAAAGTAAAGCAGAATGCGCTTTAAGCGCATTCTGCTTTACTTTCAGCCTGCTTTAAGCTATCATCTGCTAGAATATAGAAAATATTTTGTATTATACATATTTATGAATGTATAAATTGGAACTATTTTCTTCAAGGCAAGAATAAACTGAATGCGCTAAAAGGCGCTTCTATGGGGGAAAGGGTTAAAGTATGATTAACTTTTGTATAATCTAAATTGCAGATAAATTGTTGGCGATATTGGATGAGAGGCAGGCACCACAGTTTGCAGAGAAATTGTTTGATGTATGGGAAGATTACAAGACTAGCAGTAAAACACATCGCAGCAAGAGAAAAAGGGTGAGTGCAACTCAAGGCTGCCATTTCTCCGAATTTTTCCTAAATCTTCGTATTTTTTTTCTAGTACATGGTAGCTTAAAGCAGGCTGTAAGTAAAGCAGAATGCGCCTTAAGGCACATTCTGCTTTACTTCCAGCCTGCTTTAAGTAGTCACATGCCAACAAAACTAGAAATAGGATATGGGGTAACAGGGATCATTCTGGGCCGCGATTTCCGCGATATTTCGCACGAAAATGACAGATATCGCATCAAAATTTGTATAACGCGAATATTTCTCGCACTCAATTTATTTCCGATATTTACAAACATTTCTGATCAATTTTGTCGAACGCCTTATCGTAATCGCAGCATCCCGCGCACCAATAAGTATAACAGCAAACCAATAAACGGAAAGGACCGAGAGTTCCGAATTTTGTATATAAAATCAAACACATCCGGTTCAGAATAAAACGTGTACCAGACCGCACGTAGACTAACTGGTTAAGCAACGTCCTGTGGGGTTAGAATCTGGATGGGTGACCGGCAGGGAATACCGTCGGCCCGGTACACGTTATGTCCTCTGTAATTGGATCGTACTTTCTTTCGAAAACAGGAATGTAATTTCCCTTCACTGGATTGAATAACTGCACAATGCACCAAAATATCGTTCATTTTATTCCTTAGTTATCGTCGTAACCGCGTCGATAATTTTTGTCACTAGTTTTCGCGAACTGACCCTCTACAGACGAAAATGAATCTGCCGATAACATATACGCTAATGGCGCGTGCGGTAAACTATCAATTTATGGTATGGATTAAATCTTTTCACTAGATTTCGATAAGGAGAAGAAGAATAACAGTTCCATGTCATATAAATTTTATTTACACAAAATTCTCAAGCAGTAGATATAGCAGTAGTGCTTGTTGGTACAAACAGACTAGTAGACTACCAACATGGAGGAATTATACCCGGGTATAATTCCTCCATGCTACCAATTAAAATTTCTCTCATCATCTAAAAAAATCTCTCACTTTTTTTGACAAATGAGAGAATTTCTCTCACTTGCATTCTGCGACAGAATAATCCCTGGGGTAAAGGTGCGATTCGTAAAATCGCACTTGAAAAATGCAAATTTGGAAATCTTAGGATTTTTAGCTCACCTGGCACGAAGTGCCAAGGTGAGCTTTTAGGATCGCTGGATGTCCGTTGTCCGTCGTCCGTCCGTCCACAATTGGTTCGTTAACACTCTAGCAGCTACAAATATCATCCAATCTTCATGAAACTTGATCACAATGTTTGTCTAGTAGAAATCTAGGTCAAGTTCGAATGTAGGTCATGTTGGGTCAAAAACTAGGTCACTAGGTCAAATCATTGAAAAACCTTGTTAACACTCTAGAGGCTACAAATCTCATTGGATCTTGATGAAACTTGATCAGAATGTTTATCTCAATGATATCTAGGTCAAGTTCGAATGTGGGTCATGTCCGGTCAAAAACTAGGTCACTAGGTCAAATCATAGAAAAACCTTGTTAACACTCTAGAGGCTACAAATCTCATTGGATCTTGAAAAAACTTGGTCAGAATGTTTGTCTCATTGATATCTAGGTCAAGTTCGAATATGGGTCATGTCTGGTCAAAAACTAGGTCACAAGGTCAACTCATAGAAAAACCTTGTTAACACTCTAGAGGCTACAAATCTCATTGGATCTTGATGAAACTTGGTCAGAATGTTTGTCTCATTAATATCTAGGTCAAGTTCGAATATGGGTTATGTCCGGTCAAAAACTAGGTCACTAGGTCAAATCATAGAAAAACCTTGTTAACACTCTAGAGGCTACAAATCTCATTGGATCTTGATGAAACTTGGTCAGAATGTTTGCTTAATTGATACCAAGGTCAAGTTCGAATATGGGTTATGTCCGGTCAAAAATTAGGTCACTAGGTCAAATCATAGAAAAACCTTGTTAACACTCTAGAGGCTACAAATCTCATTGGATCTTGATGACACCTGGTCAGCATGTTTGTATTATTGATATCTAGGTCAAGTTTGAATATGGGTCATGTCCGGTCAAAAAGTAGGTCACAAGGTCAAATCATTGAAAAACCTTGTTAACACTCTAGAGGCTACAAATCTCATTGGATCTTGATGAAACTTGATCAGAATGTTTATCTCAATGATATCTAGGTCAAGTTCGAATGTGGGTCATGTCCGGTCAAAAACTAGGTCACTAGGTCAAATCATAGAAAAACCTTGTTAACACTCTAGAGGCTACAAATCTCATTGGATCTTGAAAAAACCTGGTCAGAATGTTTGTCTCATTGATATCTAGGTCAAGTTCGAATGTGGGTCATGTCCGGTCAAAAACTAGGTCACTAGGTCAAATCATAGAAAAACCTTGTTAACACTCTAGAGGCTACAAATCTCATTGGATCTTGAAAAAACTTGGTCAGAATGTTTGTCTCATTGATATCTAGGTCAAGTTCGAATATGGGTCATGTCTGGTCAAAAACTAGGTCACAAGGTCAACTCATAGAAAAACCTTGTTAACACTCTAGAGGCTACAAATCTCATTGGATCTTGATGAAACTTGGTCAGAATGTTTGTCTCATTAATATCTAGGTCAAGTTCGAATATGGGTTATGTCCGGTCAAAAACTAGGTCACTAGGTCAAATCATAGAAAAACCTTGTTAACACTCTAGAGGCTACAAATCTCATTGGATCTTGATGAAACTTGGTCAGAATGTTTGCTTAATTGATACCAAGGTCAAGTTCGAATATGGGTTATGTCCGGTCAAAAATTAGGTCACTAGGTCAAATCATAGAAAAACCTTGTTAACACTCTAGAGGCTACAAATCTCATTGGATCTTGATGACACCTGGTCAGCATGTTTGTATTATTGATATCTAGGTCAAGTTTGAATATGGGTCATGTCCGGTCAAAAAGTAGGTCACAAGGTCAAATCATAGAAAAACCTTGTTAACACTCTTGAGGCTATAAATTTCATCTGATCTTTATGCACTTTGGTCAGAATGTTTGCTTAATTGATACCAAGGTCAAGTTCGAATATGGGTCATTTAGAGTAAAAAACTAGGTCACTAGGTCAAATCATAGGGGAAACTTGTTAACACTCTAGATGCTTCAACTCTCATTGGATTTTAATGGATTTTGCTCAACATGATTGCCTCATTGATATCTAGCTCAGTTAATTTTGAATGATGTCTGGTTGAAAACTAGGTCACTAGGTCAAATCAAAGAAAAACAGTGTTAACCTTTTGGAAGCTACAAATCTCACTAGATCTGCATGAAATATTGTCAGAATTTTTGCCTACATCAGGTCAAAATCAAATATGGATTGTGTCATAGGAAAATCTTGTTTACACTCTAGAGGTTGGTTGTGGGTCATGGCGAGTTATAATCTAGGTCACTATAGGTCAAGTTTGCCATGGTGTACCAGGTGAGCGATTTAGGGCCATAGTGGCCCTTGTTCATGTCAACTTATGGCAGCCCTGAAGGCTCCAGATAATAAACAGCTTTTGAGCTGAGTCTGATGTCGTTCTCTTGAGCCTAGGCTAAAATATGACCAATCAAATGCTTGAGAACTACTTCAAAATCAACTCAAAAGCTTAATAACCTTAAGGCCAGTGCTCCAGATAAGTGGAAGTTATAATACTGAACAAATCCAACAATTTCTATCTCTTTTCACAGGGCCCCAGATAAGGGGGGTATTTCAAAAACTAAAATCTTTATTTCTGCTTTAAACCCTATGATGTCACTACTCATTAGAATCGTCTCGAAGAGACGATTCTAATGAGTAGTAACATCATAGGATTTGATGATAAAATAAGTGAGAAAATGATGAATTTGTGCAGTTTACTCCCTCTTATCTGGAGCCCTGTTTTCAATACCAAATTCTAATCAAGCACTTCCCTTGAATGACAAATGATTAATTAAATAATAGCCACCTCTAAAATATTTAAGAAATAATAAATTCATATGATGCGTAGTAAATGAATCACGAGGCACGATAAAACACTGGTATTACTTTATTATTTTGAATCTAACAGTTCAATTTAACCTCAATTTGCACTGACGCAAAGATACATTTCTTAGCGTATGCATTTTCGAAGGCATATCACGTCAGGTAAAGCGGTTACAGTGTTGTTTATATAGGGGTGTGCATGAGGTGTGTTAAAATAATTTGTTGAACCCTAGCAATGAGTATACTCATTCTTTTCAAGCAGAGTACTATTGAAATGTAAAGCTTTTAGCAAACACCTGTCCTAACACCTAATAAATTAACATAATTTAATGGTCGTTAAAGAGAGTTTTACAGTATTAGAATTGTAAAAGTTAAACTTAATGCAAGGCTCCAGATAAGAAGATGAAAACTGAACAAATCCAATATTTTCTCACTCATACAACACCAAATCCTATGGTGTTACCACTCTTCGAGACGGTTATAATGAGTGGTGACACCATAGGGTTTAAAGCAGAAATAAAGGATACTCCCCTTATCTGGAGCCCTGTTAATGAGTTGTCACGTATGTTGTAGGAGGAAGACAGAGAGGAGAAGATCAAAGTGAGAAAGTTCAATGTAAGGGTTAACAGAGCACCAGATAAGGGTAGTTTTTTCAAAAATTAAAATCTTTATTTCTGATTTAAACCCTATGGTGTCACTACTCATTAGAATCGTCTCGAAGAGACGATTCTAATGAGTAGTAACACCATAGGATTTAGTTCTGAAATGGGTGAGAAAATGTTTGATTTGTTGAAAAAACTCCCTCTTATCTGGAGCCCTGGGTTAAGCTTAATGGGTTGTCATGTACATGTATATTGTAGGAGGAAGACCGAGAGGAGAAGATCAAAGTGAGGAAGTTCAATGAGACCATACCGGACACACCAGAGGGGCCCAGCCCTGGCCAGCTAACTGCAGATAAGGTTAGAACAAACTTCTAGACAGGGTACCAGATAAGAGCATTATCACCAGGGCTGCCATAAGTTGACATAAAAAATCCTAGATTTGCAAATGTGCATTTTTCAAGTGTGATTATACGAATTGTACCTTTACCCCATCGTCTGTTTCTAGTTATGTTGACATGTGGCTGCTTAAAGCAGGCTGGAAGTAAAGCAGAATGCGCCTTAAGGCGCATTCTGCTTTACTTTCAGCCTGCTTTAAGCTACCATGTACAAGAAAAAAATCCGAAGATTTAGGAAAAATCCAGAGAAATGGCAGCCCTGTATCATTTTACCTCATAAATACGCCTTTTTAAGATTTTAATTTATTATTACACTGAATAAAATAGTTCCACATAAACTAGCAATGAATAAGTAGCATAAGAAATAGTTTAAATATTTTAGCAGATGAAAGCTTAAAGCATGTTGAAAGTAACGCAGAATGTGCCTTAGGGTTATTGTGAAAAATGAAATCTTTGTGTTTGCTCAAAACCCTATGGTGTGACTACTCATTAGAATCGTCTTTTCGAGACGATTCTAATGAGTAGTCACACCATAGGGTTTGGTTTGAATATAAAGGAGAAGTTGTTGAAAATGTCTAGTTTACTCCCTCTTATCTGGAGCTCTGTTCCAGAGTGCGATTTTGTAGATTAATCAAGGGTCGAAAAACTTGATAGAAAATGTTTTAATTTACATAAAAGCAAAATATTTACAACCGAAACATGTTTGTTATAGTAAGTAAAATCATGGTATATTATCTTGGAGTCTTGACTGACTTACTGTTTATTTCCTATTTTAAAGTCAATGACCTAACTAATTATGTCATTGCATGTGTCCCTATAAACACCAGGGCTCTAGCAGTGTTTTCTCCAGCCCGCGCCCTTGTGTTTTTTAGCACACTAAAATCACGAAGAACGCACTTGCGTACTTACACGGGGCCCTTTAGGGCGCACTGGCGGTAATAAATGACCATTGTTGTTTTCAATGGGTTATCCCAAATTTATAGCGGTTGGAACTCTATTTTTGAATTCCTCAAGATTGCTATATATAGATCTAGCTGTATAAAGTTCTAATAATAAACACAAAGATGAAACCGAGACTGTTCTCCATTTCCGCAACATGATCGTCTACACGCTTTGAGCAGTTAAATTGCACTGCATTTCCAAGCTTCTAGAATGAGCATAATGCAGGTAGAATGCGGGACCAGTTAAAAAATATCGGTATTGCATAAAAATGAATCCGTATCTATCAAATTCGACAATGTATCGTCCCAAGATGATTTAAAATGATTGCTTTTAATGGTATGAACAATAAGATCCGAGTGCCTAAAGAGCACGAGATAATTACTCGTTATTTGAAAAATTCGAAAAACTACCGAAAATCGGAATAGGGAGCCGTACAATGGTCCGGCAAACGATTGTCCCGGAAAAATTACAATTGATACCCCTCTAGGCAATAATTTAAAATATAAATGTATGGCAGACGGTGCAGTGATCGAGTTGAAAATATTGAGTTTAGTAAACATGAAACAAAACAGACGAACGGTCAGTAGATGTAGTTTAATCCCAAACCTTATTGAAAAGTCTAAACAAAATGTCGCAATGAGATTTTCCAACTCGGACTCGCTAAAAAATGTTTCATTGAAAGTGAAAGTAGCTTTACCATGTTGACATGCATAATACAGACGGAAAAATAATCGCTGGCTGAATTACAACACAGACACGAAAACAGTGTTTTGTTCAGTTTGTGCAAGGAAATATACAGAAGACTCTGTATATTTCCTTGATTCGTGAAGAATTAGACAAAACCCAGTCTGATGTCAGTAACATGCAACTTCAATACAGCACACTAACTCTGCTTTGCCTAAATTAACAGTGGTACGATTTGCTCTGACCGATTCATACATGAAACACACCATGATTAAACAAATCAAAACATTTTATGATAATTGAAAAGCATGGAGACCGTTTAGTTAACTTCAAAACAGTATATTTAATAAGTAAATAATTTTTATTACAAAGTTTGAACAATTTTATAAAAAGGCCCTCTAGTTTGGAAAAGGGCCCCCTAAACTGTTACCTAAAGGCCCTCAAGGGCCCCCTGTGTGCAAAAGCTGGAGAAAACACTGGCTCTAGATATGGGGAGTATTTCAAAAACTTAAATCCTTATTTCTGCATTAAACCCTATGGTGTCACTACTCATTAGAATAGTCTCGAAGAGACGATTCTAATGAGTAGTAACACCATAGGATTCGGTGCTGAAATAAGTGAGAAAATATTGGATTTGTTCAGATTACTCCCTCTTATCTTGAGCCCTGTAACACCTCATATTCGTTACAGATCAAGGAGATGATGCAGAATGCCCAGAAAATGATACAAGAAAGAAAAGCCCAGCTTCAGATGCCCAATGCCCCAGCAGCACCATCCAAGCCAGCACAAAGCCCACAGGTAGTCTTGTCTCACTATGTTTGTCATTTTATGTTTCATTTTTGTCTGGCCGGGAAGAAGATCAAGTGGAGGCTAAGGGATTACTTTCGAACGAATGGATAGCTTAAAGCATGATGAAGTTATGCAACATGGACATCCTTGGGGAATGCAAATGCTTATCAGGTTTTTATGCCCCCTCTGACAATTAGTCGGGGCATACTGTTTTACCCCTGTCAATCCGTTCGTCCGTCCCACATACAGTACATCCCTTTTCCGGCTAACTCCTCCTTCAGTTTTCAGAGCAACAGATAAGGGTAGTTTTTCAAAACTTAAAATCTTTATTTCTGAATTAAACCCTATGGTGTCACTACTCATTAGAATCGTCTCTACCAGACGATTCTAATGAGTAGTAACACCATAGGATTTGGTGCTGAAATGAGTGAGAAAATGTTGGTTTTGTTGAAATAACTACCTCTTATCTGGAGCCCTGAGTTTTCATGCTACAACTTTATAACTTGGCAGAATGTTTGCACATATACCATAGATGTGCATGTGAACAGGATTTTGATCTGCTATATTTTTCACAAAATTATAGACTGTTGAACTTAAGTAACATTTTTGCTGACGGGGCATCATATATGTCTTACAGACAAAGCCATCCCTCTAATTTCATCTTATGTTTAAACTGCAAAATTCCCAACTTTCAGGGATTTGATACAAACATTCACAACTCTGACATAATGACAAAAGCACTTCTAAGCTACAATAACAACACTAGTTTTGATAACTGTATATTCTTTTATTGTAGGCCCAGAAGTACATGAATGATGCCTTGGAGAAAGCCAAGCGGGCGAACGAGCTACAAGCCCAGATTCAGGCCCGTCTCTCTAGTATGGCGGGCATGCCTAGTCTACCTATACCAGGGAAGGGCATGCCACCCGTAAAGCCCACTACTACACCAGAAGTTACAACCACAGGGTATGTACATGAGAATACAGTAAAAAACTCTGAAAACAGAATCCTATTAACAATGGCTGTAAGTTACAACCACAGGGTATGTACATGAGAATACAGTAAAAACTCTGAAAACAGAATCTTATTAACAATGGCTGTAAGTTACAACCACAGGGTATGTACATGAGAATACAGTAAAAAACTCTGAAAACAGAATCCTATTAATAATGGCTGTAAGTTACAACCACAGGGTATGTACATGAGAATACAGTAAAAAAAACTCTGAAATCAGAATCCTATTAACAATGGCTGTAAGTTACAACCACAGGGTATGTACATGAGAATACAGTAAAAAACTCTGAAAACAGAATCCTATTAACAATGGCTGTAAGTTACAACCACAGGGTATGTAAATGAAAATACAGTAAAAAACTCTGAAAACAGAATCCTATTAACCCATTACCACATAGCATGTTTCTAGTTTTTAAAACAGGTGACTTCTTAAAGCAGGTTGAAAGTAAAGCAAAATGCGCCTTAAGGCGCACTCTGCTTTACTTTCAGTCTGCTTTAAGTTACAAGCTGCTTGAATATAGAAATTATTTCTAATGTTAAATATTCACAACTGTATAAATTGGAACCATTTTCTTCCGTGTAGGGATAAATTGGAGGCGTAAAAAGGTGTATTTATGGGGTAATGGATTTATAATGCCTGTAAGTTACAATCACAGGATATGTACAGGGCTCTCCACTAGACCCTATGATGTCATTAGACTTGTTAGAATTTTGAAGGAACAATTCTAATGAGCAGGTCTGCAATTTCGCCTGAATTTTTCGAAATCTTCAATTTTATATCCTAGCAGATGAAAGTTTAAAGTAGGCTGAAAATAAAGCAGAATGCGCCTTTATGTCCATTCTGCTCTACTTTCAACCTGCATAGGTAATTGCGCTTGAAAAATAGAAAATTTGGAAATCATCAACTTATGGCAGCCTTGAATGAGCCCTGCCACTCCATAAACTCTTTAACACCTCCCCCAATAGAAGCGCCTTTTAGCGCATTTGATTTATTCCTCCGCTGAAGAAAATAGTTCCAATGTATACAGACATAAACGTGTAACAAATGAAAAAAATTTCTAAATCCTAGCAGATGGTAGCTTAAAGCAGGCTGAAAATAAAGCAGAATGTGCCTAAGGGTACATTCTGCTTTATTTTCAACCTGCTTTAAGTGGTCACCTGTATTCAAAACAAGAAACAGGCTATTGGGTAAAGAGTTAAACGAAACATGTGTTGGTAAAGAATGTAGACCACAGAAGACAGGGACCGGTTTCATAAAACTTCGTACGACAAAAACGGTTGTAAGTCAAAACTTTAAAATACATTTTATTTCTGATTTCTCTATCTAATCATGTCTTGTGACACCTCTTTTGAATCGTCTTTTCAAGACAATTCCAAAGAGATATCACAAGACAGGATTAGATGGAGAAATAAATAATACTTGAGATTTTTATAATCTGACTTACGACAACATTTGCGTTCTAAGTTTTATGAAACGGCCCCAGATGACTACTTAAAGACTACTTTAGTGCAGGCATAAAAAATACCTCTGCTGGTGATCACCAAAATCGAAAAATCAATGAAAAAACCCCAAAAATTGAGTTTTCCTCAAAGAAAATCGGTGATATTTTCGTTGAGTCAAAGTAAATATTTCACCGCTGTGCATTACGCTAGCGATGGTGACAAAGATAACATGTGGAGAAAATGTTTGAAAGAAATTTATTTTAAAACTTTATTTTATATTTTCTTAGTAGGGGCACTGCTCATTTGTATTCTTGTGTCTAATTTATACACATTTGTCTCCTTGTAGGAAAGCAGTACCCATGTCCAAGTGAGTATTAGAGTTGACATATGTATCATAATGTATAATTATTCCTTCAGTTTGGTTTTGAATCTCAAACTTAGATCTTTACACTTTTTAGCTCACCTGGCACAAAGTGCCAAGGTGAGCTATTAGGATCGCTGGATGTCCGTCGTCCGTCGTCTGTCGTCCGTTGTCCGTCCACAATTGTTCGTTAACACTCTAGTGGCTACAATATTCATTGGATCTTCATGAAACTTGATGACAATGTTTGTCTTGATGAAATCTAGGTCATGTTCGAATGTAGGTCATGTCCGGTCAAAAACTAGGTCAGGTCAAATCATAGAAAAACCTTGTTAACACTCTAGAGACTACAAATTTCATTAGATCTTCATGAAACTTGGTCAAAATATTTGTCTTGTTGAAATCTAGGTCAATTTTAAATGTAGGTCAAGTCCGGTCAAAAACTAGGTCACTAGGTCAAATCATAGAAAAAACTTTGTTAACACTCTAGAGGCTACAAATGTCATTAGATTTTCATGAAACTTGGTCAAAATGTTTGCCTTATTGATATCTAGATCAAGTTCGAATGTGGGTCATGTCCGGTCAAAAACTAGGTCACTAGGTCAAATCATAAAAAACCTTGTTAACACTCTAGAGACTACAAATTTCATTAGAGCTTCATGAAACTTGGTCGAAATATTTGTCATGATGAAATCTAGGTCATGTTTGAATGTGGGTCAAGTCCGGTCAAAAACTAGGTCACTAGGTCAAATCATAGAAAAACCTTGTTAACACTCTAGAGGCTACAAATCTCATTAGAGCTTCATGAAACTTGGTCAAAATGTTTGCCTCATTGATAACAAGGTCTAGTTTGAATGTGGGTCAAGTCCGGTCAAAAACTAGGTCACTAGGTCAAATCATAGAAAAACCTTGTTAACACTCTAGAGGCTACAAATCTGATTAGATCTTCATGAAACGTGGTCACATTGTTTGACTTATTGATATCTAGGTCAAGTACGAATATGGGTCATGTCTGGTTAAAAACTAGGTCATTAGGTCAAATCATTAAAATACATTGTTTACGCGCTAGAAGCTACATTTATCATTTGATCTTGATGAAACTTGGTCAAAATGTCTGCCTTATTCAAATCTAGGTCAAGGTTGAATATTGGTCATGTTGGGTCAAAATCTAGGTCACTATTGGTAAAGTTTTACATGGTGTACCAGGTGAGGGATATAAGGCCATAGTGGCCCTTGTATTTGTACAGCAAAAATGCTTACAGTGAAAAGGGACACAGATTTTAAAGCAGAGGATATAATAATTATTACAGTTGAAGAAAGTTTTGTAAAAGACAGTATGTCGGGTACCATTCTAATAACATCTTAATGCTGGTTTCAAGTCATATTATGGGGAGAAAGAAATTAAAGCTTAGTAACAGACAGTATGCCGGGTACCATTCTAGTGTTATTGTAATGTCTGGTTTCAGGCCTACACCACTTATTCTGGATGAGGAAGGAAGAACTATAGATGCTAAGACTGGCCAGGCTATCACACTAACACATCATGCTCCAACACTAAAGGTAATTGCATTTTATTCTTTATATCTTCCACGCCTGACCAAGTCCTTTGGATAAGACATATAGGGGGAGTACAGTAGAACCTGTGAAAACCGGACGCCCTCCGGACGCCCTCCGGACTGACCCGATCGTCCGGTTTTCAGAGGTGTCCGGTTTAGTCAGGATTATTGAGTGTCGGCAGATTGTCACTAATATGTACATGTACTCGTGTTCCCCATGCGCCGTTCAATACACATTACTTTATTCTAATAAATGAATAGTTGAATGTTTGTTTATTTGCCTTACGTGGACACAAAGTGATTTTTGATTTAATGTATAAAACGAATAAATAAAATACTGACATGTGTACGTGTTATCTTTCATTTCCATCGGTGTTTTGTTTTGGAATCCATTTTTAAAGTTTACACCGTCATTTTGAAAAACTCACAATCACATGACAATCATTGTACACATGTGGAAAAAACTAAATTTAGACCATATGAAATGAACATCGATTCACTGATGACGGCCATGCAAATGTACATGTAGTTTAGAATCTGATATGAAACCAAGAAATTCGGCGTCTGGTCCTGATCCAGAATGCTTTAATTGAATATCTTTAAGAAAAAACTTATTTTTCGAAGAAGAAAACAATTCTCCGGCAGTGAAGGTGTTAACTTGAATTCGAGTCAATGAAGGTATGAATAGAGACAATAAATAACGATTAAGAGATAAATAGTTTTTATTTTACCAAAGAATCGATCTAGAGTAAAACAAAGCCAGTTACCCATGTAACAAATCGATAAACACAGAATTCGAAACCGTAAAACTTAAATAAATCCCCATATTTGCCATGACGCCCTTAACATCAACCCGTCGCCTGCTGGGCGTGACTTAACTGGGTTTTTTTACAAAAAGCTTAGTTCCAGATCAAAATGCGGTGTCTGATCTGGATCCAAACTGTTTGACTCTCGTCTTAAGGTTTTCCTTAAAGAAATGTATAGATCCACATATAAATTTAACAACATTTGCAGGCCTGAGTGACAAACAGCTTGGATCCTGATGAGATGTCGCGTCACTGTCGTCTGCTTGTTCCGAAATTAAAATTGTTGAAAATTTATTTTCAAAATACGGTCTGAGTGACAAACAGTTTGGATCCTGATGAGACGCTGCATTTTGCGACGTCTCATCAGGATCCCAACTGTTTGCAAAAGTAATCAAATACTTTTCAGAAATGACCCTTTCACACAGTATGTTAACTTCAGATTTTCTAAAAATTCATAAAATCGTCCCACTATGAGGCTATGGAAACAAAGGTGTTTTATCACGAATGAAGTTCTTCATTCGTGATTTTATACATCTAGATCTAGTCAAATAAAGAGCTGTAATTGACAATGAAAATGCCGCAACAGGTTTAATTATAATTACTGTTAATAAGTATGCAAACATTCGCGATTGAATAAGCGCTAATTTGTAAGTCTATGTTATGTGGGGGCAGATCATTTATGATGATTTCCGCGGTCATAAATTTGTTTTCACAGTTTCCACTGGACCACTTCTCCTGTCAATAGATATAAAGTTGACATCTAGATGTGTTATTAATCCCGACTAATAGTGCAGTACACACAGGGTGTTGTAAAACAATGGCGACGCGATGCCCAGAGGCTATGACACGCTCAGCGTGAAACCATGAAATTTTGTTTCCGTTTGGCAGGATTGACCGTCCGGTTTACAGAGGTCAAAATGAGCTGAAATAAAGTAAATTATGGCGGTGATCCGTCCGGTGTTCGGTTTCCAGAGGGTCCGGTGTATACAGGTTATTTTTACAAAGGACAAAGAAGGGAAAATTCCGGACCGGACGAACCGTCCGATATCCAGAGTATTCCGGTTTACTCAGGGTCCGGTTTTCACAGGTTCCACTGTATTTCAAAAACTAAAATCTTTATTTCTGAATTAAACCCTATGGCGTTGCTACTCATTAGAATCGTCTCTTTGAGACGATTCTAATGAGTAGTTACACCATAGGATTAGGTGCTGAAATAAGTGAGAAAATGTTGGATTTGTTCAGTTTACTCCCTATTATCTAGAGCCCTGTGAGACTTTATTAACCAAGGTATGATGTATCAGTGCTTTACCCTGGATATCCGAAAGAACCAGAGAAGTCAGAGCTCAGTTCATAATGAGATTAGGGCATAGAGCCTGGGTTTTCTGTATCTGCTCCTTTCTCTCTAGGGCATCCAATTAGCCCATGGAAACAAACAAACCAAATGTTTTTATCGTCTTTAAAATCTATTTTGTGACTACTTATTAGAAGTCTCAAAGAGACAATTATAATGAGCAGCTGAGCTCCAAATAAGATTGGTATTTCAAATACTAACATACAGTGCTCCTTATCTTCAACAACATCCAATGGGAGACAAAGATTGTGTGTGTTGTTCGGAGGGAGTCATTATAGGGAGGGAAAATTAAGACTTTGCTCACATTTGCAAACAGCCTAAATCCAGATCAGACGCTACGTAACACGGCATCTGATCTGGATTCAAGCTGTTTGTCACTCGTCATTATATTTATTCTATCAAATTGGCCACTTATACATCAGGGCTTTTTTAAACCAATAGGGGAAGATACCCGCTACCCACAGAAGGGGAAAAAATGCGTCGTTTTGGGTCAATTAGGGGAAATTTTAAAGAAAATATTAACCATATAATTTCTTTTATTTGTTCTTTAATGAAGGCTTAAAGCAACAGCAGCTACAAATGTAATTGTTATTGAATTCTCTAAAGGTCCATGTCCCTGTTCTTTGATGCTTTGAAGCATTCACCAGAGCACCAGATAAGGGTAGTTTTTCAAAAACTAAAATCTTTATTTCTGAATTAAACCCTATGGTGTCACTACTCATTAGAATCGTCTCTTCGAGACGATTCTAATGAGTAGTAACACCATAGGATTTGGTGCTAAAAAGAGTGAGAAAATGTTGGATTTGTTGAAAAAACTACCTCTTATCTGGAGCCCTGATTCACGTATAGATTCAAAGTCCTCATCAGTGAGGCTTTTGAAATTAGACTTGATTCTCATCAAAGCACCCAATGTTCCTTGAGAAAGGGATCTAGCATCTGTGCATTTGTTGTTCATGAGAGAAATTTTTTTTTATAATTTGATGGAACATCATCATGGTCTATAATTTGATCACTTTGAGTTTAAATTTGAGTGGTATTTGTCATTTGTGTGTAGGAGTTTATAAGGCCCTCATTCTCTGCTGGATGTGTGCTGCAGTAACCAAACAATGATGATGAGACTCATGTATGACACTTAAAACAGTACAGACACTATTAACCCATTACCCCATAAAAACGCCTTTTTACGCCTCAAATTTATTCCTCCACTTAAGAAAATAGTTCTAATTTATACAGTCATGAATATGTACCATATGAAATAATTTCTTTATTCTAGCAGAGGATTGCTTAAAGCAGGCTGAAAGTAAAGCAGAATGCGCCTGAGACGCATTCTGCTTTACTTTCAACCTGCTTTAAGTAGTCACCTATCTTCAAAACTAGAAATAACCTAAGTGGTAATGGGTTAAACAGTTGATGGTGAAGGGCACTAAAGTTTCATTTATGTTACCAACCATTGATCATAAAAAGTAAAAAAAACAATGTTATATAAGAAAAAAAGCCCTGTACATGTATGTAACTTTTGAGAAAAAACACCAGACGAAAATTTTAAGCAGACGATATTGCAGCAATAAAAGCATTAGACATAATTTCCTGTTTAGGGAACGGTGGCACAAGTTGTTGTAAGGAGGGAATCGTTGTAGCGAGGGAACACTATACTTGTTTTTCCACTGGACCCTATGTTAATACCATTCATTAGAATTGTCTCTTGGAGAGAATTTTACAGTGGAGAATCTGTTATTCTTTCCCGATAAACGCGTTTACGCGAAAACTATTTTTTCTTTTACAAACAGTTTGGAGCCAGATCAGACGCCGGGTAACCCGGCGTCTGATCAGGCTCCAAACTGTTTGCCACCAAGATAAATATGAAATATGAGAATTGTCCAAAAGTTGTTGTTTTCCACGTTTTAGTGCTTTGCGTTTGCGTTTAAACGGGAAAGAATAACAGATTCTCCACTGTAATGAGTGGTCACAAAATATGACATTAACCCTTAGCCAGCCAAATAAATTGTCGTCTGCTATATTTCTCGTCTGCTCAAGTTTCAAAGTGCTTCAAAGTTGCTCAAAATTGCTGAAAATGTTGTCTGGGTGTCAAACAGCTTGGATCCGGATGAGACGCCGAGTTACTCGGCGTCTCATCCGGATCCAAGCTGTTTGCATATGGAGCTATAGTCGTGAGTGGCAGGCTATGGGTTAACCCTTTCATTATCAAAGACGCCAAAAGATGTATTTGCAAACAGTTTGGATCCTGATCAGACACTGCATCAGGGCTCCAGATAAGAGTAGTTTTTCAAAATCTAAAACCTTTATTTCTGCATTAAACCTATGGTGTCACTACTCATCAGAATCGTCTCTTCGAGACGATTCTAATGAGTAGTGACAGCATAAGGTTTGGTGCTGAAATGAGTGAGAAAATGTTGAATTTGTTCAGAAAACTACATGTTATCTGGAGCCCTGCTGCATAGCATGGCGTCTGATCAGGCTCCAAATTATTTGGCACTCATTTCGAAATTTCATAAATCAAACTGCCTTAGATCTAACTTTGAAACAATATTGGAGACACCAATATTGAAGCAGACTACAATATGGCGGTGAAGGGGTAACAATCGCACAATAAATTTGATCATGAAAGGGTTATTCTAGAAAGGTTCAGTTGAACCTCTCTTATCTGGAGCCCTGGCGTAGTCACACTGTAGGTTTTGGTTGAGAAATAAAGATTTTCAAAAACTAATTTTTTCATCTCAGCATTAAACCCTATGGTGTTACTTCTCATTAGAATCGTCTCGTCAAGAAGATTCTAATGAGTAGTTACTAGTAACACCATAGGAATTGGTATTGAAATAAAGATTTATAAGTTTTTAGCTCACCTGAGCTAGCTCAGGGTGAGCTTTTGCAATCCTTGAATGTCCGGCGTCCGTCGTCAGTCGTTAGTCGTTCGTCGTCAACAATTTTAGTGTTTACACTCTACAGGCCACAATATTTATCCAATCTTTCTCAAACTTGCTCAGATTGTTTATTACCATAAGAGTTCTGTTTATTACCATAAGAGTTCGGATGAGTTTGATTATGGTTGAAATCGGACCAATAGACCAAGAGTTATGTACCTTTGAATTGCTGAAAATGCCATATTTAACAGAGTTTACACTCTAGAGGCCACACTTTTAATCCAATCTATCTCAAACTTGCTCAGATTGTATATGACTATAAGAGTTCAGATGAGTTCGATTATGATTGAAATCAGAATAATAGGTCGAGAGTTATCTACCTTTGAATTGCTGAATATGCCATATTTAACAATGTTTACACTCTAGAGGCCACAATTTTTATCAAATCTTTCTTAAACTTGCTCAGATTGTATATTACCATAAGAGTTTGGATGAGTTTGATTATGGTTGAAATTGGACTTATAGGTCAAGCGTTATCTACCTTTGAATTGCTGAAAATGCCATATTTAACGGTGTTTACACTCTAGAGGCAACAATTTGTATCCAATCTTTCTCAAACTTGCTCTGATTGTATATTACCATAAGAGTTCAGATGAGTTTGATTATGTTTGAAATCAGACCAATAGGTCAAGACTTATCTGCCCTTGAATTGCTGAAAATGTCATATCTAACAGTGTTTACACTCTTGCAACTACAGTTTTCAATGGATTTCAATTATACTTGCACACAATGTATATAGCTATAAGTTCTCGAAGGAGTGCAATTATTGTTGAAATCTAATAATTGTGGCAAGAGTTATATGCCCTTGATATACTTTGAAATGCTAGGAAAGGCTTTGTTTCAGTATTATTTAGGCTCTAGTTATCTGCCCTTGATGTACAGCGTTTTTTTTCCTTCTTTGAACGGTACCGGGGAACGGACCCGTTCCCAATTGGAGGCGGACCCTTCCCAATTTGGTGACCGGACCCTTCCCAATCAAAAGAAATCAAATATCGGACCCGTTCCCAATCAAAATAAACATATTTCCCAATTGTCAAATTACTTTTTCCCTTTAAATCATAGCAAACCATCCATATTTCAACTTATCTTTTGCTACAATGAATGTCTCGTCAAGGAAATATACAGAAGTTTATAATTCCGTGGTCTCGTGAATGTAAACAAAGTTACGCAACTCCATTGACATTTTTGGGAGTATGTATAAAACAATACCAGTGATTACGGCCGAATTTCGGAAACGGTCCGGGCGAAGATTTATACATGCCCCTTCATCGAGACTGGTTAATTTTGCGATCAAAATCTGCTGAAATTGATAAGAGTTTACAAACCCAGTCTGACTCTGTTTACCGTCATACCTACAATTAAAACAATCATGAGCCATAATTCATAGAATTACAGAATTGTTTTGAGAAAGACGATAATGAAGAACTTGAATCTAGATCACTGCCTTAACACTCGCAAGCTTGATTGGCAGTATTCAGAGATATATAAGATAAGATTTTGGATTTTACCAAGTCACCAACTCTGTCTCGGCCGCAACAGCGTCTACTGTGAGTAACACACCCAGCGTAATTTAGTTTTTACACCATGTTTACCATCATAAATAGTTCTAACGGTTTAGTAACTTAAATACCCAATTTCGGCGTTGTCATCATTTCAAAACTCGTTTTTCCCAATTTGACTTGAAAAAATCCCAATCTGAGGGGTACCGGACCCGTTCCCAATTGGGTGAAAAAAACCGCTGATGTACTCTACTATACTAGAGTAGGTCGTATTCCAATGCTGTTTACATGCTATACTACAAATTTGAATGGATTTAGAATGAAACAGGAGAAATTCAAAGGTAAAGCTATCGGGCTTCATTACTAATGGTGAGCGATATCAGGGCCTTCAGGCCCTCTTGTTGAAATACTCCCTGTATCTGGAACTTTTATAGGAAATATCACACATTATGTTAGTGTATGGCTCCATTTACAAAAAGCAGGGCTTCAGATAAGGGGAGTATTTCAAAAACTAAAACCTTTAATTCTGCTTTAAACCCTATGGTGTCACTACTCATTAGAATCGTCTCAAAGAGACGATTCTAATGAGTAGTAACACCATAGAATTTGGTGCTGTTTGAGTGAGAAAAGGTTGGATATGTTCAGAATACTCCCTCTTATCTGGAGCCCTGCACAAAGGTCTAATCTGTTATGTTTTCTTGACAGGCAAACATTAGGGCGAAGAGGCGGGAGCAATTTAAGGGTCTGATTGACGCCCCACCAGAAGATAACAGTGCCTCCAGAAACTTTGACCCGAGGTTGAGGTAGGTGAATTTAAATGTTTAAACAAGACTTCGGATAAGAGGAAGTGTATTATCCCATAGATACATGTTTTTAGGCCATTAATTTATTGCTCCACTGAAGAAAATAGTTCCAATTTATACAGTCATAAATATCCCCCGCATATAGTAATTGTCCTGTCCGTCCGTCAGTAACTAGTTTAAGTAGATTTTACCGTTTCGTCTAGCATCAACATTGCTTATTCAAATGCTTTTTAGCTCACCTGAGCCAAAGGCTCAAGGTGAGCTATTGGGATGGCCCTGTGTCCGTCGTTGTGCGTCGTCGTTAACAATTGATTCAAATGAAGTCTTCTCCTATACCGCTTGACAGATTTCAACCAAACTTTACAGGAATGTTCCTTGGTTCAAGCTCTTTCAAATTTGTTCAAAGAATTGAAAACAATGCCATGGCAACCAAAGTGAAAAAATAAGGAAATCTTAACAAATCTTCTTGTCTGAAACTACAAGGGCCAGAGCTTAGATATTTGGCACATAGCATCATCTACAGGTCCTCTATCAAGTTTGTTCAAATTATGCCCCTGGGGTCAAAATTGGCACCGCCCGGGGGGTCACAGTTTTACATCGAGTTATATAGTGAAATTTTCAAACGTCTTCTCCTCTGGAACTAATATGGCCAGAGCTTTGATATTTGGCATGGTGACACTTCTAGATGTCCTATACCTATTTTGTTCAAATGGTTCTGGTTGGTTGCATATCTAGGTCACAGGAGCTAAAAATAGATTTTTTTCAGTGAAAACTTAAAAAATCTTCTTGTCTGAAACTACAAGGGACAGAGCTAAGATATTACACATATAGCATCGCCTACAGGTCCTCTATCAAGTTTGTTCAAATTATGTCCCTGGGGTCAAAATTGGCCCCGCCCCCGGGGGTCACAGTTTTACATAGAGTTATATAGTGAAATTTTCAAACGTCTTCTCCTCTGAAACTAATATGGCCAGAGCTTTGATATTTTGCACATAGCATCGCCTACAGGTCCTCTATCAAGTTTGTTCAAATTATGTCCCTGGGGTCAAAATTGGCCCCGCCCTGGGGGTCACAGTTTTACAAAGAGTTATATAGTGAAATTTTCAAACGTCTTCTTCTCTGAAAATAATATGGCCAGAGCTTTGATATTTGGCACATAGCATCGCCTACAGGTCCTCTATAAAGTTTGTTCAAATTATGTCCCTGGGGTCAAAATTTGCCCCGCCCCAGGGGGTCACAGTTTTAGATAGAGTTATATAGTGAAATTTTCAAACATCTTCTCCTCTGAAACCAATATGGCCAGAGCTTTGATATTTGGCATGGTGACACTTCTAGATGTCCTTTACCTATTTTGTTCAAATGGTTCCAGTCTGTTTCATATGTAGGTCACAGGAGCTAAAATAGATTTTTTCAATGTAAACTTTAAAAAATCTTCTTGTCTAATACCCTAGTACCCTGATCTTAGATATTTGGCATATAGCATCATCTACAGGTCCTCTATCAAGATTGTTCAAATTTAATAATGCCCCTTGGGTAAAAAATGACCCCGTCCTTGACATAAATCATTATCTCCATTTTGTCAACTCTTCTCAGGTGAGCGAAATATGCCCCATGGGGCTCTTGTTTTTGGATACTTATACAGTTGTTGCCTTGGACCATTCCCTATCCACAAATACCATCCAACCTTAATTTTGACCTTCACCTTGACCTAATTTGGACTTAGAATATCTTATTTCTTGGTTAACTAGATTTTACCGTTTCGTCTAGCATCAACATAACTGACTTCAATGCTTTGATACTTCTACAGGTGTTACCTTGGGTCACAACTAATCCACGCATATTACCAAACCTTCATTTTGACCTTGACCTAATTTGGAGTATTTTAAATATGCTATTTCTTGGTTAACAAGATTGTACCGTTTCGTCTAGCATCAACACTACTTACTACAATGCTTCAATACTTATACAGTCATTGCCTTGGACCATTACCAATTGACCCATTATATCCAAGCTCAGTCTGACCTTGACCTAAATTGGACTTAGAAAAGATTCAGAAAATATTGTCAAGGATGCCACCAGGGGCATCAGGGTTTATTGAACATGCAGTCTTGTTTATGTTTTAGAAGATATTAGGTTAAAGCAGGCTGAAAGTAAAGCAGAATGTACCTTAAGGTGCATTCTGCTTTACTATCAACCTGCTTTAAGTGGTCACCTATTTTCAAAACTAGAAACAGGCTATGTGGTAATCAGTTAACCCATTACACCATAGCCTGTTTCTAGTTTTAAAGAAAGATGATCAAAGCTTGGTTTAAGCTATTATCTGCGGGGATATAGAAAATATTTCTTATGATACATATTCATGAATGCATAAAAGGGAACTGTTTTCTTTAGTGGATGAATGATTTATAGGGCGTAAAAAGAAGTATTTATGGGGAAATGGGTAAACTCCTACACTGCCAAGGTCGACAACACTGATCGTTGCAAACAGTAAAATTAAATTTGGATCCTGATCTGAAGCTGAGTTACTCTGTCTGATTAGGATCCAAAATGTTTGACATTCATAGCAATATCACTATAATTATAGTCAACTTACCTAAAAATTAAATTTTATAAATAAAAGCAGACAACATGTCACATTAACCCTTAGCCTGCCAGTCACGACTATAGCTCCATATGCAAACAGCTTGGATCCGGATGAGACGCCGAGTAACTCGGCGTCTCATCCGGATCCAAGCTGTTTGACACTCAGACAACATTTTCAGCAATTTTGAGCAACTTTGAAGCACTTTGAAACTTGAAGCAGACGAGAAATATAGCAGACGACAATTTATTTGGCGGGCTAAGGGTTAACCCATATTATCCTGTCACGTGCCTACTTTACTGATGGATAAAGGGGTGACAGATAAACTTTGCTTTATTATGCTAGTTGGTCGCGTGACCGATGTTATTATGTCAAGTGGTCACATGACCTGTAGCCGGAACTATTTTTCCCACTGAGACGCTCATTTTTCCCGCTGTTAGGAAAAGTATTATAAAACTGTTATCAACAGAATCCCGACGTGTAACGACGCTTATTCGAAATATTCGTTGCAATCACATGTTTGAGAGTACGCGCAATCAGTCGCTTGCTGCGATACTTCTATAATCGTCCACCTTTAAATGTCCTGAGTAAAAAAACACCAGATTGTTAAAGGTTGTTTTATTTCTTTTCAACGTTACTAGGATGTGACGTCACTGACGTCATCTATATAATAGCGCGCTTTCCTACAATAATATTTCTAGTTTTTTAGCGAGAATCTTAGAGCAAAAATGACTAGCGCTAAAAAAAATTCTCTATGTAGTTTGCTATTGTGACAAGGATAAATAGAATATTTGGTGACAAATGTAATAAATATATTTTAAACTGGTTCATGGTGTCAAAAGAGTTTAATAGGCAATAAATGTTGAGTCTTATATTTTGTTTTACAGTCAGATGTCAGCGCAGAGACAAAAGAGAAGTTTCCGATTTCATGAGCAAGGAAAATTTGAGCAGTTAGCCTCAAGACTGAGAACAAAGGTATTAATTTCTGAGCTCCAGATAAGGGGAGTATTCAAAATCTAAAATCTTTATTTCTGAATTAAACCCTATGGTGTCAGTACTCATTAGAATTGTCTCTTCGAGACGATTCTAATGAGTAGTGACACCATAGGATTTGGTGCTGAAATGAGTGAGAAAATGTAGAGTTTTATCTGTGGCCCTGTAGGGTCTTAGCTCCCATCAGCCAAATTAGGACATAGTTGGGGCCTCCATGGCTTCAATAGTTATTTTTAGCTCACCTGAGCACAAAGCGCTCAAGGTGAGGTTTACTGGTCGGTCTTTGTCCGGCGTTGTGCAACGTGTGTCAACAATTTCTTCAAACATCTTCTTCTTCAAAATCACTTGCCTGATTGCAACCAAACTTCACAGGAATGTTCCTTGGGTCAAGCTCTTTTTAAAGTTGTTCAAAGAATTTGAAGCAAAATAAGGAAATCTTAAAAAATCTACTTTTAAAAAAACCACAAAGGCCAGAGCTTAGATATTTGGCACATAGCATCATCTATAGGTCCTCTATCAACATTGTCCCAATTTTGCCCAGGGGTCAAAATTGGCCCTGCCCTGGGGGCCACCGTTTTACATAGACTTATTTAGTGAAATATTAAAACATCTCTTTCTCTGAAACCAATATGGCCAGAGCTTTGATATTTGGCATGTTGTAACTTCTAGATGTATTTGACATACAGTTAAACCTCGATGTATCGAACTTCAAGGGACTGTGAAAAAAACTTCGAAACATCGGGGCTTCGAATCATAAATGGGTTGTGATTTGAGTATTGAATTTCAATGCATATAAGATCTATAAGAACTATCGTTCCCGGAGTGTAATGTTTTCACGTCTATGTGTACTTTTTGGCATATTGAAATAAAACATAAATCCGACGTGTTCTTTATCATTTATAAAAACAACGGCATAAATAACAAAATACAATACATGTGTACAAAGGTAGGAGAATTCATAGTAATACGCATTAAAACATGGAAAAAACCCTACATGTATCTTACTTTCAATTTAGATGCTGTCAATTACCAGATGCGAAACTACGGCGGAAATGCCGAAAATCGTACTATGTACAGTGAAACTGTCAATCAATTTAGCTTCTAGATTGAAATAAACATTTGATTAAATAATAATGATTTTAAAGATTAATTTTCGACTTCGATGTTGTCAAGATTGCAGGTGCATAAATACGAACATACAGTAATATCGTTATCGATATCTTAACAGAGTTGTCGTTCGTTGTGAGATGGGTCTGCCCAGCTATCCCCACGGATTGGTTACCGGGTCTTTCACCGGACAGGCCATGATCGGAGCGCATCTGCCATGTTGTGGCTCTGATAATAGAATGCCGACCACTGGTTTATCAGCATTATTAAACTTCTCACAAAGTTTGGCTTGTTTCGTTAATTGTCGGTCCAAAACAGTCCTTGCGGTTTATTTGAACTCATTTGGATAAACCTTTAAATATGGCGGCGTTGTCAATATCATTAACGAAAACTGTGAAACAATTAAATGACAAACTTACCCAATTATTACTGATAACACAGATTGTGCATGCAGAATTAAAAGAGCACCCAAGCGTGTTTTCACGCGAAGGTGTGAAAAATTAGCGTCAGTCTAGCGAGTCATGTAATCCGTTGATCCATGTTAGTTGACAGCTCGGAGCAGACATTTCTCCATGTTGACAGGTAATCGATGTTCGATACATTTGTGGTATTTTATGTTGGATTTATATGAAAAGGACTGGAAAAAAACTTCGATACAACGGGGAATTCGATACACATAACTTCGATTCATGGATGTGTTTTTACAAGGAATATATAGTGGAAAAGATCGGGACTTCAAAAAAACTTCGACTCACCGGGGTATTCGATTTATCGAAGTTCGATACATAGAAGTTTAACTGTATATTGTTAAATAGGTTCCGGTGTCATATGGTATTTTGACCCGGGGGTAAAATGACCCGCGGGTCAAAATAACTTAAATTATTTTGACCCGCGGGTCATTTCACCGCTATGGTGAAATGACCCCCCCTGCGGTATTTTGACCCCCCCTCCATAATTTTTTTTTTTAAATGACTAAAAATTAACATTCTATTGTATAATCATTGATAATTAATGAAGGAAACTTGTTGTAAGGTATGTCAGGACTTGACCATTAAAATACTTTTTTTTTCTGCTATGGTATTTTGATTCACACTGCATGAAGTTCAAGCTCCCCTTAAATATCATAGCCTGGACCTGGAATATCTTATCTTCTATACATAATCTAAACAAAAGGGTCATCTTTGGTTGAAAGATGATTGAAAAAAGATTAAATAAGCTTCAAGGGGGGAGTGGGGTCAAAATACCATGGCTAATCTACCTGCGGTATTTTGACCCCCCTCACACCCAACTTCAAAATCATAGTAATGCGCATGGAATTGCTGTTGGTTTTATTTATATGACTTTTACATTGTAGATTAGACATTGTATTTTGAAACCCCCACCCCCTTGAGGCAGATTTAATCTTTTTTCAAACATCTTTCAACCAGTGTATATAATGTAAAAGTCATATAAATAAAACCAACAGCAATTCCATGCTAATTACAATGATTTTGAAGTTGGGTGTAGGGGGGTCAAAATACCATAGCTGTATTTTCACCTGCAGGTCAAAATACCGCAGGTTGATTAGCCATGGTATTTTGACACACCCCCCCCCCCCCCCCCCCTTCATAAATAAAACCAACAGCAATTCCATGCTTATTACAATGATTTTGAAGTTGGGTGTGAGGGGGGGGGGGGTCATTTCACCATAGCGGTGAAATGACCCGCGGGTCAAAATACCGCAGGTAGATTAGCCATGGTATTTTGACCCCCCCTTTAAAATAGATGAAACTCTCCTCAAAATGACTTTAAAACATAAATAATATGAATTGTTTTGTTCATATATAGAAAACAATATTTTCAAGTAATGGGCATGGAATTGCTGTTGGTTTTATTTATATGACTTTAAAATTGTAGATTAGCCATGGTATTTTGACCCCCCTCCCCCTTGAAGCAGATTTAATCTTTATTCAAACATCTTTCAACCAAAGTATAATGTAATAGTCATACAAATAAAACCAACAGCAAATCCATGTCCATTACTATGATTTTGAAGTTGGGTGTGAGGGGGGTCAAACTATCGCAGGTAGATTAGCAATGGTATTTTGACCCCCTCCGCCCTTAAAGCAGATTTAATCTTTTTTCAAACATCTTTCAACCAAGGTATAATGTAAAAGTCATATAAATAAAACAAACAGCAATTCCATGCTAATTACAATGATTTTGAAGTTGGGTGTGAGGGGGGGGGGGGGGGTCATTTCACCATAGTGGTGAAATGACCTGTGGGTCAAAATACCGAAGGTAGATTAGCCATGGTATTTTGACCCCACCTTTAAATTAGATCAAAATACCGCAGGGGGGATCATTTCACCATAGCGGTGAAATGACCCATCGGTCATTTCACCGCCCGTGTCAAAATAATATCTCACACTGGTCTTTTGCATATCTGGGTCACCAGAGCTAAAAATAGGTCCTCTATCATAGTTTTCCAAATTATGTCAGGGAATAGTCAGGGATTTTTGGTCTGCAATTTTTGTGTGAACCTTGTATTATGGGGATGGTGGCTATGGCAGGTTTGACTGTATATATTGTATATTTCAGGCTCAGCTGGACAGATTACAGAGTGAGATATCTCAGGCAGCTAAGAAGACGGGTATAGCCTCAGCCACTCGCCTAGCTACAATAGCACCTAAAAAAGAACTGGTAAGTTTATCCCATTATCCCTTTGCCCTGGGGCTGCCATTTCTCCGGGTTTTTCCGAAATCTTCGATTTTTTTCCCTAGCAGATGGTAGCTTAAAGCAGGCTGAAAGTAAAGCAGAAAGCGCCTTAAGGCGCATTCTGCTTTACTTTCAACCTGCTTTAAGTAACTGGCTTGAAAAATAAGATTTTTCATGATCAACTTATTGCAGCCCTGTTGCCTGTTTTAAGTATCGAAGATAAGTGACCATAAAACAGGATCAAAGTAAAGCAGAATGAACCTAAAAAGAAATGGTATGTTTAATCTTTTACTCCATAGATACACATTTTACACCTTTAATTTATTCCCCCTTTTAACCCTTTCCCACATAGCCTGTTTCTAATATTGAATATAGGTGTCCTCTTAAAGCAGGTTGAAAGTAAAGCAGAATGCGCCTTAAGCGCATTCTGCTTTACTTTCAGCCTGCTTTAAGCTATCATCTGCTAGAATATAGAAAATATTTTGTATGATACATATTTATGACTGTATAAATTGGAACTATTTTCATCAGTGAAGGAATAAAATTAATGCGCTAAAAGGCGCTTCTATGGGGTAAAGGGTTAAGAAAATAGTCCAATTGAAACAGTCATGAAAATGTATCATGAGAAATATTTACTACAAGTACTTTCTAGCACATGGTAGCTTAAAGAGGCTCGCAACCGGATTTAGCATTAAAAATAGTAATTTGTAAATATATGTCAAATGCTTATATAAATGGGTAAGGTTTAGTTTTGGATAATAAATTCTGTTAAAAAATGCATTTCAAAATAAAGAAAAGAAGAAGCTCTGGTGGGATTCGAACCCGTGACCCTCCATGCGGAGACAAACATGAAAACAAAGGCAAACGCCTTAACCACGCGGCTATTGGGGCTCTCTATCTATATGGTAGCGAATTAACGTAGTTCACTGGTAGCGATTGATTTATACATGTTCGGCTCGGGTTTATGTCTGAGCCCGTGTAGAGAAGCAACAACAACAACAATACCGTCAGCTGACGCTATAGAAAAACGATGGAAAATATCTAAAAAATAAGATTCGGTGACGATTCTTGAGACTTTTTTTGGACTGATCATATTTTTTTAATGTCAGAAGCCAAATAATGCCACAAATTTGCTTTTATTTGAGTATTTTATTTTATTTTATTTTGACAAGTACACCATCCGGTTGCGAGTCCCTTTAACCCATTAACTCATAAGCGATTAACAATTATCAGTGCTTATCTCAATACATGCTAGTTGAATAAAGTGAGTCAAAATGAGTTAGTATGAGGCTATTGCGCAATGAGTCAAAATGAGTCAGTATGGCTTAATGGGTTAAAGGAGGCTAGAAGAGTTTTTCTCACATAACTACCCCTATTTTCAATAGCATACAACGATCAATATTATGCATGTATGAGATAGGACCCTTTGAGATAAATTTGATGATGTCACTATAATGTAACTATTTATAAAGGCGTATTACGTCACGAGGTTTAATCTTTACAGTTGGCGCACTTCATTCAAGGCTTGTTCGCGTAATTGGTCAAACGTCATGTAAACAGGTCGCTCTTGTGTGACTTTGTCACAGACATTGGCCCAGGTTGGCCTCCAATTCATTTACTGAACTCATTGCTAATGTCTTCCATTGTACACTATAATTTCAGGCTGCAGGCGAGACTCCAGACATTGAATGGTGGGATGCCTTTGTTGTTAAAAACGTAGACTCGTAAGTATCAGGCAATTTGAGTGCCTTGAAGCTTCGATATTTTCTCACTCATGTCAGAATGACTATTTTATTGTGTTTATGGATATGTTTAGGGATATGACTACAGTAAAGCTGCTATACAATGACCTCTAAATAAATTTGATTATTTTGCGTTTAACCCTTATCCTGCGACGATGTCGTCTGCTTTGAAATTGTCGTCTGCAAAGTTTGTTAAATTTAGATTTATACATTTCGTAAGTAAAGAAACCTAAAGAAGAGTGTCAAACAGTTTGGATCCAGATCAGACGCCGCGTTATGCGGCGTCTGATCTGGATCTAAACTGTTTGCAAAAATCAATAAAGTCGCGATCAGCAGGCAAATGGTTAATACAGGTGACATCTTAGAGCAAAGTGAAAATTAAACTTCTGTTTTACTTTGACCTTGCATTCAGCTGTCACCTGTTTTTCATACAATCAATTAGCCTTATTTCAGTGGTTGAGATAGAGGACAGGGTTCCAGATAAGGGGGAGTATTCTGAACAAATCAAACATTTTTTCACTCGTACTGCACCAAATCCTATGGTGTTACTACTCATTAGAATCGTCTCTTTGAGACGATTCTAATGAGTAGTGACACCATAGGGTTTAATGCAGAAATAAAAAATTTGGTTTTTGAAATACTCCCCTTATCTGGATCCCTGAGAGGGGTTTTACTATATATTTTACTGTGTTTCTGTGCACAGGTATGAGAACATTCCTATGATGGAGCATGAGCTGAGATCTAGATTGGAGGGAGTCACACATCTAGTTGAGCATCCATTACAACTACAGCCTCCAGGTAAGTCTGTACAGAGGAATAGACTTTATTCTTTCAGATTTAACCCTATACCCCATAGCCTGTTTCTAGTTTTGAAGACATGTGACCATTTAATTTAACCCTTCCCCGTACAAGAGAATTTTAGTTTGTTCCTCCACTTAAATTAAACAGTCATAAACATGTACAAGTAGAAATATATTCTATATCCTAGTAGATGGTAGCTTAACCCATTACCCAGGGCTCCAGATAAGAGGGAGTAAACTGCACAAGTCCTTTATTATCACCCTTATTTTAGAATAAAATCCTATAGTGTTACTACTCATTAGAATCGTCTCTTCGAGACGATTTTAATGAATAGTGACACCGTAGGGTTTAAAGCAGAAATTAAGATTTTAGATTTTGAAATACTCCCCTTATCTGGAGCCCTGATTACCCCATAAATATGGCTTTTTTACCCCTTTAGTTAATTCCTCCACTGAAGAAAATAGTATAATTTATACTGTCACAAATAAATATTATAAGAAATATTTTCTATATTCTAGTAGATAAAAGATTAAAGCAGACAGAAATATGTAAAATGAAGTCTTAATTGGTTATATAAAAGACAGGTGACAGCTTAAAGCAAAGTGACAGTAAAACAGAAAGCTCCTTAAGGAGCTTTCTGTTTTACTGTCATCTTGCTTTAAGCAGTCACCTGTCGTAAACAACTTATAATTAACCGATTCAGCGGTCATAATAGAGAAGTTTTACTGTACGTCTCTAGTCTCTGAATGTTCTATTCTCAGCTGAGCCTGCCAAAGAGCCCACTATACCAGTCTACCTCACCGCCATAGAGAGGAAAAAAATGAGACGACAAAATAGACAAGAAGCTCAGAAAGAGTTACAAGAAAAAATACGCCTGGGCTTAGCCCCACCCATGGAGCCCAAAGGTAACTGCAGGGCTCCAGATAAAAAGGAGTAAACTGAATAAATCCAACATTTTCTCACTTGTGTCAGCACCAAATTCAATTGTGGTAACTCAGAGCACCAGATAAGCTTAGTTTTTCAAAACCTAAAATCTTTATTTCTGAATTAAACCCTATGGTGTCACTACTCATTAGAATCGTCTCTTCGAGACGATTCTAATGAGTAGTAACACCATAGGATTTGGTGCTAAAAAGAGTGAGAAAATGTTGGATTTGTTGAAAAAACTACCTCTTATCTGGAGCCCTGGTAACTTCTTATAAGAATCATCTCAAAGAGACTTCGAGATGATTCTAATGAGTAGTGACACTGTAGAGTTTAATGTAGATATAAAAAATTTAGCTTATGAAATACTCCCATGCTATTTGAAAACTGTGTATATCCAGATCAGGCAGCTCCTTTAGAAGCTGTCTGATCAGGATCTGCACTGTTTTCTTGTAGGAGCTGTTGGACATAGGGTCTGCTGTGTTTCCTGAGAAAATGTTTTCCTTACCTTACCTTACCTTATAGGCAATGTATTAGCCAATGTAACAGTTATAGCCCAGGGGCCCGTTTCATAAAACTTCTTACAACAAAAACTGTCGTAAGTCAAAACTTAAAAATACATCTAATTTCTGATTCTCTATCTACTTCTGTTTTGTGACATCGTTTGGTTTTGTCTTTTCAAGACGATTTCAAAGAGATGTCACAAGACAGGATTAGATGGAGAAATAAATAATAATTGATACTTTTACAATCTGATTTGCAACCATATTTATCGAACAAAGTTTTATGAAATGGACCCAGATGATGTGTCTCCAATTGGGTGTTGTTTATATAAATATTCAGCAGTAGGGTTTTCAAATTTATACACTTTTTCTCTATACAAGACCTTGGCCATGGTTTTGCATTTTCATTGCAGCGAGACATAAAGTTCTCACAGAAATTTTTGTATTAAAACTGTTTTTGAATAACATTAATGTTTATTTTCAGTACGGATGGCCAACTTGATGCGAGTCCTTGGCTCCGAAGCTGTACAAGATCCAACAAAAGTAGAAGCACATGTCAGAGCACAGATGGCAAAAAGACAAAAGTATGTCAACTCTTTCCTCCATAGCCATAAGTGCAAATTCCATTAACCGTTTTAAGGCTTTACCCCATAGGCTATTTCTAGTTTTGAAAAAAAGGTACAACTTAAAGCAGGTTGAAAGTAAAGCAGAATGCGCCATAAGGCGTGTTCTGCTTTACTTTCAGCCTGCTTGAAGCTATTATCTAATATCTGCTAGAATATAGAAAGTATTTCTTATGATACATATTCATGAATGTATGAACAGCACTTATTTCTTTCTTCTGTGGAGGAATAAATCAGAGGCATAAAAAGCGTATTTATGGGTTAAGGCAGATTTTTGCTAAACCAATTACCTTGCAGCTTGTTTCCAGTATCGAAGAGAGTTGACCACTTAACCCATTACCCAGTAAATACATCGTTTTAAACCTCTATTTTATTCCTTCACTGTAGAAAATAGTTCCAATTTATACATTTATGAATATGTATAATAAATACTTGCTATATACCAGCAGATGGAAGCTTAATGCAGGCTGAAACCTTTAAGTGATCACATGTCTTTAAATTTAAGAACAGGCTATGGGGCAAAGGGTTAAAGCAGGTTGAAAGTAAAGATGAATGTGCCTTTTTGGGCATTCTGCTTACTTTCAGCCTGCTTTAAGCTATTATCTGCTAGGATATAGAAAAAAATATCTTTGATATGTATTCTTGACCGTATAATATGGAATTATTTTCTTCAGTGAAGGAATTAATGAAAGGTGTAAAAAGGTGTTTTTATGGGGTAATTGGTTAAAGCGACTCGCAACCGGATGGTGTACTTGTCAAAATAAAATAAAATAAAATACTCAAATAAAAGCAAATTTGTGGCATTATTTGGCTTCTGACATTAAAAAAATATGATCAGTCCAAAAAAAAGTCTCAAGAATCGTCACCGAATCTTAGATTTTTAGATATTTTCCATCGTTTTTCTATACCGACTAGTAGACTGTATAGTTGTTGCTGTTGCTTCTCTACACGGGCTCAGACATAAACACGAGCCGAATTACGAAGTTGTATGCACTTTCGACCGCAACACATTGAAATACGTTAAATCGATCAGAGATAAACGGATAGTTCCGTGGTCCATTGGTCTAAGCGGTTTCCCCTATTTTGCCTTCTGTCCGCCAATGCCGGGCCATGGGTTCGAATCCCACCAGAGACCAATATTTTTTTTTTATTGAAATTCATTTTTTTTAAACAGAATTTCTTATCTTAAGGATGTCGGCCTGTCTTTTTGAGCATTATGAAATTTCCGAAATATTTTACGAACTCATTTTCCGAAAAATGTTAAGAACTCATTTTTGGTGAATGCATACAGTCATAAAATACTATTTTCCCGGGAAAAAATTGGATTTTGGTTCGGGACGGGACTTTTTAGGTTTTATGTCCTATTCGTAGTTTACAGCATACACCGTTTTCATAGGTAGGTTGCATTTTGTTACATCCGATTTTATTTCAATTTGTCAGAATATAAGCATGAAATTTTCATGGTAGTACAGTTTTAGTATAAATTATGGATAATTTAATAGATCAAATGATATTTTTTTGAAAAAAAATATTTTTGGTAAAAATACACCAAAAAGTGAAAAAATGAGAAAAAATGGATTTTTTAATAAAATGGTCTATATCCTTTTTTAAAGATCCGGGACCCTGTGTTTTTATTTGCTATTTCACTAAAACGTTATGTTTGCGAGGCTAAAATCAACAAATAAAAAATTTGGTATTTAGTTTGCTACAATTTGTAGGGCAAGTTTCACTGTGCCTTTTTCTCCCATTATAACAAAGTGGTGGGGTAAACTTTACTCCTTTCCGGTGAAATCAAACATTTTTATTGTGGATCTTGCATTTTTTTTTATTTTCAGGGTTTATTTTTACTATGGTAATATAAATTAGGATACATTTTGTACAAATAGATTGTTTAAATAAAGTTTTAAAACCCGTAGTACAAAAAAGTAGGAGTTTTTGTGAAGCTTTAATTTTAGGGGGGTAGCCTTGAAAAATCTCAAATTGTGAAAAAGAATGGTCCGGTACCCCCACTTTTTTCATCAGTTTTGTCATAGAAACTAATTTTACTGTCTGTATGCAAAGTTTGAAGAATTTAATAATTACTTTTCAAAGGTGCACCTACCCCCTTAAACTAATTCTTTACCATTTATATAAGCGTTTGACACATATTTACAAATTACTATTTTTAAAGCACCATCTGGTTGCGAGTCGCTTTAAAGCAAAATGAAAACCCTTAAGGAACATTCTACTTTGTTTTCAGCTTGCTTAAAGCTTTTGGGATTTTGAATTGCATGAGACTTGCTTTCTTTATTTTATCCTGAATGTGCACAGATGAAAATCAGGGCTCCAGTTAAAGAGGAAATAAACTGAACAAATTCAACATTTTCTCACTTATTTTAGCACCAAACCCTATGGTGTTAGTACCAATCAGAATCGTCTCTTAAATGAGTAGTAACACCATAGGGTTTAAAGCAGAAATAAATTTTGTTTTCTTAAATACTCCCCTTAACTCATTCACCCCAGAAACTTTTAATGGAAAATTCCAATTTCAAAATATGTCTTGTCCATTATTGGCTATTTAGGGTTGATTTTAACAATACATTTCAAAATGTTTGCATGGGACATGTGTAACCCTCACAAGTACACTGTTTTTAAATGTAAATGACGAGTATACTCGTTGCTAGGGTTGAATGTATTAATATTTAGGGCTGGTGAAATTGTGATAGTGTTTCTATTACAGAGCCCATGAGGAAGCGAATGCAGCAAGAAAACTCACCAAAGAGCAGCGGAGAGAGAAGAAGATCAACAAAATCAAGGAAGATGTGTCCCTTGGGGTTCATATAGCAGTGTATAGGTATGACTGAGTAAACATTGAAAAATTCCACCATTCACAGGGTAGATAACTTATAACATTGAAAATTCCACCATTCACAGGGGAGATAATTTATAACAATGAAAAATTCCACCATTCACAGGGGAGATAACTTATAACAATGATAATTCCATCATTCACAGGGGAGATAATTTATAACAATGAAAAATTCCACCATTCACAGGGGAGATAACTTCTAACAATGAAAAAGGCCACCATTCACAGGTGAGATAACTTGTTACAATGAAAAATTCCACCATTCACAGGGGAGATAACTTCTAACAATGAAAAAGGCCACCATTCACAGGGGAGATAACTTCTAACAATGGAAAAAGGCCACCATTCACAGGGGAGATAACTTGTTACAATGAAAAATTCCACCATTCACAGGGGAGATAACTTCTAAGAATGAAAAAGGCCACCATTCACAGGGGAGATAACTTCTAACAATGAAAAAGGCCACCATTCACAAGGGAGATAACTTATAACATTGAAAAAATCCACCATTCACAGGGGAGATAAACTATAACATTGAAAAATTCCACCATTCACAGGGGAGATAACTTGTAACAATGAAAAATTCCACCATTCACAGGGGAGATAACTTATACCAAAGAAAAATTCCACCATTCAAAGGGGAGATAACTTATAACATTGACAAATTCCATTATTCACAGGGGAAATAACTTGTAACAATAAAAAATTCCACCATTCACAGGGGAGATAACTTACACCAATGAAAAATTCCACCATTCACAGGGGAGATAACTTGTTACAATGAAAAAGTCCACCATTCACAGGGGAGATAACTTGTAACAATGAAAAAAGCCACCATTCACAGGGGAGATAACTTGTAACAATGAAAAAATCCACCATTCACAGGGGAGATAACTTATAACATTAAAAAAATCCACCATTCACAGTCCTTTAGAGGTCGAATACATACATATAACCAGTTGACAGTGCGATACAGAGTGATGTATTTAGCTCGAGACGTTTTTGGCAGAAATAGCCGATCCGACGAGCGCCTTGGCGCGAGTCTGATCGGTTGTTTCCGCCAAAAACGTCGAGAGCTAAATGCAACACTCTGTAGTGCACTGCCAACTGGTGATGTGTTTATTATATGCCTTGAATACACATCAGAAACAACTAAATAGTTGTTTAAATCATTTTATATCCAAAATTCATTAGTTATTTGAAGCAGAACAAGAATTTTTGTTTGCCACAATGAATAACGCGGCACTTGCACATGTACGTAAATGAAGTCACGTTAAACCGAAAGCGACGTCAGAGTAAAATACAAAGTGGCTGATACAAGGTGGCTAATACAGTCTCTTGTATTTTACTGTGCAAATACACGCGGAAACGCTCGATATCATGCAAAGGCATATAATAAACTGCATTAAAACTAATATGGCAAGAGCTTTGATATTTGGCATGTAGACACTTCTAAAGGTCCTTTACCAATGATATTGAAACAGTTTCAGTCTTTTACATGCAAGGTCACAAAAATAATAGATTTTCAATAAAAATGTTTATCATTACAGAGTGAACGATCTGAGTAACCCTTCCAAGAAGTTTAAAGTGGAGACAAATGCCCAGCAGCTATATATGACAGGCATTGTGGTGCTATTCAAAGATTGTAATGTCGTGGTGGTAGAGGGAGGTAGGTTATTGAGAGCAGTCAGAGCTCCAGATAAGGGGAGTATTTCAAAAACTAAAATTTTTATTTCTACATTAAACCTTTGGTGTCATTACTCATTAGAATCGTCTCATAGAGACAATTCTGATGAGTAGTAACACCTTAGGATTTGGTGCTGAAATGAGTGAAAAAATGTTGGAGTATCTCAGTAACTAAAATCTTTATTTCTTCATTAAACCCTATGGTGTCAATACTTTGAGACGATTCTGATGAGAAGTAACACCATAGGATTTGATGCTAAAATGAGTGAGAAGATGTTGGATTTGTTCAGTTTACTCCCTCTTATAAGGAGCCCTAGAATTACATTTTCTTATGAGTAGATATGAGCATCTAATTAGGGTCCAAACTGTTTGCGCTAGACTAACTCTTTTGGATGAGACTTCATGAAAACCAAGATCTGATGTATCGGTGGGTATCTTGGTATCTGAAAGAACCAGAGAACAATAATAAGTTCTCTGTATCCGCTCCCCACTATCTGGGGCATCCAATTAGCAGCTTATTAATTGCAGAAAAAGATGTTAACAAACTAACTAAACCAATCAAACTGTTTGACTATCTGACCATATTTTAATTTTTTTTCCAGAAAATCTGAATTTAGAACAAAAATAAGTCAAGAATAGCAGAAGAAAAAATTAGTTGGCATTTAAAGTTTTTTTTATTATTAAATTCAGTGGTTTTGGATTGTATTTTGAAAGATACAGTGCTCCCTCTCTACAACAACACCCAATGGGAGTAAACTATTGTGTGTGTTGTTCGGAGCGAGTTGTTATAGGGAGTGAAATTGGCTTACTTTTTGCAAACAGTTTGAATCCAGATCAGATGCAGCGTAACGAAATGTCAAGGGAATCATTTATGGGAGGGCCGTTGTAGGGAGGAAGCACGGTATTTGGAATGGGTGTTTAGACAGGAGTTAACTGTAGATTTTATGTGTTTACAGGTCCTAAACAACAGAAAAAGTTCAGACGTCTCATGTTACACAGAATCAAGTGGGCGGAAGATAAACAGAAGAGGAAGAAAGATGGTAAGATAATGACTTCTAGAGGTTCTTTTCTCAGATATCTAACACATTGCTCCGGATAAGAGTAAATTGAACAAATACAACAACATTTGCTCAACTCATTTCAACATCAAAACCTATGGTGTCTTCCTAAAGACACTTCTAATGAGTAGTGACACCATAGGGTTTAATGCAGAAATAAAGATTTTGGTTTTTTGCTCACCTGGCATGAAGTGCCAAGGTGAGCCATTTCGCTCACAGGATGTCCGTCCGCCTACCTGGCCACAATTGCTTCGTTAAAAATCTAGAGGCTACAAATCTCATTAGATCTGAAAAAATAGTCAGAATGTTTGTCTACATAAAATCTAGGTCAAGTTCAAATGTGGGTCATAGCTGTTTAAAAACTAGGTCACTAGATCAAATAGAAAAAAATCTTGTTAACCCTCTAGAGGCTACAAATCTCATTAAATCTTAATGTTTGTCTCATTGAGATTTAGGTCAAGTTTAAATGTGGGTCATGTCGGTTAAAAAACTAGGTCGCTAGATCAAATCATAGAAAAACACTCTAGAGACCACATTTTGCACTTTATCTGAAATGAATAAGTTTAAATATTGCCCTGGATGAAATCTAGGTCAGGTTTGAATATGGGTCACCAGCCATTAAAAACTAGGTCACTAGGTCAAATCATAGAAATACCTTGTTAATACTCTAAAGTGAATTAAATCTCATTTGATCTTAATGAATGTTGATCAAAATGTTTGCTTCCTTGATATCTAGCTCATGTTTCAATATTGGTCATATTGGGTCAAAGACTAGGTCAAATCATAAAAAAATACCTTTTAACAGGCTAGAAAGTACAAAGCTTATTTAATCTTAATGAAACTTGCTCAAATGTTTGTCTCATTGAAATATAAGCCATTGTTGATGGTGGGTCATATCGGGTCATAATCTAGGTCATTATAGGTAAAGTTTTACATGGTGTACCAGGTGAGCCATTTAGAGCCTCCTTGGCTCTTGTTGAAATACTCCCCTTATCTGGAGCTCTGAGTGAATCCTAGCGACAAGTGTACTTATAATTTACAAACAGAGTACATTTGTCCAATGCAAACAGTGTAGACCCAGATCAGAGGACTCCTAAATCAGAGTTCGCAGTTTGCATTTTATGGCAGAAAACAATCCTAAGGTAATGGGTTAAGATAAGCAACATTTTCCTACAGACAGACCCTATAAGAAAACGGTTCAGAGATTAGATAGCTTCTTGTGAAGTCTGCACTGGGAGTGCACAGTTTTCCAAAAAGCTTCAATATGCTATTAGCAGGAGAGGGTTTAACATTTTACAAAAACATATATAACAAGGTGAATTTATTGATTTATTGTAGATGACGATGATGCAGAGGAGTCGGACACGAGGAACAAGTGTGTGTTAGTATGGGAGGTAAGGTGTACAGTAAGACTTAACAAAAGCACCAAAATTATCCCATTTCCCCATAGCTTGTTTCTAGTCTTTAGGATACATGACCACTTAAGTAGGTTGAAAGTAAAGCAGAATGCGCCTTAAAGACATTAAGCCAGTCCATTCACTGATTCCCCCCTCATTGTTCTCACTAGGTGTGAAAATACAGGTAGATCACGTGAAAATTGCTCAGGTAACGGCTCAGCCATCTGAAGCTTTGAAAAGAGGCCCTTACATAATAGATTTCAATAGGTTTTTCAATGGGTTTTACTAACCAAGCTATCAAATATTAGGTGCGGGCCTCACATGAGACGCCTGAATGATTCTTTGCCTAGATGCTAGCCGAGTAAGTGCATGGGCTCCATGCTTTGACTCAAACTTTTTAAGTGCTAGGTGTTACCACCCAAGCTTGGTCATGTAATGTCTTTAAGGCACATTCTGCTTTAAATGCAGCCTGCTTTAAGCTTCCATCTGCTAGAATATAGAAAGTATTTCTTTTAGTACATATTCTTGACTGTTTAAAGTGTAACTATTTTCTTAGGTGGATGAATAAATTAGAGGCATAAAAAGGTGTATTTATGGGGTAATGAGTTAATGATGTTGAGTATTTGAAGTATGCTTTCTGCTTTACTTGTCTTTTACAGCATCAAGAATGTCCTTCAATTGTTAAATCTACTGGAGTTATGTTATGTCAGTTATGTAAAATTCTGTCAGATATACAAATGTACTTAATTGATGGATGGGATAGAATGGGACTTACAACAATTTCTTGTTTCTTGCATGTTTTTCAAATTCTATCAGATTTACAGTAAAACCTCTCTTTTACATCCACTAAGCAGAAAAGAAGGCTAATTGCCTGCATGAAATACATGTGACAGCTTAAAGCAAGGGAACGCTTTTTATTATACTGCAAAGTAAATTCCTTACTTTTCATTGGTCAACGAGCCCTACACGTAATCCCAAGTACCCTGTGAGCTGACAGGGTACATGGAAATGCAGCTGTTTTCAGTGGCTGACAGGTCCTTGAGTCTTGCTTTGCAGAAAATAAGATGGCCGATAGCTCGACAGGATTGAGTGCATTCAATTGTGCATCCTCCGTTTTAAGTCCATTTCGGCTAAGAACCAATCGGTGTTTGGTTCTTTCAACAGTCGCATTATTTCTGGGAAAGCTTGACTTCGAAGTCTACGAGTATGCGCATTTTTCTTATGAATTCATGTCAACGTCAGAAACATGACATCAACGTCATTACGCTCAACGTTATCTGCTTTGTCGCGATTTTTTATAGTTTATAATGAGTGCTGTACACGACAAATTCCGAAATATTTCGTTAGAACAGTGAAAACTTTGCAGTATAATAAATTCGTTATAAAGTTTCTTCACAGTGTACATGAAGATTTCTTCCCGGCTGGTAAAATCATGTAACCCTCGCCTAACGGCTCGGGCAACATGATTTACCTCAGCCGGGAAGAAATCCTCATGTACACTGTGAAAAAACTGTATAACTAATAATGTTCACCTTGCTTTATTAAAGCAGTCACCTGCCTAAAACACCTGACAATTAAAAAAAATTAGTTGCCATAATAGAGAGGGTTTTCTGTTGGTGGATGTGATATAATGGGACTTATTAATGTCTTCCCTCTCTACAGTGGCCCTCGCAACAACGACTCCTTCCTTACAACGATCTTTGCTGCAGTTCCCTAAACAGGACAATTATATTTAACGCTTTTTCTGCTGCAATATCATATGCTTGAAATTGATGTCCGCTGTTTTTCTCAAAGTTACATAAAGGACATATTGACAGAAAAAAACTTACTGACGAGTGACAAACAGCTTGAATCCAGATCAGACGCCGTGTGATGCGGCGTCAGATCTTGTTTCAAGCTGTTTGTAAACCTCCCTATTACGACTAACTCCGAACAATTTTCAAATTTTTTGTCCCCCATTGGTTGGTGTGTAGAGAGGGAGCACTGTTTTACAAGTTCTTGTTTCTTACAGGGTACATCTAAAGCACGGGCATTTGGTGAGATGAAGTTTAAAGTGTGTCCTACAGAGGCTTTTGCCAGAGAACAGTTCAAAAAACATAGTGTAGAATCTTACTGGGATCTCTCCTTCAGTGGGGCTGTGTTAGAAACTGCCGGGGAGGAAGTCTGATACATGGAACAGCCATCTAGGAATATGTGAATAACAGGGGGGATGTCTGTTGCATGGAACAGCCATCTAGGAATCTGTGAACAACATAGCGAAAGTCTGTTGCATGGAACAGCCATCTAGGAATCTGTGAATAATAAGAGATCTATGAGAATTCCTAGGGCACGTTTCATATAACTTTGTACGACAAAAAAGGTTGTAAGTCAAAATTTTGAAATATATTTAATTTCTGATTCTCTATCTAATCCTGTCTTTTGACATCTCTTTGGAATTGTCTTTTCAAGATGATTCCAAAGAGATGTCGCAAGACAGGTTTAGATGGAGAAATAAACAATGATTGAGACTTTTATAATCTGACTTACAACATTTGTCGTACAAAGTTTTATGAAACGGGCCCCTGGTATGCAAGGATTTCCAAGTGGAACAGCAGTATTTTTTGGATGTACACTGTACATTGTTCAATGAAGCTTGTATTAAGTGACCACTAAATAAAGTAACAGGACAGGTGATTTCCTAATCCTAATGCAGGATAAACATAATGCAGAAAGCTCTTATATAATCATTTTTGTGTCCTCAGCATCTATAGATGGGGAGGCATATAGTGATTGTCCTGTCCGTCCATCTGTAACAAGGTTAAGTAGATTTTACCGTTTCGTCTAGCATCAACACTGCTTGCTCAAATACTTAAATACCGATACAGTTGTTGCCGTGGACCATTCTCAATCCATCAATATCACCCAACCTTGATTTCGACCTTGACCTTGCAGGGGGTGTAAAATTCCACTCGCCCGCTCGCCATGGCGAGTAACTTTTTATGAGGGCGGGCAGATTTTCTGACAATTTATAACAGAAACTAATGACCCAAATGTCATTATTACCCAGCAGGGCGAGTAGCAATTCTGGAAATTTTACACCCCTGCCTTGACCCAATTCGGACTTACAATATTTTAAATGAGCTATTTTTTGGTTTATTAGATTTTTGCCGTTTCTTCTAGCATCAACACTACTTACTCCAATGCTTTGATACTTATACAGTTATTGCCATGGACCATTACCAATTCACTCATATTACTTAATCTCAATTAGACCTTGACCTAATTTGGACTTTGAAAAGATTCAGAATATATTGTCAAGGATGCAACCTGGGGCATATGCATTTATTGAATGCAGCCTTGTTTATTCTGCATTGACTCATTGAGCCCTAGTGACGCATATTTGTGTCCTTTACCAATAGAGTACCTGTGAAGAGTACACTTGTCTAATACAAACAGTGAAGTCCCTGATCAGAGGGCTCCTGCAGGAGCCCTCTGATCAGGGTCTTCACTGTTTGTCATTTTGCAATATGTTATTTAAAAAACCCTAAATAGTATTCAATGGACCAGCCTTTATTGCAAAGTGGAATTGTCCATTGAAAGTTTTAGGGGATAATGAGTTGTGTTTAAGACTTTCACTAGGTCTTGTATCGAAAGGTTGCTTTACCCTTTACTCCATTGCCTGTTTCTTCTTTTGAAGACAGGTGACTACTTAAAGGCAGAATGTCGCCCAAATGGATGTTTAAAACGCGCAATTTCTTATATATGTACATTTATGTATTAAAACTAAGCGAAAACAGTCGTCAGATGCCTGACATATGCCCCCCTTTCTTTAAGAATCATACATAAATGTGCCGATTTCTTAGCGAGATGGTTGGAAAAATAAGCTCATTGTTTACATAACAAATCTTTGTGTCGGCTTCCGAGAATTTCGGCATGGTCGAATAAGATCCGATTTTTCTGACTTGTCTGTGTTACTTTAGAACAGAATAGTTAATAATGGTAAATAGGTAACAGTGGAGAAAACGTTATTCTTTCCCGTTTAAACGCAAACAAAACGCAAAAGCATCACAATAAAAGGCATAAAAACACAACCTTTAGACAATTATGACCATTCATGTTAGTCTGAGTTGCAAACAGTTCGGTGCCTGATCAGACGCCGGGTTACCCGGCGTCTGATCTGCTCCAAACTGTTTGCAATTGAAATCATGGTTTTAGCGTAAGCGCGTTTATTGGGAAAGAATAACATTTTCTCCACTGTAAGGAAGGTAACATCGAATACATAGTCGTACACATTCCTACTTGAGATAAGTATGATCATTGTGCAGCACGAGAACGCTGCGCTTACTTTACTGATATTTTATTCTTTCAAATTAAACGCATTTATAAACAAAACTATTATTACCATTGCAAAACAGGTTGGAGCCAGATCAGACACCGCTTAACCCGGCGTCTGATCAGGCTCCAACCTGTTTGCTACTCAGATTATAAAAAATAGTTAAAATTTCTAAAAGTAAATTTCCACAGTGTAGTGAATTGCGTTTGCGTTTAAACCGGAAAGAAAAATGTATTCTCTACTGTATATTGCGCACAATAAATACAGCTATCAATGTCTCTTGCTGAATGTAGGGAATACTCATCCCTTTTAAAGTTTTAGAATGTTCCAATCTAAAAATAACTCTGCCAAGTCAGAAGAAAACACTATGAAAACATCTTTACCGGGCGCAAGCCGAACGAACTCGGAAAATCTCCGCTGTTGATCGGATGTCAACAAACCGATTTAAAAATCGACTTCTTTCCACCAAATTCATGGGTTTGTAAGCAATGTTGCCTGAATATACATAGCATATTACTTCTTTTTATATGTTTAGATTACATATGTGCCTGAATGTTCAGGTTAAAGAAATGACTACTTGACAGCTACATACTGGCTTTAAAGCAGGTTGAAACTTGAAAGTAAAGCATTAAGGCACATTCTGCTTTACTTTCAGCCTGCTTTAAGCTACCATCTGCTAGGATATAGAAAATATATCTGAAGATACACATGTGTTAATGTATAATGTGAAAGTATTTGTGTATATCATATACAGGGCTCCAGATAAGGGGAGTATTTCAAAAACTAAAATCTTTATTTCTGAATTAAAACCTATGGTGTGACTACTCATTAGAATGGTCTCTTCCAGACGATTCTAATGAGTAGTCACACCATAGGATTTGGTGTTAAAATAAGTGAGATATTGTTGGATTTGTTAAATTTTCTCCCTCTTATCTGGAGCCCTGTATTTATGGAGTAATATGTTAATACTAGATCAATTGTATAGAATTTATGGGAATTTATTCATGAGCAGGTTTTCGTGTCGGAACAGCAGCATTTTAGTATATAATTCAATACATTAAAACCGCTCTACTACGACCACAAAAAAATAGGCTAACTGATTTGATATATACGAACTTTCTGTTTTACTTTCACCTTGCTTTAAACACAAAATGATTAACATAATTTGGAAGATGTTATAGAGAGTTTTTAGCTCACCTGAGCCAAAGGCTCAAGGTGAGCTACATGTATTGGGATGGCCCTGTGTCCGGCGTCGTGCGTAGTCGTTAACAATTGCTTAAAATGACATCTCCTCCTATACTGCTTGACAGATTTGAACCAAACTTTACAAAAATGTTCCCTGGGTCAAGCTCTTTCAAATTTGTTCAAAGAATTAAAAACAATGTAGAACTCTGGTTGCCATGGCAACCAAATGAAAAAATAAGGAAATCTTAAAAAATCTTCTTGTCTGAAACTACAAGGGCCAGAGCTTAGATATTTGGCACATAACATCATCTACAGGTCCTCTATCAAGTTTGTTCAAATTATGCCCCTGGGGTCGAAATTGGCCCCGCCCCGGGGTCACAGTTTTACAAAGAGTTATATAATGAAATTTTCAAACGTCTTTTCCTCTGAAACTAATATGGCCAGAGCTTTGATATTTGGCATGGTGACACTTCTAGATGTCCTATACCAAAAAATCTTCTTGTCCCAGAGCTTTGATATTTGGCACATAGCATCGCCTACAGGTCCTCTATCAAGTTTGTTCAAATTATGCCCCTGGGGTCAAAATTGGCCCCGTCCTGGGGGGTTACAGTTTTACATAGAGTTATATAGTGAAAATTTCAAACGTCTTCTTCTCTGACACTAATATGACCAGAGCTTTGATATTCGATATGGTGACACTTCCAGATGTCCTTTACCTATTTTGTTCAAATTGTTCCGGTCTGTTGCATATCTAGGTCACAGGAGCTAAAAATAGATTCTTTTCTATAAAAACTTAAAAAAATCTTCTTGTCAAAAACTACTAGGGCCAGAGCTTAATTATTTGGCACAGAGTATCATCTACAGGTCCTCTATCAAGAGTGATCAAATTATGCAACTGGGGTCGAAATTGGCCCCGCCCTGGGGGTCACAGTTTTACATAGAGTTATATAGTGAAATTTTCAAACGTCTTCTTCTCTGAAACTAATATGGCCAGAGCTTTGATATTGGGCATGGTGACACTTCTAGATGTCCTTTACCTATTTTGTTCAAATGGTTTCAGTCTGTTGCATATGTAGGCCAGCGGAGCTAAAAATAGATTTTTTTAATGGAAACTTAAGAAAATCTTCTTGTCTAAAACCCTACTACCCTGATCTTAGATATTTAGCACATAGCATTATGTACAGGTCCTCTATCAAGATTGTTCAAATTATGCCATTTGGGTAGAAACCTCGTCCTGGACATAAATCATTATCTCCATTTTGTCAGCTATTCTCAGGTGAGCGAAATATGCCCCATGGGGCTCTTGTTATTCAAATAATTGTATTTGTATATGTATTATTTTATGCCTGTCAAGGTGCAAGGGTGACCAAGATGTGTGTTCATCATAAGGGTTATAGGGCAGGTGGCTGCTTAAAGCAAGGGGAAAGTAAAACAGAAAGCCATGTAAGGAACTTTCTGTTTTACTTTCCTGTTGCTTTAAACTGTCACCTGTCTTTCATACTATCAATTTGCTTTTTGTCTAGTGGTCCTAATAGAGGGGTTTTACTGTACTTCTTGTTTTGATTTTAAGAACCATACGATTGAGACTGACATTATGTGGTTTATGAAATAAAATGTAAAAACATGTTCTGTTTGTTGTTTGTTTCTTAGGGCATATTTTCTTGAACTACCTTTGAATGATTATTCTGAAATGAATGAGTACTCCATTGTTTTTCATTCACTGTGAAGCCCTTTACCCCATAAATATACCAGCTTATGCCTCCACTGTAGAAAATAGTCCCAACTATATATAGACAGTAATGAATATGCACCATAATGAATAGTTCCTATAATTTATCCTTGCAGATTGTAGTTAAAGCAAGCTGGAAAATAAAGCAGAATGTGGCTTTATGTGCATTCTGCTTTACTTTCAGTCTGCTTTTAGTGACCATGTGTCTTCAAAATTAGAAACAGATTAACCCTTAGCCCGCCAAATAAATTGTCGTCTGCTATATTTCTCGTCTGCTTCAAGTTTCACAGTGCTTCAAAGTTGCTCAAAATTGCTGAAAATGTTGTCCGAGTGTCAAACAGCTTGGATCCGGATGAGACGCCGAGTTACTCGGCGTCTCATCCGGATCCAAGCTGTTTGCATATGGAGCTATAGTCGTGAGTGGCAGGCTAAGGGTTAACCCTTCTGCTAATATCAATGCTTTATAGCCAGGGCTGCCTTAACCCATTACTCCATAGCCTGTTTCTAGTTTTGAAAACAAGTTACTACTGAAAGCAGGTTGAAAGTAAAGCAGAATGCGCCTTGGGGCGCATTCTGCTTTACTTTCAGCCTGCTTTAAGCAAATATCTGTTAGAATATAGAAAATATTTCTTATGATACATATTCATAATTATGTAAATTGGAACTATTTTCCTCAATTGATGAATACACTAGAGGCGTAAAAAGGCGTATTTATGGGGTAATGGGTTATGTTGTTCATGAAAAATCTCAAGATTTCCAAAGTTTCTATTTTCCAAGCGTGATTACTTAAAACAGGTTGTAAGTAAAGCAGAATGCCTTAAGGCACATTCTGCTTTGCTTTCAACCTGCTTTAAGCTACCATCTGCTATGATAGAAATGATGAGGGTCAGCTTTTGTGATCTTTGAATGTCTGGCATTTGAAGTCGACAAGTTTTGTATACATTCCAAAGCCCACAATTTTTATCCAATCTTCTATTAAATGTATATATAAATGTATATGACCATACGTTCTCCGATGAGTTCCAGCTATAGCCTGTAAGTTCTCGAATGAAACCGGTTGCATAGCTCAGTGGTAGAGCGTCCGCTTGCAGTTTGGAGGTCGCAGGTTCAATCCCCAGCTGAATGAAACCGGTAGCATAGCTCAGTGGTAGAGCATCCGCTTGCAGTTTGGAGGTCGCAGGTTCAATCCCCAGCTGATTTTGATTTGTTTTGATTTTACGTCGCTTTCAACAGTATTTCAGTCATATCGTGACGTCCAGCTAATTATAGGTGGAGGAATACCCCAGAAGTCATTTATGCACTGTTTCAGGCACAATTCGGCAACTGGGTAGAACCACCGACCTTCCGCAAGCCAGCTGGAAGGTTCAATCCCCAGCTGAGTCAACTTAAAGACATACTCGCCTATATTAAAAATGTTGAAAATTAAACTTCTTAAATACCTTGATTACTATATATTTTCTGATTTGCAATACATTTATTACCATAAAAATGGATTTTGAAAAGTTCTCATTGGTAAATTATGTAAAATATAGTTCTTTCCGTACAGGCACTGTTTCAAGATTTGAAAAAACTGTCCCGAGTAGCAGTTATTGTAGAAATTATGTTTGTTTTTATCAGCAGCACTGTAAATGCTTTAAGTAACTAAAGCTTTATTAAATGCTGTTGTATTTACATACACTCATATATTTACCAATATAAGCAAATATTGGATGATTATTTCTCATTTTTAGGCCAACAGAGACCCAATTTGGCTATTGGGGGAGGTATATTTTCTGCATAAAATCTAAGGGGGTAGGGTAAGAACATAAATGAACATGGCGACACCTAGGTTTCTTTACACCATTTGATACAAAATACTTTAACCTAGATGCCTAGAAAGTTTAAAGAATTGTTTTCGGTTTTTTACATAATTGATGTATTTGTGAGACATTGGTAAGAAAAAATGTCTTATTTTTTCGGTTTTCAGCATTCATTTTAGCCCAAAAGCTCATTAAAAACACAAGAAAGAGCTTTAAAGAGTTTATTTCACACTTGCTTGTGATGAATGAATGCTAGAAAATTAAAAAGTGTACTAGAAATATGTTATTGTGTAGTAATATAAGTGCATTTGTCCCATTTGACGTTTTCTGCTCTGACAATGAGCAAATGCGGCAAACGTCACACTTTTCAAAGCCAGCTAGAGCTAAAAAAACATGGCAACCCCCAATTTTTATTTTAGCAATTTGCTTATATAGACCTTAATTCAACTTGTAGAAATTTTCATGAGATTCTATCGAATTTTTCAAATACACAAGTATCCCTTTAAAAGACTTAAAAAGTTGGTAGTACAGTGTTCCCTCCCTACAACGGCCTTCCCAAAAAAGACTCCCTCCTCACAACAACCCTTGTCACAGTTCCCTGAACAGAACAATTTTGTCTAACGCTTTTATTGCTGCAAAATGGTCTGCTAAAAATTGTTTTCTGCTGTTTTTCTCAAAGTTACATAATGGACAATATAACAGATATAAGTTAATGACGAATGATAAACAGTTTGAATCCAGATCAGACGCGGCGTTATGATCTGGATTCAAGCTGTTTCCAATGTAAGCCAATTTCCCTCCCTATAACAATTCCCTCTGAACAACACACAATCTTTGTCTCCCATTGTGTGTCGTAGAGAGGGAGCACTGTAATGAATTCCTTCCTTGGCGCTCAGGATTGGTTGAAAATGACATATTTAACAGGAAATTACTTGACACTCTGGCATCTACATTTTCAAGGAAAATGGTAAAGTTAAAAAAACAAAAAAAGAAAAAAACTTGCAAACAGTTTTGGTCCAGCTCAGATGTCTTATTAAATCAATTTAAACTAGATCTCACTTAACTCTTTCCTCCCTGAAACTTTAAATGGACAATTCCAGTTTCCATTTAAGTCTAGTCCATTTCTGACCTTTAAGGGTTGTTTTGGCATTATGACAAACAGTGAAGACCCTGATCAGAGGGCTCCTTTCGGAGCCCTCTGATCTGGGTCTTCACTGTTTGCACAGGACATGTGTACTATTCACATGTACACTGTTAGAAAAGGACGCCTATATGCGGGACTAGGGCACAAAGAGTTAAGTAATTTCTAGTCAAACAATTGCCTTCTAGGCTAATCTCAATGTAATATGACATTTGACCTGTGGGCAAAGTGCGAAAATACTTCAATGGTTTGTTGCATTTAACCCATTACCCCATAAATATGCCCTTTTTATGCCTTCACTTAAGGAAAAAGTTTAACTTTATACAGTAATAATTTAATATTGTTTGCTTTTATTACATTTGGTTAGCTGTGATTGGCTGTAAATTTTGTTTCATAACTCCATGAAAAAAATAAAATTCAGGCCACGCCTTGTCAGGACTACTTTCTCTTAGTCCAACTGCTCTCCACAAGCCCTGCATGAAGCAGGACGCCAAATGACGTCATTGACGTCGAGGTTACTACAAAACAACGCTGCGTTTTGGCGGAAAATATATATGGCGGAGGGACTACAACCTACGTTTTAAAAGCGTTAAAAATGAACATTCGCGTCAGATTCTCTATTTAACTACTTTCTTAAATTCAGTAGTGATATTAAATTATAAGGAATAATTCGGAATATTTATTGTATTCATGAAGGTATGAAAAAACAACCTGGTCACACTTTTGTTACTTTTTATTAAACCGCTTCAGTGTGACCAGGTTTTTTTTTCTATACCTCCATGAATACAATAAATATTCGAATTATTCCTTAAATGAATATATGTACAAGAATAAATATTTTCTATATTCTAGCAAATGGTAGCTTAAAGCAGGCTGAAAGTAAAGCAGACTGTGCCTTTAGGCACAGTCTGCTTTACTTTCAATCTGCTTTAAGTGGTCACCTATCTTCTATATAAGAAATAGTACAGCCCGCTGAGGGCCTTCTTGCATTATAGTGACCGACCAGTCAGCCCCAAAATAGTTTACGGCCCGAAGCCGAAGGCTGAGGGCCGTAAACTATTTTGGGGCTGACTGGGAGGTCACTATAATGCAAGGAGGCCCGAAGTGGGCTGTACTATTTCTTATAGTATACCGCACATCTGATTTGGATCAAAACTGTTTTCAGCAGTATCTAATGACGTTCCGCTATTACCTCCCTTTAATTCACTCTTACTAGATTCTAGATATTTTCACTTTTCTTAATGAATTTTGGAGATAATGCTATAAAAAAAATGACAAAACAACTTCTAATAGAACAATTGTATCAAAAGTAAATACTATTTAATTTTCTAAAAATATTTAAAAGGTTCTGAGTTAAGTTTTGTTTGAAAATTAATAAAGACAAGTAGATTTTGTTTATGAAAGGAATCGGCGCACCATACATGTATACGAAATATTGTATCGTCAACATCAACAATTTGCAATTTTATTCAACAAGTTCATAGAACAAATCATTACAGTTAAAACAATCAAATCTAGATCTAGATCTAGATTTAATTCTAACAGTACTCATAATAATCACAGCATGGCTTGGCTTTTTTTATCTGTTTAGGCTAATTACGCACTGCTTTTAACTACCAGTACTGCTTTTAACTATCAGTGCTGCTTTTAACTACCAGTACTGAACCAGAAGCGACTGTTCAATAGATCTATCGAAAAACATTTGTATGTGGGTATAGATCTAGTGAGGTAAATACTAGATCTATCTAACATTAGATCTAGATAGTGGTTAATAAATTGTAACAGGACTGAGTGAAAAAATCGTGGCCCGACCGGGACTCGAACCCAGGGTCTCTGGGCTTACCGTGCCAGCACTCTAACCACTTGAGTACCGAGCAACCCGGTTTAGGACTTATTGATTATCCACACCAGACAAGTAACCCCCGCTACAAAATCTGGGAAGCCTCTTTTCATACAAATCGCATGCTGGTTTTTTGTTTACCTCCCTTTAACTCAAATTTAGCATTATTGATTTATTTTAATCAAACATTGTCTTTTTTTATTCTATTGTTATTATTTGAAAGTTAAAACATGTACGCTGTCTGTTAAAAACCGAAAATACTATATTTTACAAAATTGCAAAAAATTAGGTTTATTCTGTTGTAAATTGTTAAAAAATTATAATAACTTTAGAGAGACATAGCTTGTGCCGATGCACATCTTTTAATGGGATGACGCATCTGATAAAGCTTAGGCGGGACTATAAACCTCAGCAGAAACAACAACTAAACTTGTGTGCCCTAAAGCTCCCCCAACATGGCGCAAGTTTTTATATATTAATTCGGGTGAGACGCTAAAAGTAAACAAGCAAGCAACGAGCGGTTCCTCAGTAGCAGCGTCATATGACGTCAACATTTCTTAGCGGTCACTATTACCGGGCACTATCGTATAATAGTGACCGGTAGCTTGTACAAAGATAAAGAAGGAGCGTACGTAGGTAAGGTAGATCTATACTATATTAAAAGAAGGCAATGGGGTAAATGGGTTAACTCATTGAGCCATAGTGATGTCACTTTTTGTAATAGATACACGACGGGTTTCGCCTTAAAAGTGTACGGTATGAATCGTAATCAGACTGTTTGCGAGGGCGACATAAAATTGTCCGAGGCGAAGCCGAGGACATATTTGTTGTTCGTCCGAGCGAAACAGTCTGATTACGATTCATACCGTACACTTTTAAGGCGAACAAGTCGCTGTATCTGACTTATACGTAGATTTTAATAAATATCTTACACCGAGTCAATAATGATTGCGGTCAATGTAATATTGCAAATTAATATATCTATTTATAAAATATTGAAATTCACGTAAACCAACTATTATTTTCATTGGTCCTTTTTATACTTTGCACGAGCATTCCGTGCAGCCTGTGTGCTGGGTCATGCCCTAAAATAACTACGTACATGTATTTATTTATCTGCGCTCAGAATGAGTATTCAGCTAGTATAAGGTAAGCGCTGTATTTATCAATTTAGATGACATCTTTTTTTAAGCATTTAGCTTTAAGGTCAATAAATATTTTATCATTTTAGCCCGACATAATTCCTTTTCCGCTCCTTATAACCAAACCAAGGACCAGATATTTTTCTCCTGAACAGGCACACTATTAAATAGCGTCGTTTACTCTTGCACTGTCATATTGTCGTCTGCTTTGAAATTGCTGAATGCACTTATTTTCCAACGCAAAGTTTCGGGATTTGATCGCACGAATCAAGTGTCTATCAGTTTGGATCCTGTTCAAACGCTGAGTTACTGTGTGTTTGATATTGATCCAAACTATTTGCAAAAGTTCGTTATCCCTTATCGTGCTGAATTGCCGTCAAACTTATCGTCTGCGGAGAATCTCAAAATCTTTCTTATGCTTTCCAAATTGAATCAAAAATGAAAATCAGTGCCAAACATTTGGATCCAGATCACATGCCGCGTTACATGGCGTCTTCTATGGATCTAAACTGTTTCCAAATGTTAGACAAGCGGTACTCACAGTGGAAAAAACGTTATTCTTCCCCAATAAACGCGTTTGACGCTTAAACTATATTTTCCATTGCAAACAGTTTGGAACCAGATCAGACGCCGGGTAACCCGGCGTCTGATCAGGATCCAAATTGTGTGCCACTCAGATGAAAAAAGATGATGAAAAATGTAAAAAAAAAAGTTATTATTTTCTAGAAATCTACAATTTGTGTTTTGCGTTTGCGTTTCGATTGCGTTTAAACGGGAAAGAATTACGTTTTCTCCACTGTAGCATAACAAAGGTTACCTCGTCAATTCCCGAGCAGTGCAAGAGCTAAACCGGTGACCGCATGCTCACCACGTGCACCACGCCCGTAAAAAGTATCCGGTAACAGAAAGTAAAACTGTCCGGTAACAGAAAAAAGTGTCCGGTATCAGACGTAAGAGGACACTTTTTGAATAGCTTTGCGGGGGGTATCTGCGTATAAGTGTATATGCCTCCTTTACCAAAGGTGTACCTGTGCAGAGTACACTTGTCCTATATAGATATGCAAACAGAGAAGTCCCTGGTCAGAGGACTGTTTGTCAAATTGCACCATAAATAGTATAAAATGGACCAGCCTTTTATTGCAAGGTGGAATAATCCATTGGAAGTTTCAGGGGATATTGAGTTGAGAAGAGTGCCATTCTGCAGCTAGGCGTATTTGTTTTGCAGTATTTCTTACAAGTACAGCGTTTCTCACGCAACACCGAAAACATGGCGCCTGTCAAAGTATTTGTGGAGTATTGGTAAACATATTTTGTATTTATGGTTGAGTTTCTTGTCTTGGGTGTCAAGTTTACGCATTTAAACTTGGCTGTAAAATATATTGTTTTATTCTAAGTAAGTATCGTGTCCTAGAGACAACAACAGTCTCTGAAATCGCGATCAGTGATGTTCCACTGGAAACAAACACTGTTTTCTTTTTATTTGTACATTTGTGTTTGTTTTTCGTTTCTACGAATTATTGATATAATTTGATCAAAGAATATTTCAAATTCTGGACAATTTTCCCGAATAGTATAGGATGGCGGGACAGGTAGTCAGTTTAGAGAAATATTCATATGCTCAAGAGAATGTTCTAGAAAAGCTAGCTGATCAATACTACAATACAGTTAAACCTCTCTATAACGACCACTAAATTGTTTAAATTATTAGGTGTGTACGACAGTTGACTGCGTAAGCAAGGTAACAGTTAAAGTGAAAGCTGCTTAACCCTTTGAACCCTAGTCTATAGGCGTCCTTTTGAAAAAGTGTACATGTGAACAGTACACTTGTCCTATGCAAACAGTGAAGACCCAGATCAGAGGGCTCCGAAAGGAGATTCCGGGTCGTTTCGCGCCCAAACAATTTCGCACCCTAGACGTTTCTCGCCCAAACCAGTTCCATCCTGGTCGTTTCCACCCTGGTCGTTTCGCCCCCAATATAAAATATGCACCTAAGGTATATAAGTTTTTAAAATTGGTGTTGATTTAAAAGTTACGTTAATCGGACGTTGATTAGATAGGAATTTGATAAGAGATAGTACTATAAGACGTGTAAAGGATCATGAAGAATAAAAGCAGACATCAATTCTGTGCGAATGTTCTAAGTGTGCCGCCTAAGTGTGCTGCCTGTGATTGACACATGGTTAATTGTTTGATTGCATTAAAGGTGTTATTATTTTGCTCTTTGACCTGTTGTTGTAACAGTTAGATACATTAGCCACTTCACTGCCTTACCTAAGGTACATTGGGTATTGGCCAACAGTTTTGATTCTCATCAAACACGTAACACAGCTTCTGATCAAGATCCAAACTTTAACTGATGACAAAAACACATTAAAGAAACTTTTTTTGTTTAAGTAGACACTGGATTGAAGCAGACGACATATTGGTAGTTAAGAGGATTAACTTAATAGATAGTTCTGTTTCCAATCAGTACCCAGTGTATTAGAAAGAATCGTCGCATAGCAAACTTTTTTTAAGTCATCTGCATTTATTTCTCAACGTTCAACTTTAAGTATATTGATTAAACTTATGAGTATCAAGCAGTTTGTATTGTGATAAGAAGCCTGCATGCACAACGTCTGATCAGTGCCCAAACTGTTGGCAAATAACCTTTGTATTCGGGGTTATCCCGGTAAGGCAACAACTGAGATAATTCAAATGCAAATTTATTTCGCAGAGTTAACATTTTGCTAAATTTGACTAAAGTTATAATGACCTTTTTTGTAAGAAGTGCCGAGAAGTTTGATACCTGATTAAGTGTAATCCCTGTAACGTATATATTTCACAGCGGGGATAGATGCTATTCTCGCAAATAGGGGCTAGTGCGATTAAGCGTGTTTTTTTTTCTTCTCTTTTTCAAAACGGGACCATACTGTTATTATTATTTACAAATAATGATATATCCCCTTGTTTTTTAATACCTGCGTGAATAAAATATATGTTCTGCTCTGTTCTGTTAATCAATTGCAATATGTGATCGTATGTATAAGCATTAGTAAGTGACGAGTGTACTCACCGATAGGGTTAAGTGTGTTAAGCAATTACGTTTTATATAATCCTTTCCATAAACAGTGAAGATCCTGATCGGAGGACTCCTTTAGAAGCCCTCAGATTTGGCTCTTCACTGTTAGCATACGATAGGTGTACCTTCCATAGGTACCGTACGTACTAGTAGATATCTTTACTGGTCATTTGAGTTAAATGTGTTAAGCAATAACGATATATGTAAGAGCCCTCTGATTTGGATCTGCACGGCTAGCATACGACTATTGTACTTTTCATTTGTACACTGTTAGTAGGTGACGAGTACTCGTCGATAGGGTTGAGTTTTGTTAAACAATTACGATATTTAATCATATCCATTAACGGTGCAGATCCTGATTGGAGGGCTGGGTTGCAGATTTGGGTCTTCACTGTTAGCATACGACGCGTACAGTGTACAGTGTGAGTAGATATCTATAAATCTACATGTCGCGAGTTATTACATACATGTATGTTAAAGCAATTATGTTATATGATCATATCCATAAACGGTGCAGATCCTGTTCAGAGGGCTCCTAAAAGAACCCAATTTTAGGGAATGATAAATAAAAACAATATCATTATAAGAATTTTAATCAAACATACTTAGTTTATAAATAGGGGGCAAAACGACTAGGCCTTAGGGAGCGAAACGACCCGGGTCAAAATTGGGAGCGAAACGACCAGGGAGGAAACGGTTTGGGGGCGAAACGTCTTATCACCCCGAAAGGAGCCCTCTGATCAGGGTCTTCACTGTTTGTCATAATGTCAAACATTGACAAAAACAACCCTTAAAAGTCAGAAATGGACTAGACTAAAATGGAAACTGGGATTGTCCATTTGAAGCTTCAGGGAGTTAGAGTTAAGAGCTTTCTGTTCTACTGTCACCTTGCTTTAAGCTTTCACCTGTCTTTTATACAATCAATTAGCCTTCATTTTAGTGGGGTCATAGACTCGTAGTAGAGAGGTTTTATTGTAGATCATGTCTGTGAATAACAGAATAACCTTTAGTGCAAATCAGTATCTCTAGCATATAAAGCATTTTCAACAATTTATGTGTTTAGGCAGGGGGGCTGTTGTACCATTACACACCATACATAAATACACAGTTTGCATAGGACAAGTGTAATCCTCACAGGTACACTGTAAATGACGAGTATACTCGTCACTAGGGTTGAATGTGTTAAATTTTCATGGGTGAATGAGTCAATATTCACCAATATTTAGAAGGTTTCTGCATTGCCTTTATTCTCAGGGCTCCAGATAAGGGGAGTATTTCAAAAACTAAAATCTTTATTTCTGTATTAAACCCTATGGTGTCACTACTCATTAGAATCGTCTCTTCGAGACGATTCTAATGAGTAGTAACACCATAGGATTTGGTATTGAAATAAGCAAGAAAATGTTGGATTTGTGCAGTTTACCCTCTTATCTGGAGCCCTGATTCTGCACTGAGTTATTGTTCGATTTTTCTGACCTGTCGGAGTTATTTTTAGAACAGAATAGTTCATAATAAATGGTAAATAGATAACATGGTAACATCGGATCTATATAGTCGTACACTTTCCAACGTGAGATAACATGATGATCCTCGTGCAGCACGAGACCCTTGCGCTAACTTTACTGTGTTTCATCTACAAGCCTGGATGCTTTCAAAGCCAGTGTCCAGCTTGTCTATATGCCACAACAGAATCCGTAGTAAGTTGGACATTGTACAGTGTACATACATGTTACTTTGATATTTTAACGGAGTAGAGTGAACTTTAAATGTGTAAATCTGTGTGTCCAGATGTCAAAAATCACTGGACAGTATCTAGGAAGCCACGCCGCCACGCCACTATAGCCACTTTTCTCTACTACCGTGTATATAAAGTATTTTAAGCCACACCATCGCAATAGAACTCGCTGTGAACGCCCTCTAGGGTTTTAGCGAGAATGCGGTTTGAAGAAGTTGAAGAAGATATTTTATTCTTTCCCAACAAACGCATTTATATACTAAAACTATTATATCCATTGCAAACAGGTTGGTTACCCGGCGTCTGATCAGGCTCCAACCTGTTTGCTACTCGGATTAAAAATATAATTAAAATTTCTTAAAGTAAATTTCCACAGTTTAGTGCATTACGTTTGCGTTAAAACGGGAAAGAATAAGGTACAGTGGAGAATCTGTTATTCTTTCCCGTTTAAACGCAAACGTACGCAAACGCAAAACACTAAAACGTAGAAAAGAACAACTTTTAGACAATTCTGATAATTCATGTTTATCTTTGTGGCAAACAGTTTGGAGCCTGATCAGACGCCGGGTTACCCGGCGTCTGATCTGGCTCCAAACTGTTTGTATTGTAAATAATAGTTTTAGCGTAAACGCGTTTATTGGGAAAGAATAACAGATTCTCCACTGTATCCTCTACTGTACATTACACTGTTTGTCATTTTGCAATATGTTGTTAAAATCAATCCTAAATAGTACAAAAATGGATTGGGCTGAATTGGAAATTGGAGCTGTCCACAAAATGTTTCAGGGGGGAATGAGTTAAGAAGACTAGAAGCTAGCGATGGGTATTGCCAGAAATTTTGTATATAGCAATATATCGTGACATAGTTACTCCATCACTGTATTGCAATATGTATCGCAATATATTGCGTGGTTTTAAAGTGAACTAAAACGATTCATCTGGGGGTGAATATGTTCAGACTCAGAGACAGTTCTTACCAATTTGTTTTTTAGTTAGGAAATCATTTCTTAAAAAACCGAAAAACTTCATTCAGAAAAAACTTTTCTGATTTTTCAAAAAGATGTATGTATTTAATCTGGTATGCACACTGATAAACTGATACCATACACTGTGCTAAATACTACAAAGGAGAAATCCTGTTCTCTGCAAGTGGCTTATTTGGTTCAAACAAAAGAAAATGGTGAATATTGGAAAAACCCGGTTTTTAGCCTCAGAATTATATTGTATCGTTCTCAGAACAAATTGCATTATTTTGGAAAACCTGGTTTTATAGCACATCCCTACTAAAAGCATTCAAATTTCTTGTTTTGAGTGATAATTGTATTGTACATGTTGTTTTCATTGCATATTTCAGCTCCGGATGAGGTTACTATCCTCGGTATCAGGCGCTCCGAGAAGACATTCTTGTTGAGCTGCCAGATACCGAAATAGCAGCGGAAGTTGGAAGATCTAGTAAGTATAGAATTTAAGTTAGTACTGCATGTAGTGTTCAACGGGCTTCTCTGTATCATAGTAAACATAATGATCAACACTTTTTGCTTTGCAAGTTTTACTTTTCAATCAAGATATCTAAATTTAAGATTTAACTCCAATATATTTGCCTGTGTATAGTTTTGAAGACAAGTGACCACTTAAAGCATGTGAAAAGTAAAGCAGAATGCATCTTAAGGTGCATTCTGCTTTACTTTTAACTTGCTTTAAGCTCTGCTAGGATATAGAAAATATTTCCCAAAAGTTCATATTTCATAATAGTATAACGTGGAACTATTTTCTTCGGTAGAGGAATAAATTAAAGGTGTAAAAAGGCCTATTTATGGAGAAAATGGGTTAAGGAGAAAGAATAAGGATTTGGGTATTTGAAAAACTCCCCATATCAGTTGTTATGACAGTTACTGTACATAATTGAAACTTTGAAGTTTATGTAAGTTTTAACTTTGGAAGTTTCATACAAATCCTGTAGATTGGGACACCCTGTGTACAGTGGAGAATCTGTTATTCTTTCCCGTTTAAACGCAAACGTACGCAAACGCAAACGCAAAGCACTAAAACGTAGAAAAGAACAACTTTTAGACAATTCTGATAATTCTTGTTTATCTTGGTGGCAAACAGTTTGGTGCCTGATCAGACGCCGGGTTACCCGGCGTCTGATCTGGCTCCAAACTGTTTGTACTGCAAATAATAGTTTAAGCGTAAACGCGTTTATCGGGAAAGAATAACAGATTCTCCACTGTAACTGGCTATAATGATCCTAAAATTTGAACAAATTACATCAGCTAATGTTTAAAGAAGTTTAAAATATATTGAAGTTTAGCAGCTGGGGGTAGTGTCATACAGTGGAGAATCTGTTATTCTTTCCCAATAAACGCGTTTACGCTAAAACTATTATTTACAATACAAACAGTTTGGAGCCAGATCAGACGCCGGGTAACCCGGCGTCTGATCAGGCTCCAAACTGTTTGCCACCAAGATAAACATGAATTATCAGAATTGTCCAAAAGTTGTTCTTTTCTACGTTTTAGTGCTTTGCGTTTGCGTACGTTTGCGTTTAAACGGGAAAGAATAACAGATTCTCCACTGTAGCTTACGGGCCAAACGCCTTTGGATCAGAGGGAACAGTCTTTGCTCAAGCCCTGTCTATTCCAATACGTAAGATCATTACAGTACTCCTGGTTACTGCATGTATATCTTTCACCTTTCAAATGTTTAGGTTCATTTGAAGTCAGCATCAATGGGCAGACGATCTTCTCCAAACTGAATACATATGGCTTCCCTGACCACAAAGACGTAAGATATTTATATATCTTATCACATGTTCAGCAAATATATCTGTTTAACTCTTTCAACACTACCGGGGTGTTATTATTGTCCCTTGTTGATATTTTTAATTACCAAAATATGAACCAGTCTACATGTACTTGGAAATATGGGTAGTTTGATAGAGAACAAGATCAGAGGGCTAGCCCTCTGATCTGGGTCTACACTGTTTGCAAATGTAATGTGTATACATGTATTTGAGACATGGACTTATTTTCTTCAGTGGAGGAACAAATTAAAAGCATTAAAATGCGTATCTATTTGAGTAAAGGGTTAACACATTCAACCCTAGCGACGAGTATTCTCATTATTTATAAACAAATTAAACATTGTATGTATAAAGAGTACACTTGTCCAATACAAACAGTGTAGACCCAAATCAGAGGGCTCCTACAGGAGCCCTCTGATCAGGGTCTACTCTGTTTGTCAATTTGGAATATTTTGCAGAAAACACCCCTAAATTTTCATACATGGATCTTAAATTTCCATTAAAATTTTCAGGGGTGAATGGTTTAAAGCCACTATATTACTCCCACATAATCAGAATCAAACATTTTTCTTACCTGAAATTTATGTCACTATCGTAAGAGTTCCATATAAAAAGAAGTAATACGTGGTGATATTTGAAGCAATATTGCTAACGAACAGTGAAATTTGTGGAAACAAGTAATCAAGTTTGTTTATTTTTGAATAGGGACGAAAATTTACGGACATACTCGGTAAAGCTCATTTGCATAATTCTATACAGCAAGTCGAGTGCTTTACGACCAAAGAGAGACAACTCCTTTAAGTTTGGCCGTTAAACTGATGTAATGTATACACATTGTCGCGGCCGAATCAATCACGTGACCTTTATGCGATCGATCGAATGTTCTCGGAACCAGCCCGTAATCTTATTTGTAAACAAACCCGCTTATAATGTAAACCACCACGATAAGAATTCGACACATTTAGGTAGGATTCTTTACGAAGTGGGTGCATATGTCAGGCTTCTTACACTCGATTTCACTTAGTTTTAATACATAGAAAATGCACACATATAAGAAATTGCGCGTTTTAAACACCAATTTGAGCGGGATTGTGCCTTTAAAGTTTGTTATATTTTTACAGATAATCAGGGAAGTCCATCGAGCGGCAGAAGGAGAAAAAGCTCAAGAAATCACAGATGCACAAAGCCCTGGATGCAACATCTTGTAGATAACACCATCTCCATGGAAACCAAATCTCATCAATTGAATATGGAAGTGTTTAGAGTGACTTGTATAAATTTCTACTGAAAGATTTCTTTGCGAAAGAATGGAATGTTTTGTTTCAATGTGTGTCAGGTGACCGTTTACATGAAAGAGAATGATTAAGTCTTTTAACACATTCAACCATAGTGATAAGTTTACTTGTCATTTACAAACAGTGTTCTAGTAAAGAATACACTTGTCCTATGCAAATAGTGTAAACCCTCTGATCAGGTATATTAAGGAATCAACCCTAATTAGTCAAAAATGGACTATACTTAATTGGAATATGGAATTCTCCATCAAATATCACAGTGGTGAATGAGTTAATCCATCTTCATTTGAGTGCATTGTTCAAGTAAGAAATAATAAATTCATACCAGTGTTTTATTGTGCAATAGAACAGGGGTAGGATTTGAGATGCATAATAACTTAATCATGAGCTGTAGACTGAGTGATTTAATTACCAGCATCTCAATGACTACCTGTGTTCTATTACACAATAAAACACTGGTATTAATTTATTATTTTGATTCTAACACTTCAATTTAACCTCAATTTGCACCGAGGCAACAGCACTGCATTTCTTGGCGTATGCATTTTAAAGGCATAAGAGGTTGCAGAGAGGGTGTGTTTGATTGAGAATTTAAACACTGATATGTTCCTTCTTTGTTTATATAGGGGTATGCACGAGGTGTGTTAGAGTAGGAGCCCTCTGATCTGGCTCTACACTGTTTGCATAGGACAAGTGTACTCATTACAGATAAACTGTTTGTAATGATGATACTCATTGCTAGGCTTCAATTAGTTATTGAGGAGAGAGAGACAGAGAAAGAGACAATGAGAGAGAGATAGGGACAGAGAGAGAAACAGAGACAGAGAGTTATTGAAGAGAGAGAAAGAGACAAAGAGAGACTGGTTTTCTATGGAATCATGTGTAAAATTTTGGTTCTACCTCAAACCTAGATGTAATAGACCAATGAATATCCCGGAAATTATGAAAGAAAATTGTGAAAATGTTCATGCAGTTTTCTGGATGCTTGGTTTAATTTTTCCTAATGAATATTCATGCTTTGTTATATGGAGGTTTTTAGGTAGGACTGATCTCAAATGAAAGGAAATTATTCCAGTTGATTGTTTCACTCCTGAATCTTCAACTTGTTATAATTGTGATAAACCTACATGCATTTTCCAGATGTATATTATATCTTTTACTATTTATACCAGTCTGACCTAAATCTGTTGTATAGAATCATTGAGTGCTCCGATCTCTGGTCAATTCTCAATTTCTCATTAGGGATAGTATTGCAAGAAATTTTGTATTGTAATATAATGTGATACTCCATCACTGTATTGCAATATGTATCTCAATATACTCAACTGTGTTATTAAAGTTATATGATGCTTCTGGGGACGAATATGTGCAGACAAATAAGTTGTACAGCTTTGAATCTTAACAACCATGTTACATTTTAGATTCGGCAGCGACTCGATATTATATCATGCCCTGTGCTAACAAAGGGGAAATCACCTTCCCTGCAAGCAGTTTATTAAGTTCAAACCATTATATCATAAGTTGAATTTCCTGAAGTCGATCTCACTTAAGTCAAACATACCCGTATTTCAAAGTTGAAACGTGGCTAAGCCACGTTTTAACTTTGAAATATGGGTATGTTCGAAGTAATGCTAGTTTGAACTCTCGAGTTTCGACTGTCTTTAGTTTACTTGCTACTTCTAATTGTGAGTCCTGTATTCATAATCTGGTTCTATATATAAGTCACTAGATCTAGTCACATGTTACCGTATTCAGAGGAATTATTCTAACTTCTGTCAGAGTTAGGTCAGATTGTTTTTATACATTATATATCTAAATTTTGTCAGTATTGTTAATTCTTCTTTTCCAAAAGATTAACACAATTGTCCAAACTCTGATACATGTAATATTGATACTATGATTTAATATACAGTATGTAATTGTTTAGAAATTTGGTGTATTTAATTTATGTTTAGATTCCATTTGAATAATAACCAGCAACACAGTAACATAAATATGGTTAACCCTCTCAAAATAATATTACAACCATTAAATTAATATTTACAATCGCCCCATTCAATTCCATTGACAAAAAGTGTGTTCATTTCAAATAAACACCAATTTTCGAGAGGGCGGGACTTGTGAAAAAGTTTCGAAGGGGAGGCGGGGCATATGCAGTTTTCATTCGCGAATTAATCTTTGGAACTTGGGGCAGCAAACATTTGGCGGATTTTTTCAAAATTTGTTCTTAACCCATCTATGCCTTCCTACTAGTGGAAACCATGATTCCCGACTAATATTCTTCTTTATAAATGAGATAAATCGCAAGAAAACTGACATAAGAATCTACCATATAAACAGCGGCCTATATCTGCATTTCTTTATGACAATAAAAACCCGGTATATTTATCCTACTTTAAAATTACGTCACTTCTAATGACGTCACAAATCAGCATTTTTCGCGCCAAACTGTCAAGTTGTTGACAATGGAACTTATTTTTTCTGCTTTCGAATGTACACAGATTCAGTAAATCGGTCATGGCTGTTCCTGATAGGGTACACATTATTCGTGTTATCGACCTCTAATATGGATTAAACATACATGCGTACTGACAAAATGTTTATTTAATGTTAGAAATTACAGCAAATATATTGTAAATATAAGAAATGAACTGAATTTTTTCGGCGTTCAAGCCAAATGAACGACAGAAAATTATCGGCAAATTTACCATGAATCGCTAGCCGATAATTTTCTGTCATCATTTGGCTTGAACACCGAAAAAAACCAATTCATTTCTTAAATAATTTAGTGGTTGTAATATTATTTAGAATTTAACCCTTTCCCCCATAGAAGCGCCTTTTAGCCCATTTAATTTACTCTTACACTTGAGAAAATAGTTCTAATTTATAGTCATGAACATGTACCAAAGAAATATTTTCTTTATCCTAGCAGAGGGTGGCTTAAAGCAGGCTGAAAGTAAAGCAGAATGCACCTTAAGGTGCATTCTGCTTTACTTTCAACCTGCTTTAAGTAGCCACCTGTCTTCAAAACTAGAAACAACCTATGGGGTAAAGGGCTGCTTAGAGTAAGATGAAAGTAAAACAGAAAGCTCCTTTAAGAGCTTTGTGTTTTACTTTCATCTTGCTTTAAGCTGTCACCTGTCTGAAATACATTTGATTAAAATTCGTTAAAACATTGCAATATAGTATTAATCGAAAAGTTAAGATTGATTTTGCTATTTTACAATCTATTTTGAAATTATACTATTCAAGATTTTAAAATTGAATTTGAAAGATGTTTTTCTCATGCCATGTGTATCAGCGTTTAACTTTGAGCAACACTCAAGAAAATGTATCATCATCAGGCTTTAACCCTTTTCCTCATCTTATCCTTAACTCATTGAACCCTAGTCGGGCATATATGTGTCATTTGCAAACAGAGTACATGTACCTGTGAGGAGTACACTTGTCCTATGCAAATAGTGTTTACCCTGATCAGAAGGCTCCTAAACTCTTTGAATCCTAGTCACGCATATATGCGTCATTTGTGAACAGAGTACCTGTGAGGAGTACACTTGTCCTATGCAAACAGTGTTTACCCTGATCAGAGGGCTCCTTAACTCTTTGAATCCTAGTCACGCATATATCCGAACAGAGTACCTGTGAGGAGTACACTTGTCCTATGCAAATAGTGTTGACCCTGATCAGAGGGCTCCTTAAGGAGCCCTCTGATCAGGCTCTACACTGTTTGTCATTTTGACTTATATTGTGAAAATCAACCCTAAAAAGTAAAAAAAGGACTACACTAAATTGAAAATTAGAATTGTCCATTTGAGGTTTCAGGGAGAAAAGGGTTAAAGCAGGTTGAAAGTAAAGCAGAATGCGCATTATGCCCCATTCTGCTTTATTTTCAGCTACCATCTGCTAGAATATAGAAAATATTTCTTTTGGTACATGTTCATTGATGTATAATTTGGAACTACAGTAAAACCTCGCTATTACGACCACTAAAACGAAGGCTAATTGATTGTATAATAGAGAGTTGACAGCTTAAAGCAATGTGACAGTGAAATAGAAAGCTCCCTCAGGAGCTTTCTGTTTCACTGTCACCTTGCTTTAAGCTGTCACCTACCGTAAACACTCTAATAATTAACATAATTTAGTGGTCGTAATAGCGAGGTTTTACTGTATTGACTTCTGTTGAGGAATACATTAAATGGGCTTAAAGGTGCTTCTATGGAGCAAAGGGTTAAGAGGGGTTGCAGCTGATTGCAGTACGTCAAGTAAAGTGGGATGTTGCCATTACAGTTTTTACCAAACACGGTTGTCATGAAAATTTCAAGATTTATGAGAAATGCCTTAATAGAATAAACAATTTACATTGTGAACATTGTTGCTTGTTATTTTATGTCCAGTATTCTGTCATTTGTTAGATCCAGTTTAGTTTTCAACTGCTGTTTGATCCCAGTTGCTGGGGTAGGCAGCAGGGGTCCGTTTTATGAAAGGTGCCATACAACAAAAATGATCGAAAGTCAGATTATGAAAAAATTATCAATTATTATTTATTTCTCCATCTAATCTTGTTTTGTGACATCTCTTTGAAATCATCTTGAAAAGAGATGTCACAAGACAGAATTAGATGGAGAAATCAATAATAAAATTAAAATGTATTTTAAAGTTGACTTACAACCGTTTTTGTCGTATGACGTTTCATAAAACGGGCCAAGCCCCTGGTGGCTAGAGGACTAGCCATATTAACCCTTTCCTCCCTGAAATTCCAGTTTCCATTTAAGTCTAGTCCATTTCTGACTTTTAAGGGTTGTTTTTGTCAATGTTTGCCATTATGACAAACAGTGAAGACCCTGATCAGAGGGCTCCTATCGGAGCTCTCTGATCTGGGTCTTCACTGTTTGCACAGGACAAGTGTACTATTCACATACATGTACTCTTTGAAAAGGACGCCAATATGCGGGACAAGGGTTCAAAGAAACAACCTTTTTTACAGGACCGCCTTTTCTAGCTGTCATCCAACTTAGCTCTTTGCTGTGTCCGAGTAAAATAAGTGTCATCTGGTTATGAGCACTTAATATAAGATTATCTATCTACTGTATTTAGAGAACAGTGGCAAGCAACTTGATCCCGATTCAGCGTCTTTTTTGGTTACCAAAAGAGAACCATAGACCTTCTGCAAGCCAGCTTGAAGGCTCCCCGACATGAAACATCCAAATGCCCAGACCGGGATTCGAACCGACAGCAGTGAGGAGCTTAGTGATGCAAGTTACAATTACTATACCACTAGGCTACGGAGATCCCTTCCTCCTAGAAAGAAAATAGTTCTATAAACAGTCATGATTTGTATCACCAAATATTTTCTATATCCCAGCAGACTATAGCTTAACTACACCTCTAACAATTCGGATTCCTCCTCTGAAGGAAATAGTTACACTTCATGCAGTCATGAATATGAAACACAAGCAGATGGTAGCTTAAAGCAGGCTTTACTTTCAACCTACTTTTAGTGGTTAACTATCTTCAAAAGACACATTTATATGCAGGTGATTTGAACCACTGAAGGAAAGGGTTAACCCTATACTACATAGCCTGTTTTCTTGTTTTGAAAACATGTGATCACTTTATCCAATAGCTTGTTTCTAGTTTTTAACACTGAGGCACATTCTGTTTTACTTTCTGCCTGCTTTAAGCAATCATATTCTAGGATTTAGAAAATATTTATTGGTACATTTTCATGACTGTATAAATTGGAACTATTTTCTTAATTAAGTGGAGGAATAAATTAAATTTGCTAAAAGGCGCTTCTATAGGGAAATGGTTAAAGCAGGTTGAAAGTAAAGCAGAATGCGCCTGAATGTGCATTCTGCTTTACTTTCAGCCTGCTTTAAGTTACCATCTGTTAGGATATAGAAAATATCTATGATACATGTTCATGAATGAATACAAGAGCACCGCAAGCCGGGCACATTATACGCCCGCCAAATCAATCTTAGAATGTAGTCATACTAAAACCCTATCAAGGTAAAGTGAACAGGGGAAAGAACGCTGAAAGTTAGGGGTCATATGCTGTCCAAGTTTCAAAAGGATTGGAATAAATTTGTTTGAGAAAGAGAGCAGACAAACAAAAAAATGCCCGTTTTTTTACGATAAAAGGGGCATAACTCTTGAATGTAAGGGGCAATCTTGCTGGTTATCGAACTTGACCGAGACATTATAGTCATACACATGCTGACCAAGTTTCAAAAGGATTGGAATTAATTTCTATGAGTTAGAGAGCGGACAAACTAAGAAATGCCTGTTTTTGACAAAATAAGGGGCATAACTCTTGAATTTCTAGGGAAATCTTGCTGGTTATAAAACATAACCTAGACATTATGGTAATACACATGCTGACCAAGTTTCAAAAGGATTGGAATAAATTTATTTGAGTTAGAGAGCGGACAAACTAAAAAATGCCCGTTTTAGATGAAAAAAGGGGCATAACTCTTTACTGTCTGTGGCAATCTAGCTGTTTATGGAACATAACCGAGACATTATGGTCATACACATGCTGACCAAGTTTCAAAAGGATTGGAATAAATTTGTTTGAGTAAGGGCGCGGAAAAACTAAAATATGCCCGTTTTTTACGAAAAAGGGGCATAACTCTTGAATTTCTGGGGCAATCTTGCTGGTTATTGAACTTGACCCAGACATTATGATCATACACATGCTGATCAAGTTTCATAAGGATTGGAATGTATTTGTTTGAGTTAGAGAGCGGACAAACTAAATTATGCCCGTTTTTTTTTTTTACGAAAAAGGGGCATAACTCTTGAATGTCATTGGCAATCATGCTGGTTATCGAACTTGACCGAGATATTATGGTCATACACATGCTGACAAAGTTTCAAAAGGATTGAAATAAATTTGTTTGAGTTAGAGAGCGGACAAACTAAAATATGCCCGTTTTTGACGAAAAAAGGGGCATAACTCTTGAATGTCTGGGTCAATCTTGCTGGTTATCGAACTTGACCGAGATATTATGGTCATACATGTTCTGACCAAGTTTCAAAAGGATTGGAATAAATTTGTTTGAGTTAGAGAGCGGACATGAAAAAGTTAACGGACAGACGTTCTCACAGTTGGACATTTGTTGGGTATTTTTTGTTTGTTTAAAAGTACCCAACAGTACACAAAAATACCCAACAATAACAATAGGGCAATCACGGAATGAATGAAATCTATTGTTCTCCCTACCAAACAAAGGACCTTTCGTGCGCTCGGACAGACAGACAGCGCCACGACATAATACGTCCTGTCTGAAGACGGGCGTATAAAAATGGAACCATTTTTCTTTAGTGGAGGAATAAATTGACCGTGCTAAAAGGCGCTTCTATGGGGAAGTGAGTTAAATGTACCGGTGTAACAAAACCCCTTGTATTGTTTAGGTAGATAAACAACAAATAGTGATATTTAATTCATTCTTAATTTATTACATACACATTTTACATGATTGCTTTTAAAATTCGATAAAACAAATTATATTAGGTTCTGATACCAAATTAAACTTCACCTATATAGGAGAGGACTCGCATAGGCTTTGCCTGTTGTTCAATCCTTTTCTGCTTAACTCTTACTATGCTAGCGACGGATATGTGACACAGTGATTATACCTTTGCAAACAGTTTGAATCCAGATGAGTTTACGGGGCGTCTCATCAGGAGCCAAATTATTTGACATTATGACCTTGTTTTATAAAGAAATTTAGTAAATTCTATTTTTAGAACAGTTGCAGACGACAATTTCTACAGACGAAAAAATAACCCAGCATGCAAAGAGTGAAACTAAATTTAACCTATAACCTTACTAGGATGCACAGATATGCTCAGTAGAAATAAGTTTGATAAATCTAAACCTTTACAGTATGAAGATCATTTTGATGAAATATGTCTTAAGCGAAGCTATTTAATTACAGAATTGTTACATTTAAAATTATAGCCCTTTTAACCCTTAGCCTGCCACTCACGACTATAGCTCTATATGCAAACAGCTTGAATCCGGATGAGACGCCGAGTAACTCAGCGTCTCATCCGGATCCAAGCTGTTTGACACTCGGACAACTTTTTCAGCAATTTTGAGCAGCTTTGAAACTTGAAGCAGACGAGAAATATAGCAGACGACAATTTATTTGGCGGGCTAAGGGTTAATTCAATATATTGATCATCCTTTAACTTATTGAATATATTACCAATTCCATGCTGTCAGCAGATTAGTAATTATCTGAGCAAACAGTTAAGATACTGATGAGACGCTGTATAATGCAGTGTCTCATCAGGATTTATACTGTTTGACACTGTCAATTTTGTAAACTCTATTTAAATTAAAGAACAGTAGCAGACGAAAAAAGTACCAAGCATGCAAAGATTTAAAAACTGTAGTATTTTTCAATATTGTTGTCTGCTAAACTCTTCAATTAGATTCGTTTGTTAACTTCAAAAGTAATAAACATTTTGGACCCTACTCTCATGCCATGTTACTTAGTGTGAGATCTAGGACCCGTTTCATAAAACTTTGTACCACTAAAACGGTTGTAAGTCAGATTATTAAAGTCTCAATTCCCATTTATTTCTCCATCTAATCTTGCCTTGTGACATCTCTTTGGAATCATCTTGAAAAGACGATTCCAAAGATATGTCACAAGACAGGATTAGATAGAGAAATCAGAGATTAAATGTATTTTAAAGTTTTGATTTTCGACCATATTTGTCATACAAAGTTTTATGAAATGGGCCCTTGAATCCCAAAAGTCTACAAAGCAAAGTTCATCTTTTGCGCACAAAAGAGTTTATCAAAGTTGACAAAAATAAAATAAAAATAAAATTATTAATATGAGTCTTTTTCTTCTTTGAACGGACCATTTAGAAATGAAACAATTTTGACAACAAACTAGATTTTAGTTATTTCCTGTCAAAAACCTTAGTGTGTTCCAAAACTAGGAACATTTGAACAAATGAAACGAGAAACAATTCTATCTAACAAACTAAACTTGTGAAAAAAGTCTACAGTAAAACCTCTCTATTACAACCACTACAAAGAAGGCAAATTGATTGAATAAAAGACAGACGACCGCTTGAAATATCAAGGTGAGCGTAAAACAAAGTTCCTAAAGGAGCTTTCTTGTTTTATGTTCACTTTGCTTTAAGCAGTCACCTGCCTTAAACACCTGATATTTAACACAATTAAGTGGTTGTAATGGAGAGATTTTACTGAATTATAAAGAGTGGGAGTCATTCAATAGTTAGAAAAGGAGGCAGAGAACATATCCCTGCCGTAGCTCAATCTATTTATAGAGCTCCAGATAAGGTGGTAATTCCAAAAACCTTTATTTCTGCATTAAATCCTTGGCTTATGGTTTCTTTGAAATGATTCTAATGAATTGTAATACCACAGGATTTGGTGCTGAAATGAGTGAGAAAAAGTTGGATTTGTTCCGTTTACTCTCGCTTATCTGGAGCCATGTTCATATTTATATCTCATGATAAATCATAACCAGTGTTAGTGAAGATTTTTTAATCTCGAGCCTACAATGTTCGATGAATTTATTTTACATAAAATATTAACATGGGAACATTTTAAAAATCTTAAGAGGTGAGAGGTTCTAATCATTAACAGAGAGAAAGACATTATATTGTAATATTATCAGGGCTCCAGATAAGGGGAGTAATTCAAAAACTAAAACCTTTATTTCTGCTTTAAACCATATGGTGTCACTATTAGATCGTCTCAAAGACGATTCTACTGAGTAGTGACACCATAGGATTTGGGGCTTAAATGAGTGAGAAAATGTTGGGTTTGTTCAGTTTACTCCCTCTTATCTGGAGCTCTGATTATACATATCTCCTGTATGGAGGAAATAAACATTGAATTGAAATGCAAACAGTTTGGAGCCTGATCAGTGGCCAAACTACCCAGCCTCCAAATCTGTGTCTCTTGGATTAAAATGTTTCCAAAACCTTTAAGTTTATTACACTTGGTTTACATTCGTTTAACCCGTTACCCCATAGAAACACATTTCTCCGCATTAACGTTATTCCTTCACTAAAGAAAAATCGTTTTATAAGTTGTTTTCCTAATCCTAGCAGATGTTAGCTGAAAGTAAAGCAGAATTCACATTAAGGTGCATTGCACTTTTCTTTCAACCTTTAAGTGGCCGCTTGTATTCATAACTAGAAACTGCTTATGGAGTAAATGTTTAACCCTTTACTCCATAGTCTGTTTCTAGTATTTGATATAGATGACCCCTTAGAGCAGGCTGAAAGTAAAGCAAATGTGCCTTAAGGCACATTTGCTTTACTTTCAGCCTGCTTAAAGCTTCCATCTGCTTGAATAAATAAAACATTTTTATAATACATATTCATGACAGTATAAATTGGAACTATTTTCTTCAGTGGAGTAATAAATTAAATGTGCTAAAATGGAGTAAAGGGTTAAATAGGAAAACATAACACCTAAATGGTAGTGAAGCAAAGAAGGCAGCAGATGGAGAAAGAAAGACTGGAAGAAGAATAAACATGTTCTGAATACCTTAAATATAATTACACATGGAAGTGCTGTGGACACAGAAATAAGAATCATCACAGACCTGAAGTAAGAACTATGTACATATTTACACTAGTGGCTTCACACTTAGCATGCAGCGAAATGTAACAACAGTGATTACTATCAAACTCATCTTAATTGATCTTCCTAATGAAGCACGATTGTGCAGGCTTTAAAAACAGATGGCAGACCCACCTAAACAATTAAAAATGAACAATTCCTGTTCCCAATAAAGAAAATCCAATTTTTGACTACATGCATATTGGTGTTAATTTTTTCCCCAAGTTTACCCTGGTATGAGGGCTCTTTGAGGTTGCCTCAAATCTGGATCTACACTAAGTCTTTGCATTTTTATCTTAGCAGAGTGTAGCTTAAAGCAGATTGAAAGTAAAGCAGAATGCACCTTAAGAATGCATCTCGCTTGAAAAATAGAAAATTTGGAAATCTTAGGATTTTTCAAAATCAACTTCTGGCATTCCAGCTACCGGTATTTGCATAGAAGGTACCGTGAGGTACAATGTAAATGACAAATATACCGTTCGCTATGGCTCATTGGTGTCGTTTCTAAGAAGGATTTGCGTCTGCTCAAAGCCGATGCATCATCCCATTCCATGCAGCCCTGGCCCCAAGGTTATAAAGCTTTTGTGTTGATGCTGAAATTTTTCTCAAGCATGTGATTGGTCAGATTTGAGCCTAGGCTTTGTTGTGGGGACGTTAAGCGTTCATTGGGTTTAGTGGTCGGTCATTTGTACAGATCTCCTAACAGAACCTTGCTTCAATTGAAAGATCTATTAACACAGGTTAGACAAGTTTAAAGTGTGCTATGTACAACCAAGTGTATTAACTTGGTGCAGCATGAAGATATACAATACCAATGCAAAGCAGTAAAATGTAGGAAATAACAGGTTTTTGAAAATGTCAATGGTTATATATTATATACTAAAATTTAAGTGGCATAATCTGACCCTCAAACCTTGTCTGTTGTTGATATAACCCATTACCCCATAGCCTGTTTCTAGTAATAAGAAAAGTGACCACTTAAAGCAGGTTGAAAGTGAAGCAGAATGTGCCTTAAGGCACATTTTGCTTTACTTTCAGCCTGCTTTAAGCTACCATCTGCGCGGATAAAGAACACTTTTTTTTCTATGGTGCACATAATAATGGAAAAGACCTTTAAAGTGGAAGAATTTATTCTGCGGAGGAATTAAATCAGTCTTCATCTCACCGGCTTGCCCAAAGCAAAGGGTTTCTGATAATTATGTAATATTTGCATAAAAATTTAGCATTTTACAGTGGAAAGACAGTTTTAGTTTCAGGCAAGTGGTCTGAAAAAATTAAGGCAAAGACTTTAAAATAAAGGCGTATTTATGGGGTAATGGGATAATCCACCACACAAGTTCTCCCAACTTCTGACAAAAGGTTACCAAGCTAAATTATTTAAACTTGGAATGTTGAAAACTTTTTTCTCAATCAGATTTAATCATCATTTTACCCAGGATTGTAGAGGCAAAGGTTAACAACTATTAGAAAGGTGAGGTAAAAAAGGTTTACTTTCTGAAAAACATAGTTTATATATATGCAAATCAAAATATTAATAATTTCAGTTGTACAAAAATAGTAATGAATTTTTTTAAATCCAAATTTTCTTTTTTGCCAAATCACTATCAGATTGAACTCAAAACAATGTAAAAACATAATTGGGTTATAAACACAATACGTATATAGATGAAGATATGAATAATAAGTGTCCACTATAGAAGCACCAAAATATGAAAGACTTGTTCTTATAGCAGGTAGCCTACGACACATGGAAATACTTGTCTCACTCATGAGTGAGGATTAACCATCCAAGAATTTTGGACAGTGTTTCATGCAGATTATAAGCCAATCAAAGATTTAACTCATACGCCTCTGAAACTTCAATTGGACAATTCCAGTTTCCAATTAAAGTTTAGTCCTTCTTTGACTATTTAGTGTAGTTTTTTAAAAATTGATTGTAGAATGACAAACAAGACAGACCCTGATCAGATGGCTCCTTCAGGAGCCATATGATATGGGCCTACACCGTTTACATAGGACAGTATTTATAAATGACAAGTATACAGTGGAGAGTCTGTTATTCTTTCCCGTTTAAACGCAAACGTAGGCAAACGCAAAGCACTAAAACGTAGAAAAGAACAACTTTTGGACAATTCTGATAATTCTTGTTTATCTTGGTGGCAAACTGTTTGGAGCCTGATCAGACGCCGGGTTACCCGGCGTCTGATCTGGCTCCAAACTGTTTGCACTGCTAATAATAGTTTTAGCGTAAACGCGTTTATTGGGAAAGAATAACAGATTCTCCACTGTACTTGTTGCTTGGGTTAAATGGGTTTAAGGAAAATAGACATGGATTTGTCATGTCTTTAGATATTATTTCTATAGCATTAGGCTTTTCACACACTTGGCAGTATGCAACTTAAAAGTAAAAACTTTTACAGCAGGCAAACAATAGACACATTAAAGAGAGCTTACTATTTAATGCAGGGCGAAAGCAATGCAGAAACTTCTACAGGAGCTTTCTGCTTTACTTTTGTCCTGCATTAACCCATTCAAGTCCAGTTTCTACTAAATAGGACATTGGCAACACTGACTGTAGACCCGATGAGATGCTGTCTGTGGCATCTCATCAGGGTCTACACTTGTCAATGTCTGCTACTACAAATATAATTTTCAAACTACATGTAATATATGGAAAAGATGATGCATTGCCTATACCAAACCCCGACACTTGTTAATAAACCCTTACAAAAGGTTTCAATGAATTTTTACAGGCCAAAGCGGATCATGTTATTTCCCTAAAATCCATCATCTTTTATACACAGGTCATTTAGGTGTCTCTGTATGTTTGAAGTCCAAGAAGCTTTGATTCTGTACAAGATTCCTCCATGTTCAAAAGCTGCCAGCAGTCTTGCCTATACATCAAACTCTCGACTCCGGGGTAGCCCGACTTCTCCTGCAATACAAAAAGAAATATATCTTTTATTAGGGCCATACATCATCAGATCCTTTGCGAACCAATCAGATTCACGTATCAGGACCTGGAAATCAGTTTTCCATAAAACTGTTTGCAAAGCTGATTTGTTTACCCACAATCTCAATCAGTTCTCTGCTTCTCTTCACCCTGTAAAGGTTTTATCTTGGAAAATCCATAAAACTCATCTTTGTTATTTTGACCAATATTTAAAGTAGGATTCATAATACACATATTTTGTTATGTATAATATTCATACTTAACTATGTGAACTGAAGAGAAATAAAGAGAACTTTTGTAATGAATGTTAATCTGTTTCACAACCAATAAAACACTCGATTTCTGGATATTTTCAGGCAGAATTATTCTCTTTAACCCTTTACCCAATAATCCGTTTATAAGATTTAATACAGATGATCACTTAAAGCAGGTTGAAAGTAAAGCAGAATGTGCCTTAAGGCACATTCTGCTTTACTTTCAGCCTGCTTTAAACTACTATCTGCCAGGCTATATCAAGATATTTGTTATTATAATTGTTCATGAGGTTATAAACTGGAACTGTTTTCTTTAGCGGAGGAGTAAATTAAACACGCTAAAAGTCGCTTATATGGGGGAAAGGGTTAAGAATGAAACAGATATAAAATAGATTTATGCCACACAGTAAGCTTAAATCATTTACAACAGTCACACTTTTCTCAGAACCAAATCTCAGCTGCTTAGTGACATCATGGTCGTGAAATGAAGATATTGTAAACATTCTCTACCTGCTTTGATTTGAATTTGTTATGATTTTACGCCGCTTAACAGTATACATGTATGCTTTGATGAAAATGAAATGTTTACTAGGATGAGAGTTATGAAAATACTGTAACCCAATTCCCCAATGATGATGATGATATTCATACAGTTAACCCTTTACTCCATAGCCTGTTTCTATTTTTGGAGATAGGTGACCACTTGAAGCAGGTTGAAAGTAAAGCAGAATGTGCCTTATGGCACATTCTGCTTTACTTTCAGCCTGCTTTAAACTATCTTCTAGGATACAGAAATGAGTTCTTATGGTATAGTTTCATAACTGAAAAAATTTGAACTATTTTCTGCAGCCGAGGAATAAATTAAATGCTCTGAAAGTTGCTTCTATGGGAGAAGGGTTAAGGCGAGTTCTGCTTTACTTTTTGCCTGCTTTAAGCTACTATCTTCTAGGGTATACATGTGGAAATATTTTCTTATGGTACAGTTTCATAACTGTATAACTATTTTCTTCAGTGGAGGAATAGAATAGAGGCATAAAAGGTGTATTTATGAGGTAATGGGTTAAATTGGCAGCTATCTTTTTTAGGTCTGTTTACATAGGTTTGACTGTACTGTAGTGAAGGCGTGATTCTTTCCCAATAAATGTGCTATAGAAACAAAGATTTTCATTGCAAAAAGTTTGGAGCCAGTTCAAATGTCGGGTAACTCAGCGTCTTATAAAAATATGGCTACAAACTGTTTGCCACTCACAATTAAAATGAGGTCAGAGTTGTTAAAAAGTTGTCATTTTCTACATTTAATTGCAATGCATTTGTATTTAAACAGGAAATAATGTTTCCCCATTGTATATGAATGTGAATATATCTGAAATGATTTGATATAATTATGACATAATATATAAGTGGTGACTATATTTGGAATACATATATTAGCTATGTAATGGTTTTAGCCATGTATGAAGTGATGTGACATATGGAATCTATATACAGGCCTGCTATTTGATCAGTGTTTCCAGTACTGAAAATGCTAATTTAAAGACTTAAACCATCCTCCAGATAAGATTTTTGCTACTGTCATATGAGCATTTAGCTATAAGGGAGATGCCATAAAAACAACATCATTACAGTTGTGCCCTTTCTGGCGTCAGTATTTAAAATACTGACAAACAGTGCATACCCTGGTCAGAGGGATCCTTTAGGAGCCCTCTCATCTAGGTCTACACTGTTTGCATTGGATGTATGTATAGTTTGTATTTAAACCGATTGTCCGAAAATAAGGGTAACATTTCTATTAGTGCTTCAGGCTTTTCTGTTGTATGATGGGATATGAGCCTTTCTGATGTATGAGATGATGCTTGTTACACTGCAATAACTAGCATACACAGCTAGGGCTACCCAACCCAGCAAGCTATCTTACCCTACACTCGAGAGACCAGTTCAGGTGATTGCTTGCTCCTCCTGTAGATAAACACACACATTTCACCATCAATTTAAACAGTAACAATCCTGTGTCAGGCAGCCACTCAAAGTGGCACCCTTTATGACATGAGAGCGCAATGCAGAACAAACATAATGCAAGATTGAAATTCTGGATTGAAAATAGTTTTAAACTTTCCCCACTTTTAAACTTGACATACCTATTTTCCCTGTCCAATTTCAAAATCCCCCCTCCTCCCATGACTTTTCCCTAACTCTGGGAACTCTGCTAAAAGAAAATGCAGCTTATATCAAAGATGCACTTTTTTATGATAAACTTTGCACTTTTGAATATACATCAAGAAAGAGGGGGTATATAGGGAGAGAATGGGGGAAAAACCCATTTGAGCCCTGTTATGAGAAAACCACACCTATTACAGTGATCACTCTCTACCACAACACCCAATGGGAGACAAAGAGTGTCTGTTGTTTGGAGGGATTTGTTATAGGGAGGGGAAATTTAATACCCATAGAGTACATTTGCAAACATTTTGAATCCAAATAAGACGCCATGTGATGAAGCGTCTGATCTGGATTCAAACTGTTTGTCGCTTGTTTCTATGTTTCTTCTGTCCAACTGTCCAGTACGAAACTTCAAGAGAAAACAGAAGATGACAATTTTAAGCAGACTAAATTTCAGTAGTGTAAAGGTTACAGATAAATGTCTTGTTTGGGAAACAGTGGCAAGCATTGTTCTTCAGAGGGCCGTTCTACGGAGGGAGCACTGTACATTTCAAATAGGGAAGACCAGTGATAATTTTAGAAATCAGATGAACGAGTCCACAGGATGCACATTCTGTAAAACAATGAGTCCTTGAGACAAATATTGAGTCCTTGAGGTGAAAAATAAACCCAATATCCCATAACTTATTTCTAGTTTTGAAGAGAGGTGACCACTTAAAGCAGGTTGAAAGTAAAGCAGAATGTGCCCTTAGGCACATTCTGCTTTACTGTTAACCTGCTTTAAGCTACTATTGCTTATGAGTAATAGGTTAATCAGGGCCAGAAAAGCTATGGGTTCATGGGACTCACAACTTTTTAAATAATGAGTCCCTGGAAAATTTAACGAGTATAGGACTCGGGAATCGGGATGCATCTATATATAGGTAAAATTATCACTGGAAGACCCTGAGCAGTCCCTACACCGGGCAGTAAGATTTTCTCCCAGCATAGATCATTTAGTCTGAAATTGTTGGGACACAAAGGACTAACATTTACAAACAGTTTGGATCCAGATCAGACGCTGCGTAACGCAGCGTCTGATCTGGATCCAAACTGTTTGTGACTCAAAATAAACTTTTCTTCCGTTTAGAAAAGCATAAAACTACTTTTAATTATTTTTGAAGCAGAGAACAATCAGCATGATAAAGGTTAATTTAAACCTACTATAAATGGTCAACTGTCCTGAAAACTAAACACCAGCTATGGATTGAAGAGTCAATACAAATCACACAAATATATCATGGATGAATCTACATACTTTCTTCTGTGTCCCTCGATGGCAATTGCACACCTATCCTCTGTGTCCGTCCACTCTCCGTTAAAATCAGTGGGCTGGGGACATGAGCTGCGTCTCTTACGACTGCCAGGCTCCTTCTGTTTATGGATCTCAACATCGTTAAATACAACTGAAGTACCGCCTCCGGCTGTGGGTATCACATCACCCTGAAACACAAAGTTGCAGTTTATGAGAGTACAGTACCCCTCTATTACGACCTAAATTGTGTTAATTATAAAAAGTTTACGACAGGTGACAGTAAAACAGAAAGCTCCTAAAGGAGCTTTCTGTTTTACTGTCACCTTGCTTTAAGCTGTCACCTGTCTTTTATACAATTAATTTTTCATCTTTTAGTGTCTGTAATAGAGAGGTTTTACTGTATTAGGCTAGGTTCCACAATTTTTCATTTTACTAAATTTTAAAAGGAGAATAGTTGTGAGAACTTTTTAAGGACAAAGAAATAGCATATAGATATATAACCCATTACCCCAATATATGTTTTTTATGCCATTAATTTATTCCTATACTGGAGACAAAAGTTCCACTTATTAGTCATGAAAATGTACCATTATAATTATTTTCTATATATCATAGCAGATGGTAGATTAAGGCAGGTTGAAAGTTAATCAGAATTTTCGGTTTGATTTGATTTGTTCTGATTTTATGTTGCTTTTAACATTATTTCAGCCATTTCACGACGTCCAGCTAATTACAGGTGGAGGAAGACCCCAGAAGCCCTTTATGCACTGTTTCAAGCACAAATCGGCAATTGGGTATAACCAATGACCTTCCGCAAGCCAGTTGGAAGGCTTCTCCACATGAAAAATCCGAACGGCCAGACTGGGATTCGAACTCACACATGACAGCTGTGAGGAGCTTAGTGATGTAAGTCACAGTGACTGTATCAGAATCGGAATATGGCTTTAGGTGCATTCTACTTTACTTTCAACCTGCTTTAAGTGGTCACATATCTTCAAAATTAGAAACAAGCTATGGGGTAATTGGTTAAGGTGCATTCTACTTTACTTTCAACCTGCTTTCAGTAGTCACCAGTCTTCAAAACCAGAAAAAGGCTATGGAGTAAAGGGTTAGGGCAGGAGACTACATAAAGCAAGGTGAAAGTCAAGCAGTTGATGTGTACCTTGTAGTATCTAGTTTGGAATTCTCCGTCAGAGCCGACGTCCTGGTGTGTCAACATATACTTGGAGACTGTCTTCGTATCCTTGGCCTCTAGTTTACTCACAGACTTCTTCTTCTTCAACGACGGCTGTAACACTGTATCTGTAATAACAATAAAACTAAATTTGACTGGGGTCACAGTAATAAATTTCAATTTCAAAAGAGACTTAACTTAACCCATTACCCCATAGCCTATTTCTAGTTTTGAAGACCGGTGATTACTTTAAGCAGGTTGAAAGTAAAGCAGAATGCGCCTTAAGGAACATTCGGCTTTACTTTTCAGCCTGCTTTAAACTACAATCTTCTAGGAAAAAGAAAATATTTCTAATGGAACATATTTCTGACTAAATAAAGTGGAACTATATGGTTCAATGGAGGGATAAATTAGAGACGTAAAAAGGCATAATTTTTGGGTGAAGGATTAAAACACCTCTATTATGACCACTAAATTATGTTTAATTATTTAGTGTGCACGACAGGAGACTGCTTAAAGCAGGGGGAAAGTTAAACAGAACGCATCTTTAGGAGTGTTCTGTTTTACTGTCACCTTGTTTTAAGCTGTCACCTGTTTTTGACACAATCAATTAGCATTGGTTTTAGTGGTCGTAATAGAGGGGTTTTACAGGGCTCCAGATAAGAGGGGGTAAAATGAACAAATCCAACACTTTCTCCCTCATTTTACCACCAAATCATATGGTATTACTAGTACTTACTACTCATTAGAATCGTCTTTTTGATACGATTCTAATGAGTAGTGACACCATAGGGTTTAATTGAGAAATAAATATTTTAGTTTTTGAAAAACTCCCCTTATCTGGAGCCCTGTATGGGGTTCAATGAAAGGTGAACTCACCACTATTGACCTGTCCAGCAGGTCTGTGGTCCAGCCACGTATCATTGTTTGATCTTGAACGTCTGTGTCGAAGATTGTACTGAGGAATCTGAAGAGATAATATACAACCCACATGTAACATTTTCACCCATTATTCCATAGATTATATAGAGGATATATAGGATCTGTCATGAGTCGATGTTTAAGACAAGCTGATCTCAAACAAGTCTAGAATTGAAATGTTATTAAGCGAGCCTTGGCGAGCTAAAAAACCTTTTCTATTCTAGAGGAGTTTGAGATCAACTTGTCTTAAACATCGACGAGTGACAGATCCTTTTTCTAACATTACCAACGATTTAAGCTATTTTTAAAGCAATGTGCATTTTTTTAACCCCGGTGACGTCAAAACGTCGTTATAAATAGTGACGTCATCAAAGTGATCTTACACATGTTGGAGATAAGGATATTCGTCATCATTGTTTGCTATAGAAAACAGGGGTATATCTAGTTATGTGAGAAAATATACAACACACATGAAGCATTTTCTCCCATTATTCCATAGATTATAATAGAGGATAATTGTATCTTTTTGATGTAAGATCAAAATTTAATTATTTGCGTGAATATCAGACATTATGTTTTCACGAGTGGCAAAGCCACAAGTGAAAATTTAAGTCTGATATTCACAAATGTTATAAATTTAGATATTTCACTGAAAAAATACAGTTATTCTATTTATTTCATGGTCTTAAATGATTTTTGGTACTAAATTGTTTGAAAACAGGGTCAGGGTTCCAAACAGTTTGTACAGATAAACATGATCCGCAGAGTTAATACAAGATAGACATTCATAACAATTGTTCTTACCCCTCTTGGTGTTGCTACTGGGGTTTTGGGTGTAGTTCTGGCCTTACCCCCACCATAGCCCCAGGGTCTAGACGTGGGCACAGCTGAGGTGGTTCGGGTTCTTGGTGTGGGCAGACCGATGGAGGATACATCTGACTCTGACCTGGCACTCTGTATGACACCTGCACAAAACAATTGTTAATATGCTTAACTTATTCACCCCTGAAACATTTAATGGACAATTCCAGTTTCAAAACAAGCACCTTAGAGCTGATATCCCCTGCCGCAGCGATTGTCCAGAAGAAAGTGGCAAACTTTAATGTGGGAGGAAGGGGCAAATGGTGATCACCTGTCTTTAAAGATCAACATTCAAAAGCTTTTTACAAAGTTTTATAAAATCCATTCAATTTTGTACATGTTAAAGCCTAAACAATACAAAAAATAAAGCCGTTTGTAGCATTATAAATCTAAGTATGACAGGGGCAGGTAACTCTTGATTCAAATTCAACAGTAATTAAACACTTTCAAGAACTTATAATTGTGTGCAAGTATTATTAAAAAAAATTCAGAACTGTAGAATTTACTAGAGTGTAAACACATTTTCAACTCATCAAGGGCAGAGTATTCTTGACTAATTTGCACATTTTCGACAATAATTGAACTCATTCTATAAATAATAGCCATATATGATTTAAATTTTTTTTTTCAAAATCCATTCACATTTGTACACAATAGCATGTAAACAATAAAGCCATGTTGAGCATTACTAAGTACATAAAGGGCAGATAACTCTTGCCACAAAGTATCCTTTTTTGACAATAATTGCAACCCTTATATTTATATACACCGTGTGTAAGTTAAATCAAAATCCATTAAAGACTGTAGTTTCTAGATGGTAAAAACTGTTAAATTTATGTTTTTTTCGACTCATCACGGGCAGATAACTGTTGACTAGTTTCTCCGTTTTCAAAAATGATAACAATTATTTGAAAACTAATAGCCATACATAGTTTAAGATTTTTTTTATCAAAATCCATGCATATTTATAGATACTAGGATGTAAACAATATTAAAAAAAAGCATTTTCGAGCATTTCTAAGTACATCAAGGGCAGATAACTCTTGCCACAAGTATCCTTTTTTGACAATAATAGCACACCTTCAAGAACTTTTACTTATAGACATTGTGTGCAAGTATCATTTAAATCCATTCATAATTGTAGTTGCCAGAGAGTAAAAACAGTTAAATATGGCATTTTTTACTTATCAAGGGCAGATAACTCATGACTAATTTCTCCGTTTTCAACAATAATCAAATTCGTTTGAAAACTAATAGCCATACATAATTCAAGAAAGTTTTTTCAAAATCCATGCATATTTATAGGCTCTAGTATGTAAAATTATCAAAATAAAGCATTTTCTAGCATTTCTAAGTACATCAAGGGCAGATAACTCTTGTCACAAGTATCCTTTTTTTACAATAATTGCACACCTGCAAGAACTTGTACTTATAGACATTGTGTGCAAGTATAAACGAAATATGTTGAATACTGTAGTTGCTAGAGTGTAAAAACTGTTAAATATGGCATTTTTAACACAAAAAGGGCAGATAACTCATAAATTCCTAAAATTTTCTGAAAAAAAATTCATTTCCCACGGTGCTCTTATGATAACAAATAAGTATACCAAGTTTCATCCAAATCTGTTTATCGGTTTCGGAGATACAGTTGCAGACGGAAAACGTGACGGACGCACGCATGCACGGACGGACAGACCTAAAACAGTATCCCTCTGCCTTTCGGCAGGGGATAATAAGTCCAGGGCTCCAGATAAGAAGGAGTAAACCGAACAAATCCAGCCTTTTCTCACTTATATCAGCACCAAATTCTATGATGTTTCTACTCATTAGAATCGTCTCTTCGAGACGGCTTTAATGAGTAGTCAGTAGTGACACCATAGGGTTCAATGCACAAATAAAGATTTTATTTTTTGAAATACCCACATTTAATCTAGAGCCCTGAAGTCTAGTCCATTTTTTACTATTCTATTTAGGGTTGATTTAAACAATATATTTTAAAATGGCAAACAGTGTAGACCCTGATCAGAGGGCTCCTGAAGGAGCCCTCTGATCAAGGTCAATACTGTTTGCATGGGACAAGTGTAATCCTCACAGGTACACTGTTTGTAATTGATGAGTATACTTGTCACTAGGGTTGAATGTGTTAATACTTGTTAGAAACAAATATAACAACTTGGCACTTGGAAGCATTATTGCATTATATCAAGCAGATATGTACATGTAGTTAGTTTTTGCCTTGCTGTTATCAGGAGGAAAGTTAAATGATACTTAAGATGTTGCTTTTCAGCTACAAACTTTTGGATTTAGCGCAATCAATTTCATTTTTAACTATTTCCAAATGCAATGTATTAGTCTTGCAGGGACCCTATGGAGTTAAAGTAACTAAGATAGACTTTTTTTTGTAATACATCAATTTTATACCTGGAGTAGTGTATGTCCTTGTCTTGACGGTGGTAGATGGGGTTTTAAATGTGCGTGGTTTAGCTGTGGGTGTGTCGGTCTCCAGTACATCTCTCATCAACTTGAACTTGTTCTCTTTCTCCTCAAGGGCCGTGTGCAACTCACACTCAATCTTTCTTCTCTCTTTACTCTGCAATACGGAAACAACTTCAGGATGTACAATGCCATTAAAAATACAAATCTGCTAGAAATATGTTTAATTCATAATTTAGAGTCACTTCATGTTGAAGAATGAAACTCCCATAATCCATTACCCCATTTCTAGTTTTGAAGACAATAAACTTCTTAACCCAATAACCCATAAATATACCCTTTTTACAGCTTTGATTTATCCATACACTAAACTAGTTCTATTTTATACAGTAAATTAATGAAAATTAAACATAAGAAATAGTTTCTTTACACTTGCAGATGGTAGCTTAAAGCAGGCTGAAAGTAAAGCAGAATGCACCTAAAAATGCTTTAAGTAGTCAACTTTCTTCAAATCTTGAAATAGTCTATGGGGTAATGGGTTAAAGAAGGTTGAAAATTAAGTAGAATGCTCCTAAAGAAGCATTCTGCTTTACTTTCAACCTGCTTGAAGCTACCATCTGGAAAGATATTGTAAATGGAATTATGCCTTCTGCGTTTGAAGTTAAAAACTTTCTAGCAGACAACTACTTTATTTAGTTTTTTCAGAAGTGGCTAAGTATAGATGTAAGTAACCACAAGCAGCGGTCTGTTTCACAGTTCATTAATTTTGTAAATTCTACCAATTTCTTTAGTGTAGAAATAATGGTTTACTGAAATAATCAGCGGAAGACTGTAACTCCAGGGCTCCAGATAATTTTGCTTCTAATCAGTACAGTACTGATCAATTTTGAAAACAATCAGTCCCCAGATTTTTTAATCAGTACACATGGATTTGCAATTCATCGGCAGATCGCGGGTTAAATGGCCAACTTTAGAAGAAAGGAAAAATAATACCTCAGTAATTATGCTATACAAAGTTTGAAATAACCTAATAGTTGTAGACCACAAACATCTCCATCCATCAAGAAATCTCAACTTTGTCATACCTTTCTCTACTAGGACACAGAATCACTCAAACTCATTCTTTCCACCACGTACCATCTGACTGGAACAATCTACCACACAGCAATGACAGTCTCACAAGCTTCACTGCCAGCCTCAGATCTCACAACCCCTAACTGCATAGGTTGTTTTTAACCTCTGTTTATAATTGATCTTTCAGCTCTGCATTGTTTATCATTATGTTTACTATTTAACACTGTCTCTGACCTCCCTGTTATTGTCAGAAATTGACAGTAGGGGGTAATAAAGTAGAGGTAGAAGATAAAATGTTAGATTCTTAAAAATCGTAATTTACCTACATGTATGTAAATAGTATCTAACATTATAGCCGCTTATGCGGGTTTTTTTCTCCGCCCATGAAACAACGTTCGAATTTATATTATTCAACAAACTACCACAAGTTTCTTTGTTGTTGTTTCTGCTAAGGTTTATAGTCCCGCATAAGCTTTATCAGATGCGTCATCCCATTGTCTCAGGATTGGGACAATGGTCAGCATCATGCCTATTATTGAGTGGACTTTGATTTTTAAAAGTCTACGACACACGGTATTCCCAGGCGGTCACCCATCCAAGTACTAACCGGGCTCAACGTTGCTTAACTTCGGTGATCGGACGAGAACTGGTGTTTTCAATGTGATATGGCCGTAGACACCATCGGTTTCATTAGGTGTTAGTTCCTTTTAAATCAGATAGCTGACAACCGACGGTGTTCAACGTTCTATCGTTTTCTGACTCTTCCATGCTAAGATTGACATTTTGTTGCGAGGTTTTCAACCAAAACACTTTTCGGAGAACTTGGATTTTATCGTCCATATATCAATGCTGCAGATATAGATGTATATGCGAGTGCGTAGTAACGTCCCTTAGCTAACGGTGCGCAAGTAAAAAATCACCATACGATAAAACGAAGCTTCATTACGAAACCGCAAATCAATCAAATTTGACATGTCGCAGTTGACTATTTGCAAATATCGGTATGACAAAAACTCGGCTTTTGAATTGACAGACGCGTCCCCGAGAATTTCTCGCGTACACAGTACTTCAATATTTTTAAATTAACGCGTACACGGTCAAAACGTTCGCGTATTTCACTGAGTACGCGGGCTTATCTGGAGCCCTGAACTCATTTAATTTATTCTTCCAGTAAAGAAAATAGTTTCATATACAGTATTCCCTCTCTACAACCCTTCCCTCCTTTCAACGACCCTATCCCCCAAAACATGCAAATCTGTCTAGACATTTCGAGTTGCGATATCGTCTGCTTAAAATTGATGTCGGCTGTTTTCACAAAGTTACATAATGGACATTTTGACAGAAAAAAGACTTAATATCGAGTTACAAACAGTTTGAATCCAGATCAGACGCCGCGTTAAGCGGCGTCTGATCTGGTTTCAAGCTGTTTGCAATGAAAGCCAAATTCCCTGCCTATAAAGACTCCCTCCGAACAGCGCACTCATTTATTGTCTCCCATTGGTTGTCGTTGTAGTCATGAATAGATCCTCCATATCTTTCCCACAAGACTAAGAACTCCATACTCATCCTACCAGGTTTTTCTCCCAGTGTATGTTGTTTATCTCCAGCCTCTGTTTGAAGTCATCTTTCATTCTCTCCTTCTCGTTCTGCTCATGACGTATCTTCATGTTCTTGTCATATAGCTACAAAACAAACGACAAGTCTAAAACTAAACTAATTCAATTAACAATTAAAATCGTTTTTAAAACTTGTCAGGGCTCCAGATAAGAGGGGAGTAAACTGAACAAATTCAACATTTTCTCACTCATTTCTAGCCGCCCTTTGTTTGAGTCCATATACCTTATAAGTGATGATGTTTTTTAATTTCTAACCCTATGGTGTCACTACTCATTAGAATCTTCTCTCTGAGACGATTCTAATGAGTAGTAACACCATAGGATTTAAAGTAGAAATAAATATTTTAGTTTTTGAAATACTCCTGTTATCTGGAGCACTGACATGTGCAGTATACAAGAAACTGGTCCCGTCAACATCATGTAGCATATAAACCATCAGATGCAAACCATCTGATATGAAAAAAGATTGTTAGGCCTGTATTTACTTGTATCTATAAATAGGTATATATAATAAAACAATATCTTATTGTTTCTAAAAATTCTTCTTAATGCCTACATAGGGTTTTTATGAATTTAATTGACACTCTGCAATTTCAATGACTATTTATAAGAATAACATCAACTGTCCATTGCTTACCTTGGCTTCAAATTCTCGTCTCATTTTATCAGCCTCACTAAGCTGTTGCTGTAGTGTGCCGGCCTTCTGCTCCAGGGAGCGACACCTCGACTCTAGTTTGGAGGCCACGCCCTCATGTCGCCCATACAGGGACTCCAGCTCCTCGTTTCTCTCCTGTAGCCGCGTGTAGTCATCTTCAAAATTAGACAGACGTGCTCGGAATTGACTGGCTGGAAAAAGCATATAAAGTGTGATTATAGGGGATTTCCACTTGTTCAAGAAAGGTTGCCAGCCCTTTTAGGAAGAAATAACAATTTGAATTGTCTGAAATACTCCAATTATCTGCAGCTCTGTAAACCACGTTTTAACTTTGAAATACAGGTAAGTTTGCCTTGTTTAGAAGCATAGCAAGTTTTGTTTGCTAACGTCCGTTTCAGCCATCTATGGGCTGATTGGAAGCCCCAGAGAGAGGTGAGCGGATACAGAGAACCAGGGCGTGATGCCCTACTCTTATTATCGAAAGAGTTCCCTGGTTGTTTTAGATGCCAAGTACAAAGCACTCATACATCGGATCTCCGTTTATAAAGTCTCATTTGAATGACTTGGTCCGGCGGTGGGAGATCAAACTCGCAACCCCTGACGTCGTAAGCCGGTGCTTTACCCCCTGATCCCAAACTACGTCCGCCGGTGAGAAGAGACATAGCAAGTTTGATTTATCAATATCCAACTTATCAAGGAATGGAAATAAGGAGAGGCAAAATGAATTGAGAATGTAGACTTACTTTTTGCCATGAAGTCAGTGACGAGGACTTGTCGTTTGGCATCTCTCTCCCCCAGGAACTGGATCAAGTTCAGTAAAGTCATCTTGTCATTACAGTCTATCATCTATACAAAGGAATATAATGACGTTATCAAATTGATCTCACACATGTTGGGGACAAGCATATTCCCAATCGTTCTTCGCTATTGAAAACAGGGGTAGTTATGTGAGAAAAATATTTCAAGTCATTTTGAGTATGATACAAAAATCAGTTACTTTTCATTTCTATTACAGTGAAACCCCTCTAAACCGGACATTTGTGGGGACAACAAAAATGTCCAGTTTAGAGGGGTTTCCGGTTGAGAGGGGTTTTGACCTGTTTCTAGTATGGAAGATAGCTGACCACTTAAAGCAGGTTGAAAGTAAAGCAGAATGCGCTTTAAGGCGCATTCTGCTTTACTTTCAACCTGCTTTAAGCTATCATCTGCTAGAATTAGGACTGCAACGGTTCACCGAATTTCGGTTATTTTCGGTTCGTTTGTCTCGGTTCGAGTTTCGGGTCGGCACCGCAAATTTTCGGTTCGGTGCGTCGATGTATGGTAAATTACACTAGACCGCTAATTTACCAATCAGCGTGCAGTCTGCTTGTATATTTTTGATGGTCAGACGTTCCAAAATGTAAGGTTAAATCACAGTTCTAACCTTTTCTTCTTGCAGTAATTTAAATAGCTCGCTTCTCGTCTGTCTCATTCTTTTCATATCGGCTATTTATAATTCCGGGAAACCCAGCACTTAACGCATGCGCACGATTGATAGCCAGGCTTCAAAGGTACCAAAGTCCAATCAGCATCAGAAAAAGGGTAACCAGTCTATTACTTAGCGACCGCAAATTGCGAATGGCGATGTAAATAATTAAACTGAAATATTATTAACTTTTTCAGTAAAATAATAATATAATTGGAGCTAGGTAGTTCTTCTAGCGCTTATAAATAGAAGGCTGATGAGGCATTTAAGGAAGACCAGCCAGAATGACAAACAAAATAGACTGAAAGCTTAGTTACGAAACTTCAATGAAAAACAGGTTGGGACGAACCACGCCTTAAATTCGCTACAATCTGTCCTAAAATGGTAGAAAGAAATGCACATCTTTCTCGTACATATGATAAAATTATAGATGACAGTGATAGCGTTTTCGAAAAAGTGTGTAGATCTATTGTCTGCATAGACATGTGCCAGTAAATAAGAATTTTTTTCTGTTTGATTTTATCAAGTTCTTATCCTAATACCCGAACCGAAATAACCGAAAAGGTCTACTCGAACCCGAACTGAACCGTGAAGTACCTGAACCGTTGCAGCCCTAGCTAGAATGTACAAACTATTTTCTTCAGAGTAAGAATAAACCAAAGACGTAATAAGGCGTATTTATGGTGTAAAGGGTTATGATAAAGAAGAGTTGGAAACCGGACCAAAGTTTGTGTCCGGTTTAGAGGGAATTCCGGTATTTAGAGGTTCCGGTTTAGAGGGGTTTCACTGTACATAAAATATCTTCCCATCTGTAACTACATCAACTGTTTTACAATTTTTGACTTCTGAGTCATATTACTCATTTAAACATGTTTGATTATCATTTCTCCACTGAAGAAAATAGTTTCAACTTTTAAAAGTGGTGAATATGCACCACAAGAAATTTTTCCTGTATCCTAGCAGATGGTAGCTTAAAGCAGGCTGCTCCTAAAGGATTGATGAGTTGGGTTTTACGGCACTGCGACACAAAATAGGTCATATAGCTTCGAGGAATGATGAGGGATGATAAGATGAGATGATGATGATTTCAGGAAGATGATTTCGGCTAATCCCATTTGTCCGAAGCGGCGCATCATGTGAATGGGATGAAAACCATTGTCCTGTTTACCTTTTAGTTCTTGGCAGAGGGGATAATCTCGGTCTAATAAACAGAAAAGATTCCCTACGACAAATCTGCTTCACATTCAGCCTGCTTTTAGCAACTATCTGTCCCCAAAACACCATTCATTCTGTCCCCAAAACAGAAAGCTATCTATGGTTTGGTTTCTGACATCTATGGGCTTATTGGACGCTAGTGCTGAAACGGTTACCAGAAATTTGTAACCGGTTAATCGTTGCTCGTAACCGGGGTTAACCGGTTAATCGAGACTTGAATATGCCGAGTTGCTGACTGACACAGCATTAGTTAGTAAGGTTTGGAAGTTACATGTGTACACGGTAACGTTCAACTGTTTTACCTATACATGTAAACATTTACATATTTGGAGACCGTTTGAAAATAATAAAGTCTTGATGCCAAAGAATTGTCTAATTATTTTACCATGCATACCGACGTAGGTCCATAATAAATTGCAAAGAGAAAAGAAATATTGATTTCATAAAATACACTTACTGCATGAATCTGTTGATCAATATATCGTTTAAAAGAGCCGCTATTCGAGGTCTTCTCTAAAAATAAGTTACTCCAAGACACGAAATAATTGTGCGCGGCCAAATATTAAGACTAATCTCGCATGGTGTTATAGATAATTAATTGGCCCCATGATGTTCTAAAAATATATTTGAAATTCACATGCGGATTTTCCTAGAAATTCCCTACATGAACGTCATATATAGCTACTAGGGTAGAACTCAAAAGCAAACCGAATATTTCGAGGTCAGAAGGTTAGTAAGCGTGTTAAGTTCAACTGTCAAAGTAGCGAAGGAAACATAATTTCGAAGACAAGTTTGTTGTAAATTAAAACTGTTCCATCGGCATTTATGTAAAGACAGGTAAAAAAGGGGTTCTTTAACTCAACTTAAAATAAAATGACACAATGCAGCGAGTATTCAGTGTTGAAAACACTTGAAACGTATATTGAATTGTGCACATTAAACACTTTGTTTTTCGGCATCGTGTTGTGTATTGACTATTGAGCTCCATGTACACGTTTACATAAATCAGGAAATGCCCAACCCTTATCAGTCAACACGGATATTTCTATATGCTACTGTATTTCAAAACTTAAATATCATGTATATCTTAGAGTAAATGACTTCAATAGAACGGAAATCATATCTGAAGGCTGCAGCTTCCGACAAATGGGGCTTCACTTTTGTTATACAAAATGGCTTCCGAGTAACCGGTTACCGACTTTGTAACCGGTTAATCGGCAGTTCATAACCGTTAACGGTTACCCGGGTAATCGTTTCAGCACTATTGGACGCCATAGAAAGACTGGAGTAGATACAGAAAACCTGGGCGTGATTCCCTACCCTTATTATCGACAGAGTTCTCTGGTTCTTTTGGATGCCCAGTGTAAAGCACCGATACATTGGATCTCGGTGTGGAATGTCTTAACCAAAGGACTTGGTCCGACAGGGTATCGAATTCACGACCCCTGGTACCACTGGACCATGTCCACCAGTCCAACTTACTATCTAATTACAGGCCTTTTTCTGGTCATTTTGGGAAAACTGCAATGTCTGATTTGGGGAAATTTTATCACGACAAATCAAATGACTTGGGAAGATTTGTTTTTGCAACTGATTTCAATTATTTATTGAGAATTATTTTTACAATTTCTCATTGGGAATGGGTCCGTTTGGATCCACCAGAAAAAGGCTTGAATTATATATGGAGTAAAGGGTTAATAAAAGAATTGAAACTAATACCTCTAGGTTGGGGAAGTCGGGCCCAAGGGAGTAGCTCAACGGTGGTGGAGGTGGCGGAGAATCTGTAAAACGAAATACAATAGATAATGTTCCTTGCTGACAATTGAACATGGAAGAGCAAAGACAAGAACCTCATGCAGAGCTCCAGATAAGGGGAGTGTTTCAAAAACTAAAATCTTTATTTTTGCATTAAACCCTATGATGTTACCACTCATTAGAATCGTCTCTTCGAGACGATTCTAATGAGTAGTAACACCATAGGATTTGGTGCTGAAATGACTGAGAAAATGTTGGTTTTGTTCAGTTTACCCCCTCTTATCTGGAGCCCTGCTCATGACTGACAAACTCGTCCAAGGTGTTCTAAAACGGAATATAGGGTTTTTCTTCCTTATATAACAGGTACCGATAAATGGACCCATTCCAAATTGCCAAAATTGACCATTTTTCCTAATTGGCTCAGACCAAACCCATTCCCAACAGGCTGAAGAAAAACCCTTGATTGTAAGGTATGGACAAACAAAAAATATAATACTATTATCTATATCAATGCCATCCTTTTATGGCTGAGGGCATCATAAAATTATCAGCCTGCTTTTTGGTACAATCTTCTAGGATATAGAAAATATTTCTTATGTTACACATTCTGTATAAAGTGGTATAAATTTCAGTGAAGGAATAAATTAACCCTTAGCCTGCCACTCACGACTATAGCTCCATATGCAAACAGCTTGGATCCAGATGAGACGCCGAGTAACTCGGCGTCTCATCCGGATCCAAGCTGTTTGACACTCGGACAACATTTTCAGCAATTTTGAGCAACTTTGAAGCACTTTGAAACTTGAAGCAGACGAGAAATATAGCAGACGACAATTTATTTGGCGGGCTAAGGGTTAAATGTGCTAAAAAGTGCTTCTATGGGGGAAGGGTTAAAAGGGAAAGAATGCTTTCTCCCTTATTTGGGGTTTACCCTATCACTTATTTCAAACTAACCTCGTCGCTCTTGATCTTCTATAAGTTTCTGTTCTCGGAGTTTCTCTGCCAGTCGTCGGCGACCAGGCGTCAGTCCCAGATCAAACTTCACTTGTTGTGATCGCTGTACAAGTATCTCCTGTGACATCTCAGCAAACTTCATCACATGCTGTAAGAACAGAGCATTGTCTAGTTAACCCTTTACTCCATGTAAAACTAGATGGCCAACTGCAGTTTCCAATTAAATCTAGTCTTAAACCCTTTGAACCCTAGTCCTGCATATAGGCGTCTTTTTCAAACAGTGTACACGTGAATAGTACACCTGTCCAGGGTTATAGATACGGTTTTGCATTAATTGGGTATTTACTCCCTCTATTTTCTAAGAATTGGGTTTTCTGAATTTCAATTGAGTATCCAAAAAAACGTTACTCCATCAATTTGATATGAATTGCTTTTTTAATCTATTTTTTTTTTCATTTAATACAAAACACAAGCTGATTGTTTGATGTACTGTACCCTCGTTTGCCCACACTCGATAATTTCAGTTTCGATCTCATTTCAACACAAATGCAACAGCTCATGTTTGTGTAGGAAAACTAGGATTCATTAATTTTCAGCCACAGAAACTTTAAAAGCCATTCCAGGATTCCTTTACCGTAACTTTGCTAACTTTAGCACTGGTGACTTACAGATTCGGGACAAAAGATCGTAACATTAAACAACCTCTTTTTTGGCTGTTACATGCATCATTCAAAATTTCATTCACGACACTGTTACAAATTATTTCTGGTTCGTTCGCGGAAGGCTGAACGTAATTGAATAATGTGGGTTTTTTGTTGCGCTTTTTCCGTCCGCGCGATGCCATTTTGACAGAAGAAATTCTGGCAGACGATGTGACTGGTTTACTAATTAAACGAGCTAACAAAAAGCGGCGCTGCATAAATCCTATAGGCTATTATTTGGAAATAAATAAACAGTCTAACCGGTGTATCGGTAAAATACTTACCCGGTGTCGTAGTAAACATCCCGTCATTAAACTTGAGAAATGCGACTAATTGCGTACGATACGCGCCTGCTTGAATTCTTTTGCGTAAACCCTTTCAATAATTGATTTTTAGTACGCATGGATTTGAAAGTAATTGCTTTTCTACTGTATTTAATTGCGTATTTACGCAAATACGCGCCTTATCTATAACCCTGCCTGTCCTATGCAAACAGTGAAGACCCAGATCAGAGGGCTCCTAAAGGAGCCCTCTGATCAGGGTCTTCACTGTTTGTCATAATGCCAAACATTGACAAAAACCCTTAAAAGTCAGAAATGAACTAGACTAAAATGGAAACTGGAATTGTTTATTTAATGTTTCAGGGAGCAAAGAGTTAAGCAGGATGAAAGTATTTAGCAAAGTGCTCCTTTAGGAGCTGTCTGCTTTCATTTCATTTTGCTTTAAGCAGTATCCTTGTTACCAAAACTTTACACAGGCTAAAGCATAATCTATTAATGTGACTGGTGGGCTTCCTTCATATTTCTGTTGGCACATGTTTATGACTGTACAAATTTGGAACTATTTTCTTCAGTGGAAAAATAAATCAAATGCATCAAAAAGGCACTTATATCAGGGAAAGGGTTAATCAAGTCAGACTAATCATTTCATACTTACAATCGTTTCATCGAACTCCTCCGCCTTTGGGTTCACGCACACGATCATCTTAACCTGGCCGTCACCATCAAAGTAGTTCTTGAACAAGTGGGTGAGTTTGGAGTCTCTGTAGGGAACCAGTTTATTAGCACCGGTATTCTGGTTATCTCTAAGAGCCTCTAGACAGGTTCTGAGGGCCATCAGCGTCTGGTTGATGTTTCCTGTATAAACAAGGGGTTATTATAAATAAATGGTTTATTTGTTACTTAACCCTTTGAACCCTAGTCCCGCATATAGGAGTCCTTTCAAACAGTGTACATGTGAATAGTACACTTGTCCTATGCAAACAGTGAAGACCCAGATCAGAGGGCTCCAAAAGGAGCCCTCTGATCAGGGTCTTTACTGTTTGTCATAATGCCAAACATTGACAAAAACAACCCTAATAAGTCAGAAATGAACTAGACAAAAATGGAAACTGGAATTGTCCATTTAAAGTTTCAGGGAGGAAAGAGTTAACCCAGTTCTTGGCTGTATTGTTCTAATATAATATTTCACTTTTGTCAGATTTTAAGGTGTGTGTTCGGTTTTTGTTTGATTATTTTTTGTTTGTTTTTTAAAATTATGCTAGATATTTAAGTAATATTTAAACAAACAGTGCAGACTCAATCAGAGGGTTCCTTTACGAGCACTCTGATTTGGGCAGTGTTCCCATTCACTTACAATCCTACGTTTTTCACGTACAAATGACAAGGTTCACGTTCAGATTTTCGAGCAATGGTTTCTCTCTACGTTCTTAAAACGTAAAGAAAAACTCAGAAACTAAAACCAACAAAACAGAATTGGAGTCTTTTCGCTCCCGTAAAAACGATATCCAACGGATTTTTTCCAAACCTTCGTGGTTTCCCAGTAAAACGTCTGCGCAGGTAATGACAGTTATGCACATAAACTAAAAATAGAAGACTGTTTGATTGGTTCGGCATTTTTCGCCGCTCGGAAGGATTCGGAAATACCGAATCTATTTTGTCTCTTGCATGTTGCCGAGAACGATAATATCAAAGGTTTCCGAGCGTACTTCTGTGTCGCCTGTCTTTCAACAGCATGGTTCCGATCATCGACAACCAATAAAGCTATGGCTGAAAAGAATTTGTTTCAATCCACGTTAACAAATTATTAGCAAACATGGTAAACTTGCAACCAGTTCCTAGATAAGAATCGAAGCCGAGACAGTATCCGCGCATGCTTCGTACGACTTCTGGTTAACATAATGAGGCTTTCATTCATCATTGGAAAACTTATTAAGATGTGGTATTTATGTTGAATTCGAGAATTATTTTTGACCAGGTAAACTAAAACATTTATTTAATTTCTAATTTGGTTAACGTTGGCAGCTTAAAACCAATTTTAACGCTTAAATTCAAGAATTAGTTACTCGCTTATTTTCCCGCCATTCGTTGACACCCGCGGCGGTTTACTACACACTCCATATTTGGAATATGTAGTAAAAGGTTATGTGACGTATGTTTCCCAAATGACCGACCATCCCTCGAAGAATGGTGGCCGTTGTGACTGTAGTAAATTAACTCACATTTAGACGCAAGAAACCTATTTTTACACACCCACAGTGTAAGAAAATGCATTCCAAACTGATGCAGTTACGATATCGCAACTAGAATCAGTGTCCTCGATAAATGAACGAAAATCACAAATCTTTTAGTGACGTTTCAAGTGTTACAACTGGTGACTTAAATAAAAACTTCATGAATATTTTTTTGTTTATCGTGCTGAATCTTTGCAAAATCTTATGGAAATTCCATTTATCCTGTCAATATTTGTTCCACAGTTTTTTCCTCTCTCTCTGAATTATCAGTCTACAAACAATGGACCGGGTTCTGCAGTTGGACCACACTGAATATCACGGAATAATAATAATAAAAAAAAGTTCTATAATCTTTATTTTTATTGCATTTAAAGCCTACTAAACATTTAATGTTATACAAAGTGATAGTTCAATGCACCCTGTGTATTGCAAAGAAAAACATTGTTTGACCCAAATTTTCACTCAAAACCCCCAGTTTTCATTCAAAACCCCCAACTTTTGGAAATTGGGGTCAATTGGTTTTTTTGAAAAACCCCAGAAAAAATTCCTGGTGGGAACACTGTTGGGTCTACTGACTCTATTTACAAAGTATTCATACCAGTAAATTGACATCAAGCATAGAATGGGTACACATAACAAAAGTGCTTCCTCTGAAAATAGATTCCTTGACCCATTTATGATTACCCATAGCCTGTATCTAGGTTTATAGACAAGAGATCACTTAAAGCTGGTTGTAAGTAAAGCAGAATGCGCCTTAGGTGCATTCTGCTTACTTTCAACCTGCTTTAAGCTACCACCCACTAGGATATAGAAAATATTTCTTAAGTGGTCTACTTTAAACGAAAGATAGATATTATAAGATTTGTCACATGACCTTTTAAGACAACATTTCATTTAATGTTGCTGTCAGACTACAAAGCTCAAGTAAAGTATAAGTTACTATGATATAAAATCAGTCACCAAAAAATAAGTACAGTCAAACTTTGATATCTCGAACTCGGTTTAGTTGAACATACCCGTATTTCAAAGTTAAAATGTGGCTAAGCCACGTTTTAACTTTGAAATATGGGTATGTTCGACTTAACCCAGCATGAAATAATGCAGTTCATGTGTCGAAATACCTGATAGTTCGAGTTAAGCGAGGATAGGATATCGAAGTTCGACTGTACCCCTACAAAAACTAGAAGGGTGTATCATAATTATAAAATCCTATTTACATACCAGCTTCTTTCAGCCTGTCTCCTTGATTTTTGGTTCTTCTTACTCTTTCACTGCCAGCTAGATCAACAAGTGACAGTTGAGATACACACACTTTGTCTATATCCTGAAACAAATGTAACAAGTTCTAAATAATATATGGACCATTAATAATAGATACAATATCTGCCAGCTAGATCAACAAGTGACAGTTGAGATACACACACTTTGTCTATATCCTGAAACAAATGTAACAAGTTCTAATTAATATATGGTCTATTAATAATAGATACAATATATGCCAGCTAGATCAACAAGTGACAGTTGAGATACACACACTTTGTCAATATCCTGAAACAAATGTAACAAGTTCTTAATAATATATGGACCATTAATAATAGGTACAATATCTGCCAGCTAGATCAACAAGTGACAGTTGGGATACACACACTTTGTCTATATCCTGAAACACATGTAACAAGTTCTAATTAATATATGGTCTATTAATAATAGATACAATATCTGCCAGCTAGATCAACAAGTGATAATTGAGATACACACACTTTGTCAATATCCTGAAACAAATGTAACAAGTTCTAAATAATATATGGACCATTAATAATAGGTACAATATCTGCCAGCTAGATCAACAAGTGACAGTTGGGATACACACACTTTGTCAATATCCTGAAACAAATGTAACAAGTTCTAATTAATATATGGACCATTAATAATAGATACAATATCTGCCAGCTAGATCAACAAGTGACAGTTGAGATACACACACTTTGTCAATATCCTGAAACAATTGTAACAAGTTCTAATTAATATATGGACCATTAATAATAGATACAATATCTACCAGCTAGATCAACAAGTGACAGTTGAGATACACACACTTTGTCAATATCCTGAAACAAATGTAACAAGTTCTAAATAATAGCTTGTTTTGCTTGTTAACGTCCGTTTCTACAATCTATGGGCTAATTGGAAGCCCCAGAGAGAAGGGAGCAGGTACAAAGAACACAGGTGCAAGGCTCTACTCTTATTATCGAAAGAGTTTTCTGGTTCTTTTAGATGCCCAGTGTAAAGCACCGATACATCGGACCTCTGTTTGTAAAGTCTCATCTGAAGGACTTGGTTCGGTGGGGGATTGAACTCATGACCCCTGATGTCGTAAGCGGGTGCTTTACCCCTCGACTACGTCCGTCAGTCTCTAAAATATATGGACAATTAACAGATCCAATATTTATTAACTTACTACCTTATAAGTACACCTTTAAATCATTCCTCTTCTGTAGAAAAATAGTTCACCTTTATACAGCTATGAATATGCACCATAAGAAATATTTTCAACATCTTAGCAGTTGGTATTTTAAAGCTGGCTGCAAGTAGAGCAGAATGAGCCATAAGGCACATTCTGCTCTACTTTCAACCCACTTTAAGTGGTCTCCTATCTCAAATACTAGAAACAGTCTATGGGGTTATGGGTAAAATAGATACAATATTTAGTAAATAGAGGATCTTACATGAGTGTTCATTAATTATCAATTTTAATAAACGTGTTGACTAAAACAATATGATGTGAGCCTTTTAAAACCCTATTAAGTCAACTGAATCTGTAGTTTGTAGGTCTCCCAAGCCATATGTATATTTCTGCCAAAAAAAGTGATGTTGTTTATAGTAACGTCATGGCAAATGACGTCATTTTGTGCCCGCGTCATGCAGCGCTTGTGAATGAACAGGTAGGACCGGAGCCCAAATATTGATATTTCACTATCATTTATTGAATGGCTTTATTACACTGCCAGGGACGGCTTTATGTGATAATATAGCTTAAAACATGCTATGCTGGAAACCGACACAACAGTTTGTATACTTTGCAAACAGTATAGACTCTGATCAAAGGGCTCATGAAACTTTGATTGATTCTAATCACTATATACATGTATATGCTTCCTGTATCTATCTTTGGCAAATAAATGGATAAGACTAAATTAGATACTGAAGTTGCCAAATAGAAGTTTCAGGGATGAAGAAGATCAATCTCTACCTGTAACACTTCCTGTCCACAGGGGTCTAGAGGAGCTTGGACAAGACGGATATTGAAGATACTGTGACTTCTACTGGACTCTGCATTCAGGGCTGTATGGGCTACCTTTCTTCTCCTCTGACCTGTTGCAAAATAAACATCAGATCTATCACAAATATACATGTACTAGTAATTTATCATCCCAACTATCACATGATCCTGTGTGCCCAATTTATTTGAATGGTAACCATTAAAGCTTGCTTAAAGATATTAACTTGGAAAAATGTGGCAGACAGACAGATATTTAAACAATTTGCCCCAAACATGTCATTCTTGAGCATTAAAAGTAAATCTAAGAATTTCAATGATTTAATATTAATAGCCCAGACCTGAACAATATACATTTGTTTCATAGGTACTGAGGGAACAGTCAAATCATTGACCCGTGGTAGCAGGGAAGACCTTGAGAACTGTTGCCCGAGGCCAACGGCTGAGGACAGTTCTCAAGGTCTTCCCTACTACCGAGGGACAATGGTTTGACTGTTCCCGAAGTAACTATCAAACAAATGATTTATTGCCTGACCTCTATTTAAGCCAGGCTGAATGAATGGCTAGATCTAGATCTATCTAGATATACAAGATTTGAACAACACGTATCTATAAATTCTAGAGATGATCTTACATGTATATTTAATCTTAATTCAATTCAATACAACAACTGAATGTGAACATCACTGTTTTGTAAAAAAGATGTCTAATATATTCATATTTTCAATTACGATTGAATTATTATTGTTTCTTATTGACTGAAATTGATTGACACTTTGTCGCAATTACGTCATGTATAATATGACGTCATTTATTTTTGTAATGTCATAATTTGTTTAAAAAAAAGGAAGACGTTAGATCTGCAAGCGGTTTATCGCTTTTATTGGGAGTTACTCTTAATTTTAGGTCTGGAACTATATAGCCTTTTAAGGGGATTGTTCAGGAGAGAAAAAAATGACCGGATCAACTCCGCAAAAGGCTAGATCCTTAAACAAAAATCTGTATCAAAAAGACGCCTTATTTGGTCCCGCGATGCAGAAAAGTTTTGCGCACCATTTTCGCGCATGTAACAGTGCTATGTAACAGTCAACTGTTGCCCGCTGGCCTCAGTCTGGTAAATATTTCGGAAAACAGTCACAAATGCTTAATATTCACTTAAATAGAGAGTCGGGTAATAAATTAAATCGACTAATGCTTTTAACTAAATAACAAATAATTATAACTTGTAAACAATTTTGTTTAAGAGTACATCATAATGACAACTATCAGGTGCAACAAAAATTTAGTGTTTGGCCTACTTTTTCAACCAATCAGCAAGCCACAAAATTCAAATTTTCGCTCGGTTTAATTATTAAGTCAACGGGATTTAACGAGATTTGGCAATTTAATTATGAAGTGTTGGAGACTTGGATTTAGACGTTAGCAAGCATTGCGCATGTGTTAATATTTCGGTCAGCTCCGCCCATGGCGTGACTTTTAAGCCTTTTAGTACGGGAAATCCATTACACAGCAAAGTGCATATAGATATATCTACATGTACAATTCAATTTCGAGGAAAATAATGACATTTTGTAGATCGCTAGTCGGAAGAAAATTGTGAAAATCATTCAAATTTTGTTTAATCTTTAGGAGGGGGGAACAAGAAAAAGAAAACACAATATAATTAAAACAGAATTCTTACCGTAATTAACAAAACCAATATCTACAAACCATTGTCAATCACGGCGAAAACACTAAAGACATGCGTCTGCATAATGCAAGATCGAAATAATGCAGAAAGCTCAATTATGAGTTTTCTGCATTATTTCAGGGCTCCAGATAAGAGGGAGTAAACTTCACAAATCCAATATTTTCTCTCACTTATTTTAGCATCAAATCCTATGGTGTTACTACTCATTAGAATTGTCTCTCCGAGACGATTCTAATGAGTAGTGACACCGTAGGGTTTTAAGCAGAAATAAAGATTTTAGTTTTTGAAATACCCCCTTATCTGGAGCCCTGTATTTTGTGCTGCATTAAGCATTAAGACGTCAATAACTATTCTTTTTCCATCGTTTTTTAAGTAAATCAAAATTGCCATGCGCCATGTTGCTGCGTAATAAAACACACAATATTTGTAACAGGCTGTGTAAACATCTGTCGGCGGAGAAAAATATGTAAATGAAGTGAAGTGACGTCATATGTGGGCGGGTCAAACACTAAAATGGTTAGAGCTTATTTCAACGCTTCTTAATAATTAAGAAGCCAAATTCGGTCGCAGGCTCCCTCATTTGTTGGCTTCTTAATCATTAAGAACCATTGAAATAAACTCTAACTATTACATAGGATCTGTCATGAGTCGATGTTTAAGACATGAAGATCTCAACTTTGTCTAGAATTGAAATGTTATTGAGGGAGCCTTGGCGATCTTATTAACTTTTCTATTCTAGACAAGGTTGAAATCAACTTGTCTTAAATATCAACGAGTGACACATTCTTTTTCTCATATAACCGACGATTTTAAGCTATTTTCTAAAAGCAATAGGCCTTTTTGGAATTCCAGTGACGTAATAACGCCTTTATAGTGACTTTTGAGTGAAGATTTCAAATTGATCTCACACATGTTGGAGACAAGAATATTCGCGATCGTTGTTCGCTATTGAAAACAGGGGTAGTTATGTGAGAAATTGTTGTCTCAATGCTCAGGATGATCCATTTTGGTAAGGTGTTTCTAATACAGAGCTAAAATTACTTGGATTGTTACTTTTGAGAATATCTCACTCTCTTCAAATCTTGAACATAGAATCTAACCCTAATTACAAGGTGAGTATTGCCAAACATAAGAGCAGCCTGGGCAGATTAATGTACAGTTTCTGCTGTAGAAGTATGGCTATTTCAAACTTTACCTTTAAACATGACTTCAAATGCCTCCTCTGGACTCTTGATCTCTATTTCTGTACAGTTCATTACATACATACTGTCCACTGCATCGGTACGCAGAATCTTTGTCTGTGGGGGTCTAAGGAAAAATACAGGAAGAGGTCAGAGATGATGAGGCAATTTTAAGCCTTGACTCCATAGATACAAATTTTAGCACATTTAATTTATTCCTCCATTGAAGAAAAAAGTTCCCAATTTGGTAAGTCATGAATATATACCAGAAATATTTTCTATAATATTCTGGCAGAGGGTAGCTTAAAGCAGTTTGAAAGTCAAGCAGAGTGCACCTAAAGGCACATTCTGCTATACTTTCAACCTGCTTTAAGTGGTTGCCTGTCTTCAATACTAGAAACAGGCTACAGAGTAAAGGGCTGATGCATAGCCACACCATTGAGTTTTGTAGAAACATAGAAAGTATTGCAAATATTCAGATGGTTCACTGGCTCTTAGCCGAAGCCATCACATACATACTGGTACGGCAGTTTCAGAGATTCAGAAGAAACTCTTTTTTTTTTAAAATACCCCCCTTTATCTGGAGCTCTGATGGTAAAGTATTAAACTCACCTGTAACCTGTGATGGGGTCATAGGGCAACTCCTCCAGCAGGTCATACACATAGTTGTTATAGATTTCTATGTAGGACACAAACACTCCATATGTGTTGTCCTCGTCCACGTCTTCTACACGGCTAGGATCTATCATACGACCACCGTCTTTGCCAAACTCATACCTATCTCTACAAAAAACCAAGGCGTTATACTTTCCCGTTTATACAAAATGGAATGGAACAGCGTTACAAAATGGCAAAGTCTTGAAATTTTTGTGCAAACATGTAAAAAGCTAACAAACAGTTACTTGGCTTCTCAATGAGTTGATGAATTGGGTTTTATGGCACTGCGATACAAAATAGGTCATATAGCACCGATGATTGATGAGGGATGATGAGATTAGTATGATTTCAGAAAGATGATTTGAGTAACTGTCATTCGGTACGACGCAGTAGATGGGATCAAAACCATCGACCTGCCTTTCTTTTAGTTCTTGGCAGAGGGGATAATCTCGGTCTGATAAATATCTTAACAATTTGCTATGACAATTAAGCCCCCAAACCACGACAAGGTAGGAAGGTCTCCAGGGATCTCAATGAGTTAACTGTAAACACAGGTGGAAGATTAATGTAAGACAACAGTAATGCATATAAAGTATAAAGTTTCTTAATGAGCTTTCTGCATTACCCCTTTCCTTCATTATATTAACCCTTTACCCCAACGCCTGTTTCTAGTTTTGATGACATGACAGGTGACTACTTAAAGCAGGTTGAAAGTAAAGCAGAATGCGCCTTAAGGCGCATTCTGCTTTACTTTCAGCCTGCTTTAAGCTATCATATGCTAGGATATAGAAAAGTTTTCTTTGAATACCTGACCAAGACTGTATAAATTGGATTTTTTTTCTTTAGTGGATGAATTAATTAAATGCACTAAAAGACACTTCTAATGGGGGGGGGGGGGGGGGGGGGGGGGGGTGTGTGTGTTAAGAAATCATCCCTCCTATGAGCTCTGTTTACCACTTCCTTGAAGAATCGATGAGAAAATAGAATATAACTGTTTGGCACATAGAACTATGTTCAGTTTTGTAAAGTGTTTTTCAGAGACTTCCGAGTTTTCAGAGATTAAACCATAGATATCTTAAAATAACCTAGATCGGCTATAGGCCAATCAGCGACGGTCATCGAGAAGCCATCTTGATGCGTGTATGCTACTCATATTCCAATGGTCAGGTGCACGTCGTATTGCGGTAGATTAATGATGTTACATGCTGTGCGCAGTAATCCCGTCTACGTTGACGGTGCGTCATTGACTACAGAAGTTGCTAAGAACCTTTCCATAGTTGCTATGATTAACCGATGATTTTATTCAGTTATATAAGAATTACCATCAGTTTGTGCTTATTATCGTTTGATTGTCGTCTTACGAAGCATATTTGTGTTACAAGATGTATGTAGTACAAATTCATTCTTAAATGAAAGTAATTCATATTTTGTCTCCGGAGGGAAAGTGTATGATACACGTATCAAGATGGCATCTCTCTGACCGTCGACCAATGGGAGTTCAGCGCTAGGTGGCCGATCTAGTCTCTTAAGATATCTATGGATTAAACAGTGAGTACTTACTTGTTTCTTGGGGTGCCCGGTGTTTTTGGGGTTAGCCCCGGCAGGATGTCCCTCCTTTGTCTCTCCATCATGGCATCAGCCTCTGTCTGTATCTCAAACCCATTCATCTTGTCTGGCTTGAAGATCTGTTTATTACATAAACGTGCAAAATATAGAGGTCCGTAAAAATCGTATGGCCCACTGGGCATATATTTTTTACTAATTTTCAAATCACCAAAACACTGTACTACTACGCCGACTGTAAAGAATCTTGACAAACTTTGATCACCACTAGATATTTAACATTTTCAAGTGTCCTAAAACATTATCCGAGCAGTCCCGAAAACTCAGGCTGCAAATCAGGCTACGTAGAGCTGTAGTATTAACAGTGACTCAGACTGGTTTTTTTCAAATTTAGATGTTACAATTATAATGACGTCATGTTGCTATAATGATGTCATTTGAAAACAAAACTATATTCTTAATGTCAAATGATTATTTTTAGTCAATTAGAACAATTGTATATTAAATTTTAATTTAAAATTTGAATATGGTATCAGAGATGTCTTTTCACAACACATTGATGTTGATTTTCTTTATTTTAGTTTGATAGGGTTTTTTATCTACAGATGAATAAAACTGAATAACACCTATGACAAATCGTTTTCCTAAGAGCCAAGGGCAAAAGTGAAAGTAAGACTGTTCGGATTTTCGTGTCATTTGGTGTTTATGTGCTTAAAATAGGATATCAAATTTGTGTGTTTTCACTTTTCAGTCATGAATTTATTGAACTCGTTGGATAAACTAATTTGTCACTCGTCAATATTATTTAAAGTGAGCTTAAACAATGCATGTGGGGGGACTCAGGCAGTTCTTATCGAATTTTTTTTTTAATTAAGAAATTGTTTCTTAAATGACGGCATTGTCAGTATTTAATTCATATTGTTTGGAAATATATAGGATCTTGTCTAGCATAGAAAAGTTATTAAGCTCGCCAATGCTCGCTTAATAACATTTCAATTCTAGACTTGGTTGAGATCAGCTTGTCTCATACATTGACTCATCACAGATCCTATAAGTTTCCAAACAATATGAATCAAATACTGACAATGCTGGTCATTTTAGAAACAATTTCTTAATAATAAAAACAAGACTGCGTTCAAAAAACGCTTATGCCCCCGGTGGCATCCTTGACAATATATTCTGAATCTTTTCTAAGTCCAAATTAGGTCAAGGTCAAAATCACGGTTGGGATATATTGCTGGATAGGGAATGGTCCAAGGCAACAACTGTATAAGTATCCAAGCATTTGAATAAGTGGTGTTGATGCTAGACGAAACGGTAAAATCTACTTAACCTGGTTACGGACGGACGGACAGGACGATTACTATATGCTCCCGCATCTGTCGATGCCGGGGGCATAAAAATTGCTAAGCACTCTCTGAGTCCCCCCACATGCATTGTTTAAGCTCACTTTAATAACACTCAAATATACAGGGACCTTACATAAATGCTCATTTATTATCGTTTTTATTACGTTGACTTAAACAATATGATGCTAGCCTTAGCGAGCATTATATTTATTTTACTCAAAGAGTTTTTAAAAAATGATAAATAATGAGCATGAATGTGAGATCTTATTTATCAAATAAACATTCTAAAACTCTATTAAGTGAACTGAATCTGTAATTTATAGTCTCTCCGCCATATGTATTTTCCGCAAAAAGTTGACATTGTTTATGGTAACGTCATGGCAAATGATGTCATTTGGCTTTATTACACTGCCAGAGGCACTTTTATGTGATAAAATTGCAATACAAAATTTCTGGCAATACCCATCCCTAGTGTTGGCATTCTTACATATTTCTTGGACTGCAATCCTCCAATACTGTTGAAGAGTACATCGAGACATCTTGGCAAGATACCCTGGTCCTGAGGGGTCCCCGTCATGGTGTAGGTTTTCCCAGAGGATGTGATACCGTATGTAAACAGCAGTCCTATACAGAGAAAGAAGTCCACAATTACATGTCAATCACTCCTTTGAACACATTTAAGATGTTGATACATCAAAGAGACTTAACTCTTTACCCCATAGCCTATTTCTAGATTTGAGGACAGGTGACCACTTTAAGCAGGTTGAAAGTAAAGCAGAATGTGCCTTAAGGCACATTCTGCTTTACTTTCAACCTGCTTTAAGCTACTATCTACTAGTATATTTGTAATATTTCTTATTGTACATGTTCATGACTGTATAAATTTGAACTATTTTCTTTGGCGGCAGAATAAATTAAATGTGCTAAAAGCACTTCTATCAGGTAAAGGGTTAAATCCTGCACCATGATTCAAACTGTTATTAAATAATAAGCCATCACCCCATAGTTTGTTTCTTGGTTTGAATTTGAAAACAGGTGACCAGTTTCCATTTTAGTCTAGCCCATTTCTGACTTTCAAGGGTTGTTTTTGTCAATGTTTGGCATTATGAGAAACAGTGAATACCCTGATCAGAGGGCTCCTTTCGGAGCCCTCTGATCTGGGTCTTCACTGTTTGCATAGGACAGGTGTACTATTCACATGTACACTGCTTGAAAAGAATGCCTATATGCAGGACTAGGGTTCAAAGAGTTAAATCAAATTGAAAGTAAAGCAGAAAGCCTCTTAATTGCTTTCTGCTTGACTTCCAGAATCAAACTGAAAGTTGTTCAAGCAGAAGCATTCTGGTTTACTTTCAACCTGCTTTATGTGATAACCCGTGTTAAAACTAGAAACAGGATATTGGGTAAAGGGTTAAAACACAAAAAAGCTATTAAGGAAAGTGGTCATTGGTCAAACCCTTATAAGTGAGGCTGTGTACATACCATTTTTGCCATGGACTAGGTCCTCTATCAGAGGCAATGAGACCGTATCAAACACTCCCTTCTGTGAGGCATACTCATCAAAGACAAACTTGAACTTGTACTGTATTTCTTTCAGCTGGCCAGTTCTAGCAAATGCCTGAGAGGTCTAAAAATTAATAAAAACAGTTTTTTAAAAATGATAAATAATGAGCACAAATGTGAGATTCTATTTATCACATAAACACTTTAAAACCCTAGTAAGTCAACTGAATCCATAGCTTGTAGTCTCTCCACCATATGTATTTTCTGCCAAAACTTGACGTTGTTTACGGTAAGGGTATGACAAATGACGTCATTTGTTGTCCTGCGCCATGCAGCGCTTGTGGACCAAGAGGTTGGGCCGGAGCCCAAATATTGATATTTCACTATAGATCATTTATTGAATGGCTTTATTACACTGCCAGAGGTGGTTTTATCTGATAAACTTATTTATTTAAAGTTGCCTCATCTAATCTTGCATTTTCATTTTATAAATTTAATGACACACTCCTATATACTACCTGTTTAAGGGGGCAGAGCACCAGATAAGGGTAGTTTTTCAAAAACTAAAATTTTTATTTCTGAATTAAACCCTATGGTGTCACTACTCATTAGAATCGTCTCTTCGAGACGATTCTAATGAGTAGTAACACCATAGGATTTAGTGCTATAATGAGCGAGAAAATGCTTCATTTGTTCAGTTCACTCACCCTTATCTGGAGCCCTGTATATACTACCTGTTTAAGGAGGTATAATAAAATCTGTACTTACCTCAGAAGAAACTAACTGGACTGTGTTTGGGTCAATAACCTTTAAGCAGACATCGTTACCAGGATTGTCTAAAGGACGAACTCTACAGAAAACCTGCAAGACAGGAAAATACATTTAATTGACGTAATTGCATTGAACAGACAGAAGATGGACTTCAAAAATGTTATAACAATATTATGTAAAGCAATTTTAATTTATGAACAAATCCTTATTCTACTTAACCCATTCCCCCATAAATTAAATACGGCATTATACACCTTTTAACGCCTAAAATTTATTACTCAACTGAAGAAAATATTTTCTTTTTATACAGTCATGAATATGTATCAACTATCATAAGAAATATTTTCTATATTCTAGCAGATAATAGCTTAAAGCAGGCTGAAAGTAAAGCAGAATGGGCCTTAAGGTGCATTCTGCTTTACTTTCAACCTTCTTTAAGTGGTCATCTTTTTTTAAAACTAGAAACAGGTTATGGGGTAATGGCAGCCAGAATTTTGAGATCATGGTCAGAGAAATAAATAACTAACATCATGCTATTTCAAATTAACTCTCAGGGGTGTAAAATTCCACTCGCCCGCTCGCCAATGCGAGTAGGTTTTGAAGTCGGGTGAGTGCTTTCAAATATATGCTCGACCTTCAGGGGGAGTTGATCTTTTGGTCTTGTATTTTCCTAACCTAATAGCTTTGCGCAGTGTAATTACTAATTAGAGTGCAAATTAAAACGGATGAATTTCTCCGCGTGTGTCAACATCAAAGACACATTTTCTACAATGTCGTACATTTCACTATTATCAACGAAGAAGTTAGAGGCATTCCGATACTTGTTTCATCTTTATTCGGCCTTCGAAGTACGAAAGTTTCGGCCCAAAAAGGTTTATTTGTGCTAAAGGTGTCGAGCGATGGTTCAAATATTTATCCGACTTATGAAATTAAAGTATGCATAATAGTGTTATAACGTGTTTTATTGTTCAATCATCCGTCAAACTGCGAACATTTCTTAATATAAAGCTTCGACGATTTCGTACGTAATTTGAACGAGTCAAAATTTCGCATGCCGAAAAAACCGTTAGTTTTCCCGCTATATGTCAAAATGTAAACAAACTAACAATACTATCATACAGTCGTTCTTCGGAGTAAAATACCGGGTTTAGCAGGGATGTCGAAACGATGACAAGACCCACAAGAGTTACTTAAGTGATGAAAGAGTTATACAGTATGTTCCTATAAGTAGATATTTTTGAGTTTAGATAAATAAATAAGAAAATCGTGAAAGTTTTAGTTCATATGATATGAATTACAGTCGAACTTCGTTATCTCGAAGTCCAGGGGACTGAAATAAATATATCGAGATAACCGAGTTTCGAGATGCGAGTTGTTGAGAGAGATCGATAATCAGTGTCAATTATCACCATCTGTGGACTTGTCATCGCGCAGCGTGTCATCCCACTGCGTTGATTGACAGGTGTGATGCACTAACAACAAACAATGAGTGAACTCGCGCATGTGCAGTTTCGCTCATTATTTTGCAATAATTAGAAAACTAACCTGATTGACTTTGACTTTTAACTAAGTTACTATCAAAGTCGACTAATCCATATTAATAGCAATGGAGAGATAACCACAGACGTTAAAATCACAGTCCTTTGCATTTTGATACATCAACAGACGCTTACAATCATAACTGCGATTCGTACCAGATAATAACGTACGCGAACAATGTCGGCCAAACAATTAATGAAATTAAACTTGTAAACTGTAAATTAACTTCATTGTTCTTTCGCTTTCATTTACATTTACTTGTTTCTTGACATTACAACCGAGAAAATCCCATTTTATCTGCGTTATTATCGCGATATAGGTATTAAGTGTGATTTTCACGAGTAACTGAATCTTACTGATACACGCACATTTCAAGCAAAATGGCGGCCGTTGTCAAAAACGAAAGTAGGCATTTACTATAATACACATGAAAACGCTGATGCTTAATATGACAGTGCATATAAAAGTGTTTGATAAAACTGATTATTTAATTGCCTGTAATTAAGAGTGAGTCACATTTACGCCGGTGTTTATTTCATCTCCCGACCCTGTGTTTGAAAGGTGTGATTATTAACTGCAGTTACTCGCAAACACATGAAAACCTGTGAAATCGAAAATCCAAAGAATTTTCTCTCAAGATTTCAATAATTTTTCTCGGCGATATCGAGACATGAATTGTATAAATAGAGAACTTCGAGTTCGAGGGACCACACATTTGACTTCGACATAAGAAAAAATCGAGCTGAAATATCGAGATAAACGTGATATTTCTATATAGATAAAGAAGGGAATAATTCGGGACCAGACATTTATATCGAGATATCCGAGATTTCGAAATAAGCGAGTTCGAGATAACAAAGTTCGACTGTATATATGAAAATTCACGGACGAGCAAAAGTTGCAGAAGGGCGAGTGGATTTCAGTAGTTACAAGTCCTACAGGGCGAGTAGCTTTTGACAAATTTTTACACCCCTGACTCTGATTGAGTAGAAATCTCAGTAAAGAAATCATTAAACAGGATGTTACTTGAAGTTGCTTTCCTGATGGAAGCTAGTCAAAGAAAACAGCTCATAACTGACATTAACATTATGAAACTATTGGTGTGAAGTGTAATTCTTTTTGACATGTTGACAATTGTTTTCACCATTAACATTTTACAATTTAACACATTCAACCCAAGGCCTAAAAAAAAAAGTTGTGTGTTTAGGGCAACCCGACCCTACCTAGCAAAACACCCCCGACCCTAAAGTTTTTTTAAGATTTTGAAAAAAGATTTTCAAAATGGAGGAAAAACCTGTTTTAAAACATGTTTTGGACCAATTTGGCACCTAAAAAAAAATTAATTAAAAAAAACTTGATCCCTACCCTACCTAAATTTTTTCAGATCGTTGCCCTAAACACAGGTATTATTTTTTTTGGTCCAAGGGACAAGTATGCTTGGCTCTCGTAATTTATCAACAGTTTACCCTTGAAGAGTGCACTTGTTTTATGCAAACAGTGTAGAACCAGAGAAGAGGGCTCGAGAGGGAGACCTCTGATCAGGGCCTCCACTGTTTGGTGTTTTTTCAATATATTGCAATAAACATAAAAGAGTGAAAAATGGACTAGATCTAACTTGGGACAGAATTTTTTAATTTGAAGTTTCAGGGGGTGTGGATTAAGATTCTTGACCTGTTGACCAGCAAAATACCTTACCTCTACAGGATCTACTTGCGACTCTGTTTTGGTCCTCTTTCTAGGTGTCTTACCACGTCTGAAATGAGATTTATATTGTTGACAAATGTATATTTTCCCTAAAATCTTTATTTTTGCAATAAACCGGGTACCTTTGGTGTAACTACTCATTAGAATCGCCTCTCCAACCATTCTGAATGAGTAGTCATACCCATAGGGTTTGGTGCTAAAACGAGCAAAAAATCTTCTTCCATTAATGTGCCGATCCCACTCTGGGACAATTTCGCACATGAGTGTATTCAGCGGTTTTTTTCCTTCTTTGGACGGTACCCGGGAAAGGACCCGTTCCCAAATGGAACAGGACCCGTTCCCAATTCAAAGAACGGTCCTGGCAATATGGTAAAAATAGTATTTTCAGTGAAAAAAGAGAATCTGAATTTCTGTTACTATTGTCAGCATTGCCTGTTGATATGAACTGCATAATTGCACCTTAGATCAATATAGGCCTACATATATTATAAAATAAACTTCCCCATTTCTTTTTTGTCATCATTTCACGACTTGTTTTTTTCCCAATTTGAAGTTTACGCGACAAGAAAAATTCCCAATCTGAGGGGTACCGGACCCGTTCCCAATTGGGTGAAAAAAAAACGCTGGTATTTACAAACGGTGTGAGCGACGCGCAAATATGTACAGTGCCAGTGTTGCACCCAGGATTTCAAAAACAGGGGGGAAATTCCCCCCTGCCTGTGAAAATGTGGGGGGAATTGAAAACAAGAGGGCCATGGCCCTAAATTCGCTCACCTGAGGACATTGAAGTTTGTACCTAAGTTGACTGGGCAAGACAACATTTTAATATAGCTATAAATGGAGTTATCTTCCGGACAAGAAAACATGACAAAAGTGAATTTTGTTGCCAAGCTTATGACCCTTATCCATGACACATCCTCTTATCAAGCTATTTCCATTTCCGGTAAGTGATAATTATTTCACTAGCGTCAGCAGAACTGGAGTTATTTTCCTGACAATAAAATATGACAAAGGGGAAAACAAAATATTGCTGCCCTTATGCACTAGGCATTTTCTCTCATCATTTTCTTTCCATACATAAAATTTCATTACAATAGCATCAGTAGAACTGGAGTTGTCTTCTTGACAAGAAAATATGACAAAGGGAAATAACTAAAAAAACAATGATGTCAGAGTTATGGCCTTTGCAAATGGCACTTCCTCTCATTAGGCTCTTTCCAAATAGGCAATTTCATTTTACCCATTACCCCATAGCCTGTTTCTAGTTTTGAAAATAGGTGGCCACCTAAAGCAGGTTGAAAGTAAAGCAGAATGGGTCTTAATGCACACTTTGCTTTACTTTCAAACTGCTTTAAGCTACCATCTACTAGGATATAGAAACTTATTTCACATCTTACATTTTCATGACTGTTTAAAGGGGAATTATTTTCTTAAGTGGAGGAATAAATCAAAGGCCTAAAAATGCACATTTATGGGGTAATGGGTTAACAAACGTCAGTATTTATTGGGGGAACTTTAGCAGACAACATGTTCAGTTCTGTTGGCCTGATCACTGAGGTCAAATATTATGTAAGAGTACTGTAGCATTAGCACTAGCAGCACTGGCTGCTGGGAGCTTACCCTTACCAGACTGAAATGATGTCTGCTAAATACCTTCTGTGTGTAAAAAATGTACTTTTTTTTTTTTAGAAAATGTTAAGTTGGTAAATGAGTGGCAAATAGTTTGGATCCAGATTAGATGCAGCATTATGTTGCATCTGATCTGGATCCAAACTGTTTGCAAATATTGGTTATTTGCCCATAGTATATTAAGGGTAACTCAGGTAAATACAGTTCTGCCTAAATCAAAAATACTGTAAAACCTGCCTAGAGCAGCACTTAAACTGTGCAGGGTGGTGTCAAATGTGACCCTAGGGATTTCATTTTAACAAACTATAGAGGGATCCACCAGGAGATTCTACTGTACAAATATCAAAGCTTAGGGCCTAGTAGTTTTGGGCAAGAAGATTTTTTAAAGATTTTTGCTTTTTTGCTTTTTCAAGCAGAGTTTGTGCTTTTTTTCCTTTTTTTTGAACAACTTCTGTAGAGAAGCATCCAAGGAACATCATGAGCAGTTTGAACTCTCCCTACAATCGGCGGGTTTCAGAGGAGATGTCGTTTGAAGTAAATGTGAACGGACAGACGGACGGACGGACGGACAGACGTACTACGGACGGTGAGTGGTCACAATAGCTCACCTTGAGCCTTTGGCTCAGGTGAGCTAAAAATAGGGGGGCTCTCATGAAAACACAAGGATATCTACAGGAACGTGTATAATTCGTATCCGCGTGTCTACTTATTGTTGACACGTAGAGCTACGGTAATTTGTTTGACTAGATTCTATCGGTAGAACCGTTTTTCATACCATGGGACTGACATAATTTACAAAATCATTGTCCACTTTTCATTTTGTTCTAGCCAAGGCCAGTCTTCTCATCGCGCATGATTTTCGAAACTGCGTAGATCTAGCTAGGTCTACTTTCTTTTTGGTTGAGGGGTTCTTTATTTCTTTAAAGCGACTCGCAACCAGATGGTGCATTAAAAATAGTAATTTGTAAATATGTGTCAAACGCTTATATAAATGGTAAATAATTAGTTTAGGATAAGAAATTCTGTTTAAAAAAAAATATTGGTCTCTGGTGGGATTCGAACCCATGGCCCGGCATTGGCGGACAGAAGGCAAAATAGGGGAAACCGCTTAGACCAATGGACCACGGAACTATCCGTTTATCTCGGATCGATTTAACGTATTTCAATGTGTTGCGGTCGAAAGTGCATACAACTTCGTAATTCGGCTCGTGTTTATGTCTGAGCCCGTGTAGAGAAGCAACAGCAACAACTATACCGTCTACTAGTCGGTATAGAAAAACGATGGAAAATATCTAAAAATCTAAGATTCGGTGACGATTCTTGAGACTTTTTTTGGACTGATCATATTTATTTAATGTCAGAAGCCAAATAATGCCACAAATTTGCTTTTATTTGAGTATTTTATTTTGACAAGTACACCATCCGGTTGCGAGTCGCTTTAACACTCAGATGAAATTTCACGAAAATCGGCTTGTTCGGTACCAGACTGACTACTACTCGTAGGCTGATCATACTGTTATGATAGATGCTCCAAAAGAATCACTAATTTTTCTCTTGGACATCTTAACTAAACCGTTTTAGCAGACGAAAACATCAATATTGATTTACGGTAGTTACTATCAGGGCTCCAGATAATTTTTCTTCTAATCAGTACAGTACTGATCAATTTTGAAAACAATCAGTCCCCAGATTTTTTAATCAGTACACATGGATTTTCAATTCATCGGCATATCGCGGGTCAAATAACCAAATTTAGAAGAAAGGAGAAATAATGCCTCAGTAATAATGCTATACACAATTTTAAATAACCTAATAGTTGTAGACCATAAACATCTCCATCCATCCAGAAATATCAACTTTGTCATACATTTCTCTACTAGGACACAGTATTCTTTCCACGTACCATCAGACTTTGGAATAAACTACCACACAGCACTAAGCCTCAGATCTCACAACCCCTAACTGCATTAGTTGTTTTTAAACTTTTTTAACCTCTGTTTATAATTGATCTTTTAGCTCTTATCTGCATTGTTTATCATTATGTTTTACCTTTGTAACACTGTCCCCGACCTCCCTGTCATTGTCAGAAATTGACAGTAGGGAGTAATAAAGAAGTAGAAGATACATGTTACGATGTATGTAAATTACGATTTTCAAGAATCTAACATTTAAGCCGCTTATGCGGGTTTTTTCTCCACCCATGAAACAACGTTCGAATTTATATCGTTCAACAAACTACCACAAGTTTCTTTAAGTGTAAGTTTCTTTTCAATCAGATAGCTGACAACCGACTGTTTCCAACTTTCTATCGATTCTCTGACACGATTGACTACGTCAAAGTACGATGTAGATGTAGAGTCTTCCATGCTTAGATTGACATTTCAACCAAAACACCTTTCGGAGAACCTTGATTTTATCGTCCGTAATTATATCGATGAAGATATAGATGTATATGCTAGTGTGCAGTAACCTCCCTTTGCTAACGGTGCGCAAGTAAAAATTACCATACGATAAAAACGAAGCTACGAGACCGCAAACTAATAAAATTTGACTGTCGCGGTTAACTATTTCAAATCTAGGTAAGGTATGACAAAAACTCGGCTTTTGAATTGATTCACACATCCCTGAGAATTTCTCGCGTACACAGTACTTCAATATTTTGAAATTAACGCGTACACGGTTGAAACGTTCGCGTATTTCACTGAGTACGTGGGCTTATCTGGAGCCCTGACTATAGACGCTGAATAATTTATGTTAATTAGGCTAATATAAAACACAGATGATGCGGCGCCGCGAATATTGAGCTGTATTACTTATATAGCCGAGCCGGTGCATAACGGTCCATGATTTATACATAGTCTAAAACAAAGATGGCGTCTCGTAGAGTGATCGCTACTGAGAATAATCGGCTTTGAGATATTTATGGCAGGTATTTGAGAATTATAATTTTCGAGCACTAGTAAATTTTATGCGTGTCTTTTCGATAATATGCGTGAATAGCGCGTCCTAGGTGCAACACTGCAGTGCAGGTTTTAAAAGATAAAAACAGTCATCTCATGGCTTAGTGGGTAGAGACCAGGCACCTCTTAAAGGCCTCAACGCCATCAGCCATGTGTGTACTGGAAGTCGGTTCCAGTCTAATGGCGGAGGGGAAGAAGGAATGGAGGTACAGTATAAACTCGGAAAACCGGAGTCCCAGAAATCCGGAATCCTCGGAATACTGAACTTTCTGTACGGTCCCGATTTTTTTCCTTCTTATTTTAACCAAAAGTAAGTCTCAGAAAACCGGAACCTCAGAATTCCGAAAACCGAACGATTTTCTCGGCCCAAAATGTTCAAATAAACATAAAATTACCTCGGAAAACCGAACATCCACTGTATTTTGTCACCTCGCGTCTCTAATTTCACCATTGCGATCATGGCAAATTTATTAAACCGAGTCGATCGTCAAACACGTCTGGGACACTTAGCGAAATGTGTAAAGATTGCGTAATGGGTGGGGTGTTAATTGGAGATGACACGTGTATTTCACGGTTGTGACACACGATTGCTGATAAAAAATAAGGCTCTGATCTGACAATGCTACAGCAACAAAAATGCGTTCCGTTGTTCGTAGTTTGTTTCGAAGTACGTCGGAACATTTTACTGTTTAGAATTCAAATTTTTTAAAGTTCAGTACGGCATCCTGAAGACAGAAAGAAAGGAAATATCTCAGTTATATTTCATAATTATTGTTTGCAATTGCGTACTGAATGAGTGTGTTGTAGAAGCAAAGTCTTACTGTATGAACAACCGCTCAATTTGTTAATCCAATAAAACGAAAACACCGACACTCGATTTGCACAGCAAAATTTCCTTTTGCCACATATTCGCAAAATCGGAAATGTTCTTGATTATACTGAATCTACGAACTTCCATAGAATAATGTGCTGCTCGAAATGCGAATAAAGTAAGCCCATTAAAAGTTAAAACTATGGCGGTTGTTTCGTTTTATAATGGTTGCGACAATCTAAAGATTGAAGTGTTTATTTCAAAACACAGATGCTTCTTACCTATGGGAATACGTTTATATCTTGTGATTTAACCCATAAAATACAGAGAATACACGAGTGCACATTTTACGCGGCAAAAGACAGTAAATAATTATTGAGCTATTGTTAAAAATGCTCTGTCGTATTGAAAGTTCATTCTCATTCTTGATCATTCTATCAAACAGTTTTGATCTAGATGAGAATTCACTGTTACGGTCATGTTATTGAGTTATAGATCTGGTCTGTGAAGATGCCTCTGCCTAAATGTTAGCACTGATTCATGAACAACTCAGAAAACCGAACACCTCAGAAAACCGAACTTTTTACCTGGTCCGGAGGGTGTTCGGTTTTCCGAGGTTTTACTGTACACCTCTGTACGGCAAAAAGGTAGCATGTATCTTACTGTGTGCCCTCGAGTACTGAGGTTTGCTGGGTGGAAGAAGCTCTCAGATGGGATGTCAATGAGACAGTGGGTGATCCGGTAGACCATTACGAGCTTTTCATTGCAGTGTTTTTTTTCACCCAATTGGGAACGGGTCCGGTACCCCTCAGATTGGGAATTTTTCTTGTCAGATTGGGAATTTTTCTTGTCGCGAAAACTTCAAATTGGGAAAAGAACGAGTCGTGAAATGATGACAAAAAAGAAATTTGGAAGTTTATTTCATAATATATGTAGGCCTATATTGATCTAACTTATCAAGTAGCAATTATGCAGTTCATATCAACAGGCAATGCTAACACTAGTAACAGAAATTCTCATTGTTTTACTGAAAATACTATTTTTACCATATTGCCAGGTCCCTTCTTTGAATTGGGAACGGGTCCTGTTCCAATTGGGAACGGGTCCTTTTAGGGGTACCGTCCAAAGAAGGAAAAAAAAACGCTGCATTGGAGCGTCGTTCGGCAAGGGGCTTCCATTCGAGGTAGGAATTTATTCAGTTAACCAGTGTACTGCTTCTTATCTGGAGTCCCGATTAATAAAACTAGTTACTTTCTTCTGTAACACTTAGTGCGAGTCAGCATGGAACTCTATGGTGTGACTACTCATTAGATAATTTATCATTTTAAGTCGCTTTGAACAGCATTTTAGACATATCACGTCATTAAGCTAAATTGGTAACTTGATAAAACCACCAATCTTCTGCAAGTCAGAAAATTCAATTTCAAATGGGATATTAATTTACGGGATCCTTTATAATTTTTTTGTTTTATAGTCAAGTTGTTGAGTATTTGTATGGTTAAAAATGGTTAAAAGTAAAGCAGAATGCACTTTAAGGCGCATTCAGTTTTAATTTCAACCTGCTTTTGTTTATGTGGTCACCGGTCCTAAAATCTATATAAACAGGCTATGTGGTAATGGGTTGAGCTGGATGGTCTGTAGCTGGATGGTCTGTAGCTGGATGGTTGACTGCTCAAATTGGTAGTCGAATAGTAAGTAATTGCTTTCCTCCTTGGCGCTCAGGATTTCGAGCTCGTCTGTGTCTGGATGGTCGGCCGGGTAGTCCCTGGTGCACCTCATAAGTACCCCTGCTTGTAATACCCGAAATGGGTGTATAGCAGTATCAAACATAAAATACCACAGGCCCGGTGCATATTACAGAAATATTTTTTTCATTCCTGATTTTTGTCGCCAGATTCCTAGGATTTTGTTTGAGTTGGATTTTACGGCACGGAGACACAAAGAATGATCATATAGCACCAGTATGGTGAATATATTACTGTCACTTTTGGGTGGGTTATAAGATAAGTATTTTTTTTCTCAGTTTTTTACAGGTGTGTTAACTGTGTTTACTTTTTACCCCACCCACATATTGAAATTTTGATAATATCTTTTGTCGACGTGTTTTTGCAATACAACGAAAAAGCAGAGTTTACGATGGTTAGCGTTAACGCTGTTTAAATACTTACTGAGGCCTCATTGGTGGCATTTTATAAGTGCAGTTACGATTTTGAGTGCGATTTTTCTTCTGATGTTTGCAGCATTCGAATTTCGTACCACTGCGAAAATTCAGCCAATCAAAACGCTCGAAACAACGTTTACTATAGTCGGATAGCTTTGGTTCGCGCGACAAGAACGACAACTGTACTTTGCGGTAAGAGTCCGGTTCTGTCCCTTTGATTGTGTTTTTACTCATTCTGCATTGCCTTTAAATTTTTCAAGGAAAATTAAAAAATCTTCATTTAAGATCAGGAACGTTTATCATAATTAACATACGAAAATAAATATTTTTTGTTGATAATTTTTCTGAGAAGGGTGAACCATAGGTCTTTGAAATTGAATAAATTATTGCTAACCCACTTAATTGACCCTACTAGTCGCGCATCTGTATAGATCTAGGCCTATATTCACACGTTCTAAATAAATGTCAGTGTTCCTCTGAAAAGTACACTTGTCATATGAATACAGTATAGACTCAGATCAGAGGACCCTTTTGTTAAGGGCCTGTACACTTGAATTGCTCATAGTTTCAGGCACTGAATTATACACGGATAACCCTTTATACACTAAGTAACTCTTGTGGGGTATTAGCTTAATTCCCTTGTTGACCATTTCAATTACCAAAACATGAACCAGTCTACTTGGAATTCTGGGTTGTTAAATACTGGCCTGAATAAGAAAACGACGTAGACCCTGATCAGAGGGCTCCTACAGGAGACCTCTGATCTGGGTCTACACTGTTTTCAAATATATTGAGTACATTTTAAACAGGTACATGGTGTTGAAAGAGTTAATGAAGATTTACAATGAGACAAGTATTCAGGGCTGCCATAAGATGACATGAAAAATCCTAAGATTTCCAAATTTGCATTTTTCAAGTGCGATTTTACGAATCGTACCTAGCCTGTTTCTAGTTTTGTTGACATGTGACTTCTTATAGCAGGCTGAAAGTAAAGCAGAATGCGCCTTAAGGCGCATTCTGCTTTACTTTCAGCCTGCTTTAAGCTACCATGTACCAGAAAAAAAATCCGAAGATTTAGGAAAAATCCGGAGAAATGGCAGCCCTGAGTATCAAGAAAAATAAACCACACATCTACCAATGCCACACGCGTTTGTCTCGAGTTCTTAACCCACATATCATACTTAAATCATTCAAATATTTCTACAATGGAGAACACGTTGTTCTTCTCAATAAACGCGTCTACGCTGAAACTATTAACTCCATTGCAAACAGTCTGAATTGCAAACAGTTTGGAACCTGATTAGACGCCGGGTAACCCGGCGTCTAATCTGGCTACAAACTGTTTGCCATTCAGATAATGATAAATAATTAGATCTACAGTCATAGGACATAATTATTCGCCACCCTACGAATTCTTGGTATTTTTTTCACACATTCTTTCCATTACTGGTGATGCCACACAATTGTCGAAAAAATATTACACAACAGTGTAGGGCAGTTTAAAAGTTAAGGTGTTGACTTTTCAAATCTAGATCTATTCTCTGCTGTTCGGACCAGTACATCTGTTGCCAGGCAACTTTAGAATATAAATGAAAAAAGTCGACTCGTTCTACTAAACTGGTTGCCATGGTAACAAATGGGACAAATAACTAGAACTGAAGAACGTTTTTATTTAAAAACATATTCTCCCTCACAATAGTGCGCTTTCAAAAGGAAAACAAAGAAAGTTAAAGAAATTGTTAATGTTCAAGTTTACTGACATGCGATAAATGCTAAAATTAACATGGGAGTCTATGGGAAATCAAGTTTACCGATTACATTTTAGAACTGTGTGACTGACCATGAAGTTACAGAGCTTTAGAATGACAATTTTTTATTTTACTATTAATCGTATATGTAAGGTGTTCGTTAATCCGGTATAGTTTTACATAATTTTCATCTATTGTTACCATGGCAACCATATAATGTGAACATGGTTCAAATTTTGCACGTACATTCTAAAATTACCTAGCAACAAGAACCAAAGAACCACATGCTTAATTCGAGACTAGAAAACATTTTACGGCTCTTTGCTCAAACTCTTAAAACCAAACGTAAGTACAACGCATGTTGTTTAGAGTTTTAATTCTAATAAACAGTTGAGAAATACTGATAAAAATAAGCAACTTTTTCGCAGGGTGGCGAATAATTATGTCCACTGACTGTATGTAACACATCCTGCCATTGTCTACATTTTAGTGCACTGCGCTTGCGTTTAGATAGCGTTTAGACGGGAAAGAATACTATTTTTTACGGAAAAGTCGTACGACAAAAATGGTCGTAAGTCAAAACTTTAAAATACATCTAATTTCTGATTTCTCCATCTAATTTTGTCTTGTAGCATCTCTTTTCAAGACGATTCCAAAGAGATGTCACAAGACATGGTTAGATGGAGAAATAAATAATTATTGAAAATTTTAGAAGGCTGACTTAAAACAATATTTGTCGTTCGACGTTTCGTAAGACGGGCCCAGACAGTTATAATTTAAGGCTGTGCCTCTCGTGCTAAAATAAACAGTTACCAACGCACCATCCGTTTAGGCTACATCAGAATTGAGTTGTATTTGCGTGTAAATTCACTTTACTCTTTCAACACCACGGACCTGTTTAAATATACTCATTACATTCGCAAACAGTGTAGATCCAGATCAGAGGGATCCTATTCCCATTGTCTCATTCACACCTGAAACTTTAAATGGACAATTACAGTTTCCAATTCAAGCAATTTCATTTTTAAATGTTAAGAGTTGATTTGAGCAATATATTGCCTATTGTCAAATAATGTAGACCACGATTAATCATGAACTCATCGTGTCCTTGTGACGCATACATGTGTATGCGTCTTTACCAAAATAGTACCTGTGAAGAGTACACTTGTCCTATGCAAACAGTGAAGTCCCTGATCAGAGGGCTCCTATAGGAGCCCTGTGATCAGGGACTTCACTGTTTGTAATTTTGTAAAAAAGATATAAAAAAAGAATCCTAAATAGTTGAAAATGGACCAACCTTTATTGCAAACTGGACTTGTCCATTGAAAGTTTCAGGGGATAATGAGTTAATGGATCCCTCTAAGTTACTCTAACCAGGGTCTGTACTGTTTGCCGAGTTCAAATGTACTCTTCTTTGGTACATTGTTTTGTAAATGGTGATTATGGTCGTTTTCTGCATTATTTTGTTCTGTCCTCCATTCTACAGCATGGCCTCAGATGCCGTCAGACTTCTTCATGGTACAAAGGTAATATAACATTTGAGTTGAGTCTGATGTCGTTCTCAAGCATTTGATTGGTCAGATTTGAGGTTTTGTGAACAATCTTAGCAAAACCTCAACTCTGACCAATCAAATGCTTGAGAACAATAATTCACAATCTCAGACTCAAATCAAATGTTTTATAACCTTTGACGTGTTCCGATGTTATAATGCATTTGAGTTGAGTATGAAATCGTTCTCAAGCATTTAATTAGTCAGATTTGAGCCTATGTCCAAAATCTGACCAATTAAATGCATGAGAACAAACTTAGACTCAACTCAAACGCTTTATAACCTTTGACGGTCATCTAATGTAGTAAACAATAGACATGATGCTGACCATTGTCCCTATCCTGAGACAATGGGATGAAGCATCTGATAAAGCTTATGCGGGACTATAAACCTTAGCAGCAACAACAACAACAACAACTAATGTAGTAAAGTCTCTGAAATTCGAACACTTCCGGAGAAATAGGGGAAAGTCTTAACGATTTAGACAGGTTTCTGGTTTAGTGGTAGTTTAGAAGCGATTCAAAAGAAGTTGCAGTCTGTTAAAGAAGGTTGTTGAATAATGCAGGACAACTGTAATTCAGACAACTTTATTTTACCCTTTCACTATCATCATTGACGCCAAAAGTCGTGTTTACAACCAGTTTGGATCCTGATCAGACGCCGCGTAAAGCGGTGTCTGACCAGGATCTAAACTGTTTGACACTCGTTTCAGAACTTCGTCAGCCATACAGCCATATAAATTTAAAGTTGAAACGATATTGCAGACAGCAATATTGAAGCAGACGATAATATGACCGTGAAGGCTTACAGTGGAGAATCTGTTATTCTTTCCCAATAAACGCGTTTACGCTAAAACTATTATTTGCAGTGCAAACAGTTTGGAGCCAGATCAGACGCCGGGTAACCCGGCGTCTGACCAAGATAAAGAAGAATTGTCAGAATTGTCAAAAAATTGTTCTTTTCTACGTTTTAGTGCTTTGCGTTTGCGTACGTTTGCGTTTAAACGGGAAAGAATAACAAATTCTCCACTGTACATTTGTCCTGCATTAGACAGTATCCTCTCCTAGATGCATTTTCCAGTTAAACAAAGCTGATAACGATTGTCAAACAGTTTGGACCCATATCAAACGCGGCGTCTGATCTAGATCCAAACTGTTGGCAAAACCCGGCGAAGTCGCGACCAGCTGGCAAAGGGCTACAGTGGAGAATCTGTTATTCTTTCCCAATAAACGCGTTTACGCTAAAACTATTATTTGCGGTGCAAACTGTTTGCCACCAAGATAAACAAGAATTATCAGAATTGTCCAAAAGTTGTACTTTTCTAACGTTTTAGTGCTTTGCGTTTGCGTACGTTTGCGTTTAAACGGGAAAGAATAACAGATTCTCCACTGTAAGTTCATAATTAATATGTTAATATATATGTTTGTATATATCTACTGTGTAGATCCTGACTGCTGTGACCATGTATTATTAATATGATTTATTGAATGTGGTGTGATGGGCGATTGCCTTACTTCCGAAATAAAACACACATATGAGCGTGCCATGACAAAACCTACCTAATTCCATTGCAACATTGTACCATAGATATCTTAAAATAATCTTTTTTAAGATATCTATGCATTGTACAGACCAAGCACAGTTGTCCTCCCAGGCAATGTATCTGAGTTTGTTTTCTACTGCCAAATACCCTAACAAACACTGTTTAATATATTGCTTTAGATGATTGTTGGTGTCAAACAGCGTAGTAGATCAAGACCAGCAACAGCGTCAAAGACGCGGCGGCTGGTCATGATTTACACTGTTTGCAATGCAATAAGGCAGGTTTTGTCATGGTACGTTGGTACAGTGGAGAATCTGTTATTCTTTCCCAATAAACGCGTTTACGCTAAAACTATTATTTACAATACAAACAGTTTGGAGCCAGATCAGACGCCGGGTAACCCGGCGTCTGATCAGGCTCCAAACTGTTTGCCACCAAGATAAACACGAATTATCAGAATTGTCTAAAAGTTATTCTTTTCTACGTTTTTGTGCTTTGCGTTTGCGTACGTTTGCGTTTAAACGGGAAAGAATAACATATTCTCCACTGTATATGCAAATGAGGCTTCCCAAACCGTAAGTGAGTCAATTATATAGCACAACAAACATCTCTTGATGTGAGCTTAAGCCTTGCACCGACGGAGAATGTTGTGGCTGGGTCTCTCGTGCACGTAACAATATCTTTTTGGGATTGTAGAGCAAAGGGAATAGATGTTTTGACCAAGAAAGTTGTTTGCATCGATATTTCTTCACTTGTCAGAGTTGTTGCTTGTAGTTGATGTTTTGAAACGTCCCCTCGGGCATAATATCTGTTGCATTATTAAGAAAATAATTTGTGTAATATCTTTATATGACAGGTTGCACACACGTAGAAGCGAGATGTGTTTTGTCCGGCTATTAATTGTACAAAAGATTTACGACCCGGCCGTTACCATGAAAACGCCTTACAAAGGAAGGCACTGGTATCTTTTAAGGCAGATGGTTGCTAGGCGTAGAGCAAAAATAATACAAAAAGCTCCAAAAGACGGATAATGGGATCAGGGCTGCCATAAGTTGACATGAAAAATCCTAAGATTTCCAAATTTGTATTTTTCAAGTGCGATGTTACGAATCGTACCTTTACCTCATAGCCTGTTTCTACTTTTGTTGACATGCGACTACTTAAAGTAGGCTGTAAGTAGAGCAGAATGCGCATAAAGGCGCATTCTGCTTTACTTTCAGCCTGTTTTGAGCTACTATAAACTGAAAAAAAATCCGAAGATTTAGGAAAAATCCGGAGAAATGGCAGCCCTGTGGGACTTATTTTGAATGCCGTTTCAGAGGGTTTACTGAAGGGCAAACACAGAAATAATAAGAAGATATTGTAGGTTTCATTTTCAACTTTGTGTACTTAGAGTCCTTAATTAACGTAGACTCATTAATAAATGCCTATTGTTCACAGTTCTAAGTAGACGTTACATGTGGCTAGCAGTGCAGACCCCGATGAGACGCGGCGACTCATTAGGGTCTGCATTGCTTGCGATGCATCATGTGAAATGTTATGTTGTATGTACAAACATGGTAGTATCACCATTGTTTATCTATAATAAGACATATACCAGGAAGCACACTGAGAGATTTCAGTTTTGTTTAGTTTAGTTTAACTCTTTCACTCTCAATGACGCCAAAAAGCGCGTTTGCTAACAGTTTTTGTCCAGATCAGGCGCCGCGTATCGGGGCGTCTGATCAGGACCCAAACTGTTTGACCCGCTTATCGATATTTACATGTATTAAGTCATAAAACCTAAACTCTAACTTTGAAACGTGTCTTGCAGACAATTATACTAAAGCAGACGACATTAAAGCGGCGAGGGGGAAAAATCTCCCGAATAATTTGATCATGAAATATAAGATATTAGATCTACATGAGTGTTGATAATTTATTGGATTTATTAAACGAGTATTTTAGAAAACGATAAAAACGAGGCTTTGCCGAGTTTTTATCGTTTTCTAAAACGACGAGTTTGATAAATCCAATAAATTATTAACACGAATGTTATATTCTTTTTTATAACAAAACCTAGAAATGTTATTTATCGCAGCCTTTGAGGTCAAGTGAATGCTAAGCGCGATAGGAAAAAAGTTGTTCCAAATTAACCCCGTTCACTAACATAATGTTTATGTTGTTATATGTATTAATAAACACTTTCATGTAGATCTAATATTGATTAATTACACCAAAAATCTATAAATTGAATCTACATGATGGAATGAAGACGTTGGAAATCGAACGCGCATAGAACGCATTTTAACGACGTCACAAGTAAACGACGTCGTGGCGTACCTCATTTGCATAGTTATATAACCAGGGAAGGAAATTAGCCGGTACCAACTACTCCATGTACGAGCAGTACCCATCTGAAATCGCACAGAGACGGAAGAGCTTACTACCAAAACTCAAAGAAGCTCGAAGGCAGGGGAAATCAGCATGGCTGAGTTATGATACTCTTATTGATGGAAGGCCAGTGCGTGATCAGGGAATGAACAGTTAGGGATGCGTAGGGGCTGAGCTGAAAGTTTTGTCATGGAACATTCATGGGCTAGGCAGTGATAAGTTGAGCGATTGTGACTTACTACGTGTATTAGAGCAGTATGATATTATATTTCTTTTTGAGACATGGGCAAACAAATCGTCAAAGTTTAACATTAATGGTACAAAAGTTTCAATTTTCCTAGACAGTTTCAGAATCGACGGGCGAGACGTTGTAGTGGCGGTACAGTTGTTTTCATAAAAGAATCATTGGTTAAGGGTGTTACAGTTGCTAAAAACCATTTGGACACGGTGATATGGTTGAAATTAGATAAGCAGTTTTTTAATTTTGAAAATGATGTTTATTTAGCAGGAATTTATATTTGGGTTGAGAATTCACCAGCTTATGATGTACATGACATTGATTTGTTTCAACTGATACAGAATGACATTAACTGTTACGAGTCCGCAGGTAGTGTACTGCTGTGTGGTGACTGGAATGCACGTGTTGGCAATGGATCTCGACCTGACTACATTGTTTGCGATTCCAACTCTGATATTATTGATTATGATGACTATACCCCTGATGTACCGTTATCTCGTGTTTCCATGGATAAAGGTTGCAATTCGCACGGGCTAAAGCTGTTAGACTTATGCAAGTCTTTTAGGCTTGCGAATGGCAGGCTGTTTAAAGATAATTCGATAGGTGATTACACTTATACTATAGCATAAACGGTAGCAGTGTTATTGATTACTTATTGTTACGGAATAGTGATTTCGGTATCTTGTGTAATTTTGAAATAGGTAAATTTAATGAATGGTCTGACCATGCGCCTGTGTGTTTTGGGTTAAGGTGTAATACGGCGCTAAATAATGAATGTGTTGGAAAGGGAAATGTGTTTAATTTTGTTAAATGAGACCCGGATTTGAAAGACGACTTTAGGCGTCGACTTATTGCACAGTTACCTGTATTAAATAGAATTACTGATGACATGGTGTTAAATGGCAAAGAGAGTGTTAATAAAGGCATTAATGACTTTACACAGATATTGAATGAAGTAGCTAGTCCATTGTTTTTAAAACGCATGTATAAATCTCGACCGAATAATTATATATAGTTATATAAAGTCCTTTATTAAAAGGGATTGATAGTGAATGTTTAGAAGCTAAGCGTATTTATCAACAGTATTTGCATGTTTTTGATAAATGTAAGAATGATGCAAACAGAATGTCAATGTTGGATAAGAAAAAGATATACAAGAACTTGATTAAAAAAAAGAAAAGACGTTTTGAGCTTAATAAAATGGCAGAGGTCGAAAGATTAAGACATAGAAAGCCGAAGGACTTTTGGCGGCATTTTAGTAAGCGAAATGATGAAAGCAGTGCACGGGACATATCGCTAGATGAATTCTTTGAATACTTTTCGAAACTAAATGATGATTTGCCAAATCCACATGATAGTGATTCAGAAGATTTCTTTGTGAATAATGATTTTGATTCACAAAATGTGTCTTTTGAGGAGCTTGATTCTCCGATTACACAATCTGAAATTGAAGCTGTTGTTAGAAAATTGAAAAGGAACAAGGCATATGCCGGTGATCAACTTATTAACGAGCATTTTTTGGAATCTTTTGATATTCTGTCTGCTCATTTAGTTGACATATTTAATTGTATATTTGACTCGGGTGTTTTCCCAGATAAATGGTGTGAGGGTATTATTGTACCGTTATTTAAGAAGGGTGATAAAAGTAACGTTAATAACTACAGGGGCATTTCGTTGGTGAGCTATTTCTCAAAGATTTTCACAGGCGTTTTAAACAATCGCATTTCATCTTGGGCTGAAAACAATGATATTCTGACAGACGCCCAATTTGGGTTTAGAAAGGGCCACTCAACAACAGACGCTATATTTGTGTTGAATGCAACAATTCAACAAATATTGCGTAATAAGGGGAAATTATTTTGCGCCTTTGTTTTCTTCTTCTTCTTCTTCTTGATTTGAAAAAGGCATTTGACAGTGTGTATCACCATGGTCTTTGGCTGAAATTGTTTAGGGTAGGTATTAAGGGTAAAATGTTACGGATTATTAAAGAAATGTATTCAATAGTTAAAATGTGTGTTAAGCATTGTGATGATTATTCATCCTTCTACGAATGTGCGATTGGTTTAAAGCAAGGGGAGGTAATATCACCGATAATGTTTGCTCTTTATCTTAATGACCTTGAGCTGTTTCTTTCAGAAAGAATAAGTAGCGGACTGACTCTTGATCAAATAAACCTTATTTTGCTTTTATTTGCGGATGATATGGTGATATTGGGGTCTGATCCAAGCGAATTGCAGAATAGTTTAGATAATTTGGAAAGGTATTGTGACAGATCGGGGTTAGAGGTCAATGTGAAGAAAACAAAGATAAAGGTTTTTAGAAATAGGGGCAGAGTACCGATGGAATATGTTTGGAAATATAAAGGCCAAACAATAGAAATTGCAGATGATTTTACTTATTTAGGCGTTGTTTTTAGTTATACTGGCACATTTAACAGTTATATAAGTACATTAACAGGTAAGGGATTAAAAGCCCTTAATACATTGGTTGTAAACGTTAAAAAGTATTGCTTTAAACCAAATACTTTTTGTCAGCTTTTCGATGCCTTCGTAGGATCCATCTTAAATTACTCATGTGAAATGTGGGGCTGCACAAAAAGTAAACAATTGGAGAATCTGCATTTGAAATTTTGTAAGAGATTATTAGGTGTTAGAGCTTCTACACGTAACGTGTGTATTTACGGTGAGTTAGGTAGGTTTCCATTGTATATCAATAGGTAAAGTAGAGTTATTAAGTACTGGTGCAAACTTGTTCTAAGTGAAAATATTATTCTTCAAACATTGTTGAGTCAAATGGGGGATGATCTTAACAAGGGTAAAACCAACTGGTTAAGTGATGTTAAAAAACTTTTAGATGATTATGGTTTTTCCTATGTTTGGCTAAATCAATATACGGTGAATTTAAGTAAGTTTCATGTTGTTTTTAAAGCCAGAGTAGTGGACGTATTTAAACAGTCTTGGTGTGCTTCTATCCAAGAGTCTAACGTTTTATATACATACAAATTTTTCAAAGAAACTTTTGAACACGAACATTATCTTACTGTTTTACCAAAAAAGTACATGTATATTTTAGCTAAGTTGAGATTATCATCCCATAATTTAAGAATTGAATCCGGGCGTTACGGTGAAGGCAGAACTGAAAGAGAGGAAAGGTATTGTGTGTTTTGTTACAAGCATGACATAGAAGATGAGTTTCATTTTGTTTTAGTATGTACTCTGTATACTGACTTAAGAAAAAAATATCTAAAACGTTATTTTTACCAAAACCCAAGTGCTTATAAGTATGTAGAGTTGATGAAATCAAATAGTTCCAAAACCTTACTAAATCTATCAAGGTATGTCTATGAAGCTTTTGATATGAGGAAAGCTGTACTGAACTACCTTGATTGATTTGTATACGAGTCAGTGTTTTATTATCTAATCATTTACAAAAAAAAAAAGATCATTTAATATCTTTTTTTTTCTCATGAAAATAGCAGTTCAACCTCAAATTCTAAATTTTCGAAAATAGATCTACTATCATTTGAAATACTTTTTTTTTATTTTTATTATTATATGCATGTTTGTTTGGCCACTTTGGCCATTTGTAAATATGTTGTGAGTAACGAGGAATTTGTTAATTCAAGTTACTGATTGAATAAAGAATTATTATTATTATTATTATAACTAGTTATATATGACATTTAAACAACGGGTGTTATTCAACGCTCACGTCGTCTGTTATATTATAAACTGTTTTCACTGAATCATCATATTTATTTAACCTCAAATGATTTAATTTATACCTGTCTGTGACGTACCGAGATGATACGCTTCCTTTTCAGCATGTTTGTGGTTACTAAGTGGTTACTAATTGGATCACATAAAACAATCACGATTCTCGAGATGTAAACAATTAACCCTTTCATGAGCAAATTATTCGGGAGATGTTTACCCTTTCACCCTTATTATCGTCTGCTTCACTATTGATGTCTGAAAGACACGTTTCAAAGTTAGAATTACGGTTGTATGACGTAAAAAATATCGATAAAAGTGTCAGACAGTTTGGGTCCTGATCAGACGCCGCGTTACGCGGCGTCTGATCAGGACCCAAATTGTTTGAAAGTAAAACAGAATGCGCGTTATAGAAATTATCCTTGAAACCTCATTGATAGCATTAAAAGGATAAAAGGAGTGCTTTAAACACGAGGGAGGGTCAAATAAACAAAGACATTTGCTGTGAATGTTATAATGGTCACATCATTACATTCAATTAACAGGACGGGAGGACGGGGGGACTCCGTGACCTAGTGTATGGTCACTGTGACTTACATCACTAAGCTCCTCACCGCTGTGAGTTCGAATCCCAGTAGGGTCGTTTGGATTTTTCAGGTGGGGAAGCCTTCCAGCTGGCTTGCGGAAGGTCGGTGGTTCTACCCATTCACCGGTTTGTGCCTGAAACAGTGCATAAAGGGCTTCTGGGATCTTCCTCCACCTGTAATTCGCTTGACGTCGTAAAATCATAACAAATCAAATCAAATCAAATTAACAGGACATCCCCTCTCGTATGTGCTCAAGCAGTAGGAAAATAAAGTATACGTACAGTATTGCTAAGTGGCGTATTGCAGTATAACAATATTCAGTGATACCCCTCTAAACCGGACATGTGTGGGGACAACATAAATTTCCGGTAAGAGAGGTTTAACATAACCAAATAGCTTGTTTCTAGTATGGAAGATAGCTGGCGACTTAAAGCAGGTTGAAAGTAAAGAAGAATGCACCTGAAGGCACATTCTGCTTTAATTTCAACCTGCTTTAAGCTATCATCTACTAGAATTTAGATTTTATTTCTGATGAAACATATTTTCAGCGTAGGAATAAATCCAAGGCGTAACAAAACGTATTTATGGTGTAACAAGTTAAAATGAAGAAGAGTCCGAAACGGGGACAAAGTTTTTGTTCGGTTTAGAGAGAATTCCGGTATTTAGAGCTTCCGATTTGGAGAGGATCCACTGTGTTGCCGTATTGTTACACACCTACTCTTAATATTATGAGAACTTGTCCGCACTAAATATTCCACTGACTAGAGTTAAAACAAGTTACTAACACAAAAGCTTAAATATTGACCATAACTTCCAAATTCTTTGACATATAGTCTCATGACCTACATCCTGACGTAGGGCCTAATTTTGTTGTATATTGTACATTTGCAGCAAATGGCCCCGCCCACTTTACTGACATATGAACAGAATATGCACCTGTCCATTGTATCGCTGCAACTAAAACACTTAACCCTTTCACTCTCAATGACGCCATAACGCGCATTTGCAAACAGTTTTGACCCTGATTAGACGCCGCGTAACGCGGCATCTGATCAGGGCCAAAACTGTTTGCCGCTTGTTTTGAAATTACGTCTGTTATACTGCCTTAATTCTAACTTTGAAACGATATTGCAGACAACAATATTGAAGCAGACGTCAATATGGCGGTGAATGGGGTAAAAATCTCACTATAAACTTGGTCATGAAATGGTTAATAACTTAATACCAACTGTGAGTTTGTTTTCGCAAACATTGAGTCTAGTGGTTGGGATGGTGGGTAGCGTATTCGTTTTCCTTTGACTTACGTACCATTTTAGTTAACACTAACTTTTACTATAGTATATACTATATATACACTCAGTACAAAAAGAAACGCACATTTTTTATCACAATCTTATTTTTATGTAGAAGAAACGTATTTGTGAATTATTATTAAATCATTATTGAATTGGTAGCATCACAACCTGCACTAATCGGTGCGGTATTTTAAACAAGCTGTAGTTAATTCTTTCGCTGCCAAATTTATCGTGAGGTTTTTACCCCTTCACCGTCTTATTGTCGTCTGCTTCAATTTTGTTGTTTGCAAGATCGTTTCAAAGTAAAATTCAATGTAGAATGACTTAAATGAAATCGATAAGAGTGTCAAACAGTTTGGATCCTGATCAGACGCCGCGTTACGCGGCGTCTGATCAGGATCCAAACTGTTTGCAAACGCTTTTTGTCGTCATTAGGCGGGAAATGGTTAAAAGGCAGCACAATGTTTTTTGAGTATTTTTTTCTGAGCTTGTTGCAGAATTAAATAAATCTTGAGATATGGTCTTTCTTTTCTAATTTTCCTCAAAAAATGTATCCTAATCTGCGCCTGAGCTCGATTTGCGTTTCTTTTTGCACTGAGTGTATATTGTGTCAAGTCAGATCGCATGAAATGTATTTTGATATGACATATACAGCAGAACATCATACTACCGAAATTCTCCTTAAACCGGAAAAAAACTTTTATGCCGTTGCCAAACCTTCTTCACTTTAACTCATTACAATTACACCATAAATACGTCCTTTTACGCTTTGGATTTATTCCTACGCCAAAGAAAATACATTCATGAATATGTACCATCAGAAATAATATACATGTATATTCTAGTAGATGATAGCTTAATGCAGGTTGAAAGTATAGCAGACTGCGCCTTAAGGCACATTCAACTTTACTTTCAACCTGCTTTAAGTGGTCAGCTATCTTCCATACTAGAAACAAGCTATTTGGTAATGGGTTAAAACACCTCTTAACTGGAAACCCCTCTAAACCGGAAATATATGTTGTCCACACACATGTCCGGTTTAGAGGGGTTTCGCTGTGATTTTGAATACACGTTCTGTCGAGCTTAGAAAGATACATAAATAACTTTCAAAGGAACTGACGTACAACTGATTCAAATTATGTTTGGAATTTAAGGTCGCACTTTAGGTGATCATGTTTTAAACACACCAATGACACTATCTTTGTCTTCACTATATTTTCATGTTCAAAACAGTTACTCGGCGTCTGAACAGGATCAAAACTATTTGTCACTCATTCATTTCTTTCTTCAGTTGAGATAGCTTAATATAGAGTTGAGAATTAAGAGCAGACGACAGATTTTAAGCAGACGGATGTAATGGCAACGAGGGGGCGAACAAATGAGTAGACGGGCGCTTGCTTTACAGCCGACATTGTATTCTACGATGGTGACAGTCTCTCTCTTTCCTTCTTCTTTCCTTCTGTAGTCTTTTTCTTCAACAAAAAGTTAAGTAATTTCGTCATATTTCATCTATATGCCATTGTTCCTGTACTGTATATTTACATTGTAGGGGGAGGGTCGGATCTAATGTTGTTCTAACTTGTGACCCAACCCCAATTCCATGTATATTTGAGGGAATAAAAATATGTTTAAACTAACTAAACTACGATGCGCAGTTGGTTGCCAATTACTAATTTGCAATGTGCTAAATGCTTGTCAATATGCCACTTGCCAGTTGCTTAATGCCAATTGCCATTTGTCATTAATATTATTTCTTTTAACTGAAAACTGTTGTTTCGGGGGTCAAATGTGTACTGTAACACCGTCTAATCGACAAGATGGTGGTCATGAGTGTAAACAATAAACCCACAATACTTTGTTTGCTGTTTTGACCAATTATGTAAATTGCTAAATGCTAAATGCTTGTTTGTCAATTGCTACTTTGCCATTTGCTAAAGGCTAATATGTCACTTGCTAGTTCTAAAATGCTTATTTGCCAATTGCCAATATGCCACTTGCCAGTTGCTTTATAGTGTTATAAATATATTAGAATATAGTCTGCATCTACTGTTAAGGAAAACATGCTACCATATTTCACTTTACCTCCACTGCAATGTCTAAGGACATCATCTGGTGAAGGCTTGTGCTGACGTTAGATCTGACAATTGCATCAAAGTAAGCTATTTTGGATGTATTGGCATTTAGCCACTGGCAAAGCAACAATTAGCATTTAGCAAATGGCATGACGTGACCGGCATTCCATAGCAGTCGACACAATCACACTATTTCGTGCTTGCTTTAAAAAAATACGTCTGTTTGTATAAAACTTTATCACAGTTTATGTATTTTGGTATTTTTTGTGAAGAAATATCGAAACCAACAATATCAAACAGTATTTGTCTAGAAAAGTAGCCGAGGTTTTATTGTATAATTAGGATATACAGTGGAGAATCTGTTATTCTTTCCCAATAAACGCGTTTACGCTAAAACTATTATCTCCCATACAAACAGTTTGGAGCCAGATCAGACGCCGGGTAACCCGGCGTCTGATCAGGCTCCAAACTGTTTGCCACCAAGATAAACAAGAATTATCAGAATTGTCCAAAAGTTGTTCTTTTCTAAGTTTTAGTGTTTTGCGTTTGCGTACGTTTGCGTTTAAACGGGAAAGAATAACAGATTCTCCACTGTATGACGTCACTAATGACGTCAGAATAACAGATTCTCCACTGTAGTCTGTTTGCAACTGACAGCGGCTTCGTTTCAAGACGGAGAAGTATTTTTGTGTCGATGGGCCGTAAACACCATTCATTCATTCACCCATTCACGACGGAGAAGGAATCAAGTCTCTCACCGTCAATGGCGACACGACAGGTTTTTGTGTTTTTTTTTTTATTTTTGCAAACAGACACCGAGGAACTGGGTGTCTGGGGCCTGGGGGTCGTTTCATCAATATTTGCGATCGTATCGTATATTTATCGTATATATACGATACGACAAGTCATTTACGATCTCTGCTGATTTGCGTTTCATCAACAACATCGTATATCAACACATCGGACGTAAAATTTACGACGGCGTACAGGGTAAAACACAGTGACGCCGTCTAAAGATATACTTCCGGTTTATTTTATGACGGCTAAGTAACGTGAAAAATTGCCCGATAGCTACTCATTTATTATGATTATGCGTTGGTCCGTTAACTCGACATGGATTTTATCGCAGAATCAATTGAATCTTGACCTGACAGAGACATTCAGTTGTATATACAAACGATTTACCTATCATCTAAGTACAATCTACACCGGAATAACTACTAGAAAGCCACGTTCGGCCCCGATTTCGCTCGCCTGATGATGTTTGATGTAACCTATGGGTTTCACTATTAAATAATCAACACTGTTTGAGAACTTATAGCCAAACATTACTTGTCAAAGACCCAGATTCTCCGTAGTTTTACAACAGTAGTGCGTAAACATTGTAGAAAGCCTCTCTCACCTCTCACCCTTAACCCCCCCCCCCCCCCCCCCAATAAATAAATAATTTAATCCACAAACACACCTCTAAATTAATTTTACCTTAGTACTCGAGGTAACCTTTTCATGTGCCTTTAGTAGGTGTATTCCTTTTTGCCAGACTGCTTGGTTAATTTTTAATACTGTCATATCCAAAGAGTACCCACACACCATTTTTGATATCCCTATACCAAATGTGGTGTACTGGTATGGTGAAATGCTCCCCAGGAATCTTTAAAGTGTACTCACAAATCAAATTTGGAATATGCTGTTGATGTGGTATAGGATATCACAGGGACCTGGCACGATTGATTTTTGAGAGAAAAAATTGTCAAAAGGTATATATATACCTTTTGAAAAAAATTTATCTAAAAAATCAATCGTGCCGGGTCCCTGTGTAGGATATAACCCAAATAATGGGTATTTTTATTCTATTTTTAGGTTATAAGCTCTTGATGAAAGGTCAATGTTACAGTAACCTGCACTTGGTAGATCTATGTGGCACTTCCATCCAAAATATACCCACATACCAAATTCTGTATATGAGTGCTATTGTAGTGGAAATAAGCTCCAGACAAGTTTTTCTCATGATTTAGATCAAAGGTCACAATTATTGACCAATGACTTTTCTTGAGTTTATACTCTACACTATACCTCCAAAAAATGGTATTTAATGTGACAATCCACCATCAGATGTTAACAAGAGGTACACAGACTGACAGAGGGATAGACTGAAACATGCACAGATCAGTCACTATATATGGGTGGGGTATTAAAAAAGTTTGCTTCAAAAAGTAATCAAATGAATGGCAAAAACTGAAATCATTATCATACCTGATTTTGATTTTTAACCCATTACCCCATAGCCTGTTTCTAGTTTTGAAGATATGTGACCCCTTAAAGCAGATTGAAAGTAAAGCAGAATATGTCTTAAGGCTTTCAGTCTGCTTTAAGTTATTATATGCTAGAATATAGAAAATATTTCTCATGATTTTTATTTGTGACAGTATAAATTGGAACTATTTTCTTCAGTAGAGGAATTAATTAAAGGTGTATTTATGTTGTAATGGGTTAAGTAAGCTTTCTTGTGCATTTGCCTCAATCTGATATGAGAGCTACCACCTTGTCATTCAATAGGTTAGAACAATTCTAAATGAGATTGGACTTTTATGTTGGTCTTCATCAGAATTCTACATACACAAATCAACCAGTGTTGTCAACAGATGGACTGTACCAAACCATGGTAGATATTGATGATCAGTTGTTTCCTGTATCCAATCTTTCTACATAGAGTAGCAACAATGACCAATCTCATTAGAGTTGTACTACCTTAATGTAGTCACCAGTTATTTGAGATATCCTTACTGCTTCAGCTTATGGCAACTGAACATGTTTGACTAGGACTAGTTAACTTTCTAATGAAGAGGATAAACAAACAACAATTGGCTTCTAATAACAATTCAACAATTTTATTTCATGTCAGAAATTACTCAATCAAACAATTGATCATAAATATAAACATATACACACAAGTCTAGGTTTAAACTGTCAACATCGGCTACAGCCAACCCTGTATCAACTATTAAGTGACTATTTTAAAATTAATATGCCCATTCATGCTAAGTGCTGGATAAAAATAATGCAGACAGTTCAAACAAGGAGGTTTCTGCATGATTTTAACATGCATTTAATGGTCCACTGTCTTAGACTTTGATTACTTTTATGCTTTTTCAAAGAAAAGTTGCTTATATAACAGGGTTTAATGTATTAAGGAAAGAGTATTGACAGTGACATGTGACTGTCTGAATTTATTATACTGAAATTATTGATTTTCTTATGCATTCAATTAATGAATTGTTTTAGCTTAACCCTGAAAGATATGTAGGTTAGGTAGGTTTTGATTTTGTCCATATTACTTAAAACCCTAATAACAATATAACCAAATTCAGAATATACCTGCATTTTGATCATTTAAAAATAGCCATGTACTTGTCTTGTTTTAGATTCACTATTGGTCCTAATTTTATTTTAAAATTGCTGAAATATCAAATAGATATTATTAATTAAATTTTACTAACAAATGTCTGGATGTCACATTTAGTATTAATCCTTACAGTATTTGAACAGGTATATAAATCCTTGGCAAACAGTGCAAACCAATTTCAGAGGGCTCCTGACTGAGCCACCTGAGATGGGACTACATTGTCATACTTTTTAAAATTGTGTGAACACACCCATTGAGAGGTTATAAACTTGTCATTTATCTAAAAAAGGGTGAGTCCAACAGAAATATAAGCATTGTAAGAGACAAGTAACATTAGTTGCCAAACATTTTATGCTATGTTACAACACTCTTAATCTATATATCATGTTGTTGATTCATTCAGCAAAACTAAAAACATGGATCAAACTGAAAGATATTGGCATCTAAAACATTTTGTCATCAGAATCAGGATTACATCACATAATACAGTCAACCATGTATATAGGAACCACTAAATAGAATGACTACATTAGGTTACTAAATGTAGGATAAAAACCATGCAGAAAGCATAATAATTAATAGTAGCTTTAGGCATTATGTTTTTAACTTGTAGTAGGTTTTCACCTGTCTTAAAACAATTCACCATGCTACTTTAGTTGAGTGGTGGCTTAACAAAAGATTGACTGTAATGCAAATATCAGGTCAACAATGGCCTGTCTGGATTCTAAACAAGACTTTCATTCAAGTTCAGTAGGCTACTATACTAGCTGGTTGACCATTATCATGAACTTTAACAGTTTATTTAAGCTATGGAATATTTCAATCCATACACAAGTCATGCAGCCTCATGCATGTCCAAATCTGTCTTGCAAATGTTTCTGGTAATAATAACACTCCTCCAATATGTCAGGACATCTGAAATTGAATGAAATATCTCATTGGCAATTTTCAGAGAGCTATTTGTACATGTTTAAAAACTTTGAGATTATTGAGGCCTAAAGTATATTTTGTCTTATGCAAACAGTGCAGATCCTTATCAGAGGTCTCCTGTTATGACCTCCTGATCAGAGGTTCGCTGTTTGTCATTTTGCAATACAGGTCACTCTCACAGGTACTTGACACATACATCTAGATTTATTATAAAAACAATTTTTTTTTTTTTTTTTACTAGACTTCTATTATAGATCTAGTATCTAAAATAGAAGTATAGAATTTTTTTTAATTTTTTTTTGGTAATAGATCTTGATGTATGTGTCAAATACCTGTGGTCACTCTGGTAGTCAAAAATGGACTGAACGTATTTAAAAGCTGGAATTATCCATCTGAAGTAGTTATTACAGCATGTCTCATTTTTGTTTGATATGAAATAGTATATCTATTTGAACATTGAAATTTGACAAAGTTTAACAAAAAACAAAAACATATGCCATTGCATATGATCATGTGGTTGAAATGACTTAACAAGCTAATATAAATACAGTTTATTGAACTTTTTTCTATCAAAATAATAATAATAATTATAATAATAATAATAATCCATACTTCTTTCAGAATGCCAAACATTAGATTTTACATTTTTTAATAGATTGTGTAATAATTATTAATTAATTTAATAACATTTTTTTAAAGTATAAAAATAGTAGATCTATCTAAATATTGAAATGTGATAAATATTTAAAAAATTCAAACCATATACCATTTGCATTATGTGGTTGAAAGGAATTTACAACCTATCAAATAGTAATACAGTTTATTTTACCATCTGATCATAATAATAATCCATACTTATTTCAGAATGCCAAACATCAGAGTTTAGCTTATTTTATTTAAAGCTTGTGTAATAAATATATATATATAAATTTAATTACAATTACAGATTCACTAACTATACCTTCAATCCACAGCTATCAAATAATGCAGTTCAGCTGTTGTCTTGTTTTGAGTCTTGCCATCTTGGTACTAGATTACATCAGTAAATCTGGAAATAAATGTAAATACAAATAATGTAAATACAATTGTATCCTGAAGTTCAGTAGTTTCAGATAATTTGATAAATTACAGTCAATCTTGAATTAAACAAGCCAACTACCGGTATCCCATAGATAGCTCACATGTATAGACTTGTTGTCCTTAACCCATTACTCCATTAATATGCCTTTTTATGCCCCCGGCATCGACAGATGCGGGAGCATATAGTAATCGTCCTGTCCGTCCGTCCGTGCATCCGTCCGTCCTTCCGTAACAGATTAAGTAGATTTTACCGTTTCGTCTAGCATCAACACTGCTTACTCAAATGCTTTGATACTTATACAGTTGTTGCCTTGGACCATTCCCTATCCACCAATATCACCCAACCTTGATTTTGACCTTGACCTTGACCTAATTTGGACTTAGAATATTTTGAATGGGCTATTTCTTGGTTAACTAGATTTTACCGTTTCGTCTAGCATCAACACTACTTACTACAATGCTTCTATACTTATACAGTTATTGCCTTGGACCATTACCAACCCACCAGTAATACCCAAGCTCAATTTGACCTTGACCTTGACCTAATTTGGACTTAGAAAAGATTCAAAATATATTGTCAAGGATGCCACCGGGGGCATAAGCGTTTATTGAACGCAGTCTTGTTATACCTTTGATTTAATGATCTTAAACTGATATAGATAGATCAACTTTATACAGTCTTAGAAATAGTTTCTACATCATAGCAGATGATGTGATGATATCATGATAGCTTAAAACATTTGAGAGTAAAGCATAATACAAATGTGCTCATTCAGCAGCATTCTGATTTACTTTCAACCTGATTTAAGTGGTCACATAGCACGGATATTACAGTCACTTTTTCTGACTAGTCTATATAACATATAAAAGAGAATTATATTCTGCAAGTACCTGTACATGTGTGGTAATTGATTAACACAGAGTGGTGCTTAATACAGGATAACAGCTAGTACAATCCATAATCCTGGCACAGATATACAATTAAGAATGCTACTGATGTTAACCTGATACATTCAAACTGCTAAATGCAGAAAATAAAATACAAATAGCTTCTGCATTTTCTATCCTGTATTAAGCAGTCATCTCAGGGCTGCCATAAGTTGATCTTGAAAATTCCTAAGATTTCCAATGTTTCTATTTTTCAAACATGATAAGCAGTTTGAAAGTAAAGCAGAATACGTCGCAATGGGGCATGCTGCTTTATTTTCAGCCTGCTTTAAGCTATCATGTGCTAAAATCCAAGGAGATGGCAGCCCTGTCATCTGTGTTTACATATCTCATTTAAACGATGGTGGTTAACAAAGGAAGTTCTGTGCATTTGCGTACTGAATCTATATCGTGCATGAAGCTGCAACATGCCCTGGTAACAAGCGAACAGATTCTAAAAAGGTATCGGGGGAGGTGGGGGGAGGGGGGGGGGGTCAAAATAGTGTCATTTCATGTTCATGGTTTTGTTTGCTGTGAACTCACTGACCAGTATCAATATGAATGTAAGTAGTCACAATGTCATTAACAATAGATACATTAATAATTATCCATACCATTTTCATTGAAAACAGGTGGCTACTGGTCGCTATCAATCGAAAGTTTGAGGCATGTTGACTTTTTTTTTATTCACGGAAATGACGTAGATTGACCTTGATTTAAGTAACAAAGGGGAACAACTCAAACATCATTCATCAAAGTACAGTTTTGACTGTGATACACGTAAATTATATTATGATGGTGACAACGTCTAAACGTTTAGATCCATGTTTTTCAAGCATAGCATTAAAATATTTACCTTTGGGAAAGGCGGGATGGTTTTTGATCCTCTGGACGGTTTGTTTGAAGTCGTTATACAGCAGGAACTCTATAGCTTTTCTGTCTAAATGATAGCGAGACATCAGATCTATGTCTCATTTATTGTCATCTGCTCAACCCTGGCCTCAATAACATTTCAGCAAGCCTTAAGTTTTCTAGTCGACAGATACAGGTTGCGGCCATATTGGTTTGTTGTTGCTACCAGAAACGTTCCTTTTTGCTATCGTATATATTTACGAGAGCCCCTACCCTGTCGTAGATTTACGTCAAATATTTATGTAATCGAACGTAAAATTTTGTTTCGTGAAACGCATTCTTGTCGTAAATTGAAAAAATCGTATATTTATGTAATCGCAAATTTACGATAGGTTTACGATGGTTGATGAAACGGGCCCCTGTTTCATAAAACTTCATACGACAAATGAAGTCTAAAGTCTCAATTATTATTTATTTCTCCATGTAATCCTGTCTTGTGACATCTATTTGGAATCGTCTAGAAAAGACGATTCCAAAGAGATGTCACAAGACAACAGAATTAGATAGAGAAATCAGAAATGTATTTTAAAGTATTGACTTACAACCGTTGTTGTCGTAAAAAGTTTAATGAAATTCCCTGATCAGGATCAAACTTGGACACTCAATATTAATTAATGTTTTCTTCTTTCAAAATTCCTAGATTGAATTATGGGAAATATAACTTGACGATAAATTTAAGCAGACGATACATTGGCGGTGACACGGTGCTTAGCACGTCGTGACAATTATTTGCAAATAGTTTGGATCCAGATAAGACGCCGCGTAAGACAGCGTCTGGTCTGAATCGAAACAGTATTGAACCCCATAATTAACTTTTCTTCATTTAAAAAAACACCCATGAAAATGATTTTGAGATTTTTGGCAGACGAGATATTTGAAGCAGACGACAATTCAGCGTGATATTGGTTAATAATAATGAAGACGCTATACACTTGTCATTAATGCTAATGTTAACATGTAAGATAACACGTAGGGTTAGCTAAAGGTGTAATATTCGTGACTAAAACCTTCCTACTTCAACATTTACATATAAGCCACTTGGATATGCTATCTACATTTCTTTGAATGTGTTTTTCTGTTTTCCCCCCGGATCTTCCTTTTTTTCTCCTAACACTTTGCTTCCTGTCATTTGTCCCTTTCTGTCTCTTGTTCTTTTTTTCTCGCTTAAACTTCACTATTTAGAAATGCAAACATCTTTGTTTCTATTTGTTTTCTTTCTTTTCGCTTAAACTCCACTCTCTATAGATGAACTTTTCTATCTTTCTGTTTGTTTTCTTTCTTTTCGCTTAAACCCCGCTCGCTTGAAATCCATTTCTATTTGTTTTCTTTCCTTGTGACCAATTTATGTGTCGCGGTGCCGTTGTCGTCTGCTGTTTTTCTCAAAGTTACCTAATGGACATTTTGTCAGAAAAAAATCAATGACGAGTGACAAACAGCTTGAATCCAGATCAGACGCAACGTAACGCGGCGTCTGATCTGGATTCAAGCTGTTGTTTGCAGTTGTAAGCCAAGCCCCTTTCCCTTCGAACAACGCATACAGTGGTGAATCTGTTATTCTTTCCCAATAAACGCGTTTACGCTAAAACTATTATTTGCAGTGCAAACAGTTTGGAGCCAGATCAGACGCCGGGTAACCCGGCGTCTGATCAGGCTTCAAACTGTTTGCCACCAAGATAAACAAGAATTATCAGAATTGTCATAAAGTTGTACTTTTCTACGTTTTAGTGTTTTGCGTTTGCGTACGTTTGCGTTTAAACGGGAAAGAATAACAGATTCTCCACTGTACATGTGTGTCATTGTAGAGAACGAGCGCTGTACATGTACAGTAAAACCCCTCTAAACCGGAACCTCTAAATACCGGAATTCTCTCTAAACCGGACAAAAACTTTGGTCCCGTGTACTACCCATTTTTACGCCTTTGATTTATTCCTTCACTGAAGAAAATACATTCATTAACATATATCAGAAATAGTTTCTATATTCTAGCAGATGATAGCTTAAAGCAGGTTGAATGTACAGCAGAATGCGCCTTAAGGCGCATTCTGCTTTACTTTCAACCTGCTTTAAGTGGTCAGCTACCTTCCATGCTGTAGAAACAAGATATGAGTTAAAACACCTCTAAACCGGAAACCCCTCTAAACCGGATGTTTTTGTTGTCCCCACACGTGTCCGGTTTAGAGGGGTTTAGTTTAAACAATATTTTATTCAGAAGAAAAGGATTGGACAACAGGCAAATCCTTTGTGAGTCCTCTCCAAAGGGGTTTAGAGGGGTTTCACTGTATATCAATTGCAAACAGTTTGGCGCCATATCGCACGGTGTCAAGCAGGATATCAACTGTTTGGTATTTGTATCAATACTTTTCCAGCTAAAATAAGTTTTTATTATTATTATTATTATTATTATTATACCAGATTTATATAGCGCTCTTTTCACACAGGGGTAGTGCGTTCAAAAGCGCTTCACATGAAGTTACACAAATGTACCTACAAACAAGAAAAGACAAAATAACTACAATATGATCTAAAATAAACATGAATAAACATATAAAAGACAGCCCCCAAAATGGAGACAGCCCCCAAAGTTTTGAATAAAATTGCAGAGGACACATTTTCGCAGACGATATTATGATCTGAACTGGTCGTCAGGAAGTAACAAGTTGAAGCTGAAGTTATAAAATGACTAACATGTGCGTGTTTTGAGAACAATGCGTTCTTTATTTCAGTTCTATGATTTATGCGTTTTTTGCAGTGTGTTCTATTGAACTATTCGTGTTGATATCTCACATCATTGTTCTATGAATAACATAGTTCACGCGCATGCACATTGATTTGTCAATTTCTGACACGCAGGTCGTATCCTGACGTAACATCATATGGCAGTGCATCCGTCTAACAATTAACCCTGATCATCCTTCATAATCGTCTGTTTAACCCTGATCATAAACGGTCTAGGTCGTTCATTCGTCATAATCGCATCTGTCCTCATTTTAACCCATTCACTGCCATACCCAGAGTACAATAATTATATGCAAACAGTTTGAACCTGATCAGACGCCGCATGACGCGGCGTCTGATCAGGATCCAAACTGTTTGACACTTGTTTCAATATTTATTAAGCCAAAATACCTAAAATTTAAATTTGAGAAATAAAAGCAGACGACAATTGTTTAAAATTGATGACGTCATGGAAGTGAATGGATTAAAGTGAGAGTATCGCAGTGTCTGGTTAGGTTCCAAATTGTTTGTAACTCAATAAAACGATCTGTATTTGAGATGTTTTAACACTTTGTTGCAATCACGTCGGTGTTAAGTTTATTTAACTATTTCACAGCCATGACGTCATCAGCTTTAAACAATAATTATTGTCGTCTGTTTTCTTCCCTTCAAATTTAATTTTTTAGGTATTTTGACTTAGGAAATATTGAAGTTATGCGGCGTCTAGCAAGATCCAAAATGTTTGCAAATAACTATTGTACCCGGGGTAAGGTATCACCTGCTTAAATTGTCGTCTGCTGTTTTTCTCAAATTCATTTATTGGACATTTTGACAGAAAAAAACATAATAAAGAATGACAAACACGGCGTCTGATCTGCATTCAAGCTGTTTAAAAATGTAATCTAAGTCTGAAGTGTCCCTCCCTATAACGACTCCCTTCGACAACACACAAACAGACTCACCCTATTGGGTGTCGTTGTAGAGAGGGAACACTGTATCAAAAAAATCAGCGGCGAGCGTTGTTGTAAGGATGGAATCGTTGTTAAGTGGGTCGTTGTAGGGAGGGAGCACTGTATACCTCATTAGAAACAGGAATTGTCCATGAGTTGAAAAGGAAGAGCATCACATGTGTCTGTCACATGACAGGTATTGCCATATTTGAGGTTAACCCTTATTCTGCCGAAATATCGTCTGCATTGAAACTGTCGTCTGCAAAAATTATTAAATCAAGATTTAAACATTTTTTGATTATAGAAACTGTGAGACGAATGTCAAACAGTTTGGATCCAGATCAGACGCCGCGTAACGCGGCGTCTGATCTGGGTCCAAACTGTTTGCAAATAGAAGTCAAGTCGAGATCGTCTGGAGACGGTGTTAACCCCTTCACTGCCATGACGTCATCAACTTTAAACAATTGTCGTCTGCTTTAATTTGTCAAATTTAAATTTTAGGTATTTTGACTTAAGAAATATTGAAATGAGTGTCAAACAGTTTGGATTTTGATCAGACGCCGCGTTACGCGGCATCTGATCACAATCCAAACTGTTTGCAAAAAGAAACTGTGCTCGGGGTAACGCAGTGAAGGGGTTAATAGAATACGACATGATGATTCAGTGGGAACAATTTATGTATATGATAGTATTCATTAGTGCACATTTACATAAATCAAGAGGTCAGGTGAGGTGAACCTAAGCGACTGGAGAATTTTCCTTAAAGACATTACTTGACATAGCTTCAGTGGTAACACCTAGCCCCGTAGAAAGTTTCAGTCAAAGCATGCAGCATGTTTAAACAGTACACATGTCTAGGCAAAGACTCAGTCAGGCGTTTCATGTGAGGCCCGCACCTAATTTTTGATAACTTGGCCAGTAAAACCCATTGAAAAAAACCTTGAGTGTGAATATATGTTACTGCCTCCAAAGAAAACTTGAGATTGCTGACATTGGCTGAGCACACGTTTCCCATGCTTTACAGTTATTTTCACATGAGTGAGAACAATTTAGGGGGGGGGGGGGGGGGGGGGGCACGATAGTTGAGTCTCGATGATAGTTTGAACTACTATCGATAATTGGATCTTTATTATATTTATCAAAGAAACGTAGTAAAACTTGTCTACAAATAACTCTCTCCACGAGTTGTACCTGAATTTTGAAATCGGGTGCTTGATTTTGTTCCAAGTGTGTTAAAATCTTTCAATCCTACAGTTTGTTTTCAATATTGAAGACAGATAATTATGTGCTTAAAACAGGTTGAAAGTAAAGCAGAATGTGCCTTAAAGCGCATTCTGCTTTACTTTCAGCCTGCGTCAAAATACCATCTGCTTGGAAATAGAAAACATTATTAATGGTTTATATTCAAAATAGTATAATATGTGTTAAAATATTGCACTAGTATTGCAATAGTGAATCGAACTATCGATAACTATCGTGATAGCGATATTGGTCGCAATAGTCAGTCCTACTTATGATCAGGATTCAAGCTGTTTATCACTCGTCAGTATATTTGGTTATGTCAAATTGTCCAATACGAAACTTTAGAGAAAAACAGCAGACGACAAATTTTAAGCAGACGATATTGCAGCAGTGAAAGCCTATGAAATAATTGTTTTGTTTATAAGGAGGGAATCGTTGTTTGGAGGGCCATTGTAGGGAGGGAGCGCTGTATTTCTTTTACATCAGCTAGGGATTCCAAATTTGTTCTGCGAGTACATACAGTGGAGAATCTGTTATTCTTTCCCGTTTAAACGCAAACGTACGCAAACGCAAACCACTAAAACGTAGAAAAGAACAACTTTTGGACAATTCTGATATTTCATGCTTATCTTGGTGGCAAACAGTTTGGAGCCTGACCAGACGCCGGGTTACCCGGCGTCTGATCTGGCTCCAAACTGTTTGTATAGTAAATAATAGTTTTAGCGTAAACGCGTTTATTGGGAAAGAATAACAGATTCTCCACTGTACGTAGTGACCCGTAACGTTTTCAGTCCACTGTGGTATTGACATTGACCTTTGTATTCAGTTGTAGAAAACAAGTTTGTCCGGTGCATATTTTCTACTACACATTTGGAGAAACCAAATTTGGTGTATGAGTACATCTTGGGATAACTGAATGTGGTATACCATTTTAGGTCACGGTGGCCTTTGCATCCATTAAAATTAAAATCTTGTTTGTAGCATACTTCTTATCAGCTAGGGATGTCATCTTTAGTATGTGAGTACATCTTGGGATAAAAGAGTGTTGTATACTACATTTAGGTGATCGTGTCCATGATTGTTGACCTCTAGAAAGCTTGTCTGTTTCATTACACATGGTCAGATTTACCAAATGCTGTGTTTGAGTATATCTTGAGAAAGTTGAATGTTATGTACTATTTCAGCTAAATGTTACATTGACCTTGACCTTGACCGTTGCCCTCAATTATAGAAAATACTATCCGGAGCGTATTTCCTATACCACACAAGGGGCCATGCTTCTTTAAATGAATATAAATGTGCAAGACATTTATGTTTAAATTGTGGTGATTTAAAGACTTCCTCAGTCCTTTGATAGACTACCCCCATTGTCTGGATAGGGGTGAATTTTAACTGTCAAAGCATGCATCACATGCCAATTTACCTGGTGAGGATCAGATTATACTCATGCTCTAGTGATTTTCAATGGTTATTTCTAACCAAACTATCAAATATAAAGGTTGCTACCCACATGTCCCTAAGATCCATGCTTTTTGCAAGGACATTGTCTGGCAAGGCGTTATGACCGAAAGGTCGTCAGGAGATGTCTTTAAAGCCCCCCCCCCCCCCCGAACCTCCCTGGGCCGGGTGCAAATTGTTTGTACTCGTATTTAAACAATATTTTGTTAAAAACAGTATGTACTGTGAATCTGCCACAATAATAAAATATCTACTTATAAAGCGTTTGAGTTGAGTGTTAAATCATTCTCAAGCATTTTATTGGTCAAATTTGAGCCTTAGTTTTATAAGCATGGACCAAGATATGGATGCTAAATGTTTGTGTGAGACCTTTTTAGGATATAGTGTAATGTCGCATACCATGTTTAGGTCTCTGTGATATTGGTCTTGATATTGGTTGCATAATTATCGTTTTTTTTCAACTTCGCTATGTACACTTCAAAAGGGATAAATTAGACCGCCAGATAATAATAGCCCGGTAATCGAGTGAGTTAAAACGTCCGCTTATTGTAAGGTATTGTATGGCATAATAATCTCGTGCCGAGCTCATTACAGTGGAGAATCTGTTATTCTTTCCCAATAAACGCGTTTACGCTAAAACTATTATTTGCAGTGCAAACAGTAACCCGGCGTCTGATCAGGCTCCAAACTGTTTGCCACCAAGATAAACAAGAATTATCAGAATTGTCTAAAAGTTGTTCTTTTCTACGTTTTAGTGCTTTGCGTTTGCGTACGTTTGAGTTTAAACGGGAAAGAATAACAGATTCTCCACTGTACCCTTTTTCTTTGAAATGTATTTTTTTAACATAAATCCTTTTCTTAAATTTTATTTACGTGTTTATGTAGTCATCTAGCATTCTTTAAAATCCATCACCCCAAAAATACGACTTTTTACGCCTTAAACTCATTCCTCTACTGAAGAAAATTGTTCCAATTTATACTGTCACAAATAAAAGAAATCATAAACAGCATTTTCTATATTCTAGCAGATAATAACTTAAAGCAGGCTGAAAGTAAAGCAGAATGCGCCTTAAGGCACCACCAAAACACACACAAAAAGAACACACACACAAAAAGAGTGCTTAGGCCAACTTTGTGAAGCAGATGCCAATGTGAAACATATCTAAAGTTGCTATTATTAATTTGTAGATGGCAATTCTTAATCGATCAGTCAACTTATCGATCGATCAATCAATCAATCATTCAACCAATCAAAATATCAGACGATACTTTAGAAGCAGACGTTAATTGGAAGCAGGTCACAATGAGAAGCAGACGATCATAATGAATCTGTGCCATGTTTCTTAACCCTTTCATCGTCAAGTTTAGCCCTTTGAACCTTAGTCCCGCAAATAGGCGTTCTTTTCAAACAATGTACATGTGATAGTACAATTGTCCTGTGCAAACAGTGAAGACCCAGATCAGAGGGCTCCGAAAGGAGCCCTCTGATCTGGGTCTTCACTGTTTGTCATAATGCCAAACATTGACAAAACAACCCTTAAAAGTCAGAAATGGACTTGATAAAATGGAAACTGGAATTGTCCATTTAAAGTTTCAGGGAGGAAAGAGTTAGTCATGAGATATTTACCCCTTCACCGCCATATTGTCGTCTGCTAATATTATTATCTGTAAAATAATTTCAAACTGAGATATATACGACAGAACGACTGGTGAAAAGTCGAAATGAGCGTCAAACAGTTTAGATCCTGATCAGACGCCGCGTTACGCGATCTGGATCCAAACTGTTTTCAAAATCGCATTTAGTCGCATCCGACGCTGAAGAAGTTCAATCAACGAATCGATCGATCAATCAATCAAGCAATCCATCAATCAAAATACCAGACGATAATTTTGGTAGCAGACGACAATGAGAAGCAGACGACCGAAATTTGCGTCAAGTTTTTGTACACCTTGCTTGACACCTGTCCGAATGTATTTCTTTGGGTTATACAGGTAAACGACATGACAGCCTTTCATATTTAGTGTCCTTTAACCTTAGACAAGCACTTATAGTGTCGCGCTATGAGAAAAAAAGCGTCTCAATGACATGGAGCAAAAATTGAAATTTGCTGATTTACCATAACCCAGTACACTATAAATACGCATTTATTAAGCCTTTAATTTATTTCTCCACTATAAAGCATAATGCTCCTTAAAATATCAGCCTGCTTTAAGCAACCATCTTTCTTTAATACTGAACACAAGCTATGAGGGAAGGGTAAACCAACTATCCCACAGTCTGTTTCTTGATTTTAAGACTGGTGGCCACATAAAGCAGGTCAAGTTGAAAGCAAAGCAGAGTGTTGCTTTACTTTCAGCCTGGTTTAAGCTATCATCTGCTCGGATGTATAAACTGGAACTATTTTCTTCATTGGAGGAATGAATTAAAGGCGTAAAAAGGCGTATTTATACCTTTTATGGTGTAATTGGTTAAGATTCCGTAGGTTAAGTAAGGCATGGGCGAAGTGTAATAACGTTTGCAAACAGTTTGAATCCAGTTGAGACGCCGAGTTACAAAGCATCTCATCTGGATGAAACAGTTTTTCTTTTTACTGAAATGGTATATAAAAATTCCCTGAAAATTACTGTCAGGCGACAGCTGCAAAACGTGAGAGGATAATGTTAATCAAAATAATAAATCGTATATATGCAATAGTTTTATCTGTTCCTGATTGAATCAAGCATGCGCATAATTAACCCCATCAATGTCCTACCCCGAGTACGATGTGCAATCAGGTTGGATCCTGATCAGACATCGCGAACTACGCGGCGTCTGACCAGCATCTAAACTGTTTGACACTCTCTGTAATATTTCTTCTGTCACAATTCAGACCCAAAACAATAAATAAGTAAATTAATATTATTTTAATTCCCTGTCTTGAATATTGTTACATTTATTATTAAAGCAGGTTGAAAGTAAAGCAGAATGCGCCTTAGGGCGCATTCTGCTTTACTTTCAGCCTGCTTTAAGCTATCATGTGCTATAATATAGAAAATATTCCCTATAATACATTTTCATTACTGATTAAAACGGAACTATTTTCTTCAGCGGATGAATAAAACATATCCGCTAAAAAGCGCTTCTATTGGGGAAAGGGTTAACAGTAGATGACGTCAAAGCAGTGAAGGGGCTAAACCCATATCACGCTGTATATATTTTCATTTAGAATTGCCGTCTGCTCAATGTTCAAAATCAGTTTATATACAGTAAAACCTCTCTATTACGACCACTAAATTATGTTAAATATTAGGGTGTTTACGATAGGTAACCGCTTAAAGCAAGGTGACAGTGAAACAGAAAGCTCCTTTAGGAGCTTTCTGTTTCACTGTCACCTTGCTTTAAGCTGTCACCTGTCTATGAAACAATCAATTAGCCTTTAGTGGTCGTAATAGCGAGGTTTTACTGTATATATATTTTACTGAAGAAAGAAAAAAGTCAATGATTGTTTTTTATAATTTGGATCCTAATCAGACGCCGGCTAAATATTCGGCGTCTGATCTGAATCTAAACTGTTTTCAAATATGTATCAAATATCGCTTAGCCGGATGGGGCATAATGACAAACGTGTTTATTAATATCTTTATTATAATTATACAAGTCCTCATTTAGCTGTCGTTCATGATTTGATCTTGACAGTTCGATCATTTCCGTCACGCTCCGTAAATCACGATGACGGCCGATTAGCGTTCGTAATACCGGTGTACGAACATATTTTACCTGGATTTTCACCGATGAGGCGAGGAACAACGACACTTTGCATAATGATAATTAGCAAGCAGGGCTTTAGTTTTAATTGTAGAGCTACAAAGGGACTTGAGCATTCTAGTCGGATATTTTATTTCGGGAGGACCGTCTGGTTTGCGCTCTCCTTGTGTGTTCGTGTGCCCCGGATTTCATCGGAAGTAGAACTAGAGAGGAATTTTAACTAAGGGACCTAAAAGAAACATAAGAAGTTAACTGGATTTCTATAGTTTAGTTTTTTTATCCAAGGAGAGTGTCTGCAATGTAAAAAAGGCATTTCGAAGACAAGAAACGAACCTAATAATAAAACTGGATATATGTGTGTTTTGTTTCATTCTATGTTGATCTCCATTTAAAGACACTTGAAACTCATAAAATAAGACGACCACATGTCACTTAATTGGCTATTTATTATATTTAACTCTAATGTTATATTTTAAAAAGTGAACGGCGTAAAGTGATCAGTTAATTATTGCAGTCATGTCGTTTAAGGATGGGCGTTTACCGAGTGTTTGGGTTCTTGTTATTATTCTTCTGAACTGCGCCCATTTTGTGCGCCCAAACGCCATGTTAACTCCTGGACATCGTGGGCTCGTTTGGGCCAAGAAAAATCACGTGACAACGAATTACAATTACATGGAGATTAAATGTGGCGGAATTGGGGTAAGAATCGATTGATTGAGTCAATTAATTTATTCGTTATTTTGTTAATTTGTTGATCGTTTCATTTATGTGCAGTCTAAGCTTATGTTACAGTGAAAAAACGTTATTCTTTCCCGTTTAAACGCAATCGAAACGCGAACGTATCTCAAACATGGAAAATTCCAACTTTGCGACAATTCTGATTAGTTATGTTAATCTGAGAGGCAAACAGTTTGGAGCCTGATCAGACGCCGGGTTACCCGGCGTCTGATCTGGCTCCAAACTGTTTGCAATAGAAATAAAATTTGAAGCATAACCGCGTTTATTGGAAAGAATAACATGTTCTCTACTGTATTCTTTTTCCAATATTTTCTAAACCCCTATTCCCATTGAAGCGCCTCACAGCGCATTAATTTTATTCCTTCACTGAAGAAAATAATTCCAATTCATAAAGGCATGAATATACACCATAAGAAAACAACTCTCTATCATAAAGCAGATGTTAGATTAACACAGGTTGAAAGTAAAACAGAATGGGCATTAAAGCGCATTTCGTTTTACTTTCAACCTACGTTCAGTGGTCATCTGTCTTCAAAACTAGAAACTGGATATGGGGTAAAGGGTTAATCATAATGTCCAATTCAAATAGTAACTGGAAGTCAGTCTGATCAGACTTAAAGCTGTTTGTTGCTCAAATTTAATATATATATATAGGATATGTCATGAGTCGATGTTTAAGACAAGCTGATCTCAAACGAGTCTAGAATTGAAATGTTATTAAGCGAGCCTTGGCGAGCTTAATAACTTTTCTATTCTAGACGAGTTTGAGATCAACTTGTCTTAAACGTCGACGAGTGACAGATTCTTTTTCTCACATTCCAACGATTTAAGCTATTTTTTTAAAAAAGCAAAATGCATTTTTTGGAACCCCGGTGACGTCAAAACCCCGTTATAAATAGTGACGTCATCAAAGTGATCTTACACATGTTGGAGATAAGGATATTCATCATCGTTGTTCGCTATAGAAAACAGGGATAGTTATGTGAGAAAACAGTAACCCCTCTCTACAACAACCCTCAATTTCAGTCGTGAAAAGGTTGGACATGATCGTCTTGTTTTGGAAACAGCAGCACTCGTTGTTGTAAGGAGATATTTTTAACAAATATAAAATCAGTCATCCTTATAACGACTCCCTCCTTACAACGATGCTCACCGATGTTCCCCAAACAAGATAATTTTGTCCAACGTTTTCATTGCTGCAACATCGTCTGCTAAAAAATGTCGGCTGCTGTTTTTCTAAAAAAATACATATTTGACCATTTCAGACTTAAAAACTTAGTGACGAATGGCAATCAACTTGAATCCAGATCAGACGCCGCGTTACGCATCCTCTGATCTGGATACAAGCTGTTTGCAAATGTTAGCAAACTTTCCCTTCCCTATAACAACTCCCTCCTACCAACGAATACTTTTTTGTCTCCCATTGTGTGTCGTTTTAGAGAGGGAGCGTGGTATTTAGTTCTGAATATATAGTTGAAACATGTCTATAAATAGAAACACAGTTCGTCTTTACTCAGGTTTGAAAGTTCAGTGGAGAAAACGTTATAACTTCTCGTTCACAAGCAAACGAAATACAAACGCAGCGAAATAAAATGTAGAAAATAATATGTTGACGTTCCTAAAAAAAAAATTAATCTCAGTTGCAAACAGATTGGATGTTGCACCAAACTGCTTGCAATGGAAAAAATGTAGCATAATTAGTATCCAAACTGTTTGCAAATAACTGCAAATATTGTACTCTGGGTAAGACAGTACATCAGGTCGTCCGCAGACGGACACGTTGCCGCACCTCCAATCTTTCCTTTCTGTCATGCATTGTGCAAGTTCCTCTGGGGTTGCTGCTCCTGCATCCTGCATCAGGACATTGATCATGGTTAAGCCTGGATGTCCTCGCTTCCGTTTCCCATGTTTAGGGGTCCACAGCACCACATTACTGGCTGGCAGCTCCTTGTGTCAGTAGCAGTGACCGGCTAGCCCCATTCTTCGGCAGGCAATCTTGTCTGTCACTCTAGGAATGTCCTGATAGAGGGTGTCATTCTTGATGTGCCGTCCTGGGTTGATGTTCAGAACTTGTCTTAGCATCCTGGTGTAGCAGCCGTCAAGGGACTTCTGGAGTTGAGAAGTGACTGTCCAGCATTCAGAGCCATATAGAAATACAGACTCGACTGTTGCGAAGAAGAAGCTAGGCTTTGTATCGCGAGACATTTGTGAGCTCCAAACTGCTTTCATCCCATTTAGAGCTCTCCATGCAAGGGCTTTCCTGACCTTGATGTCTTTCTCAGAGGTATTTACCCATGAACCCAAATACTTGAAGTCATGAACCTCTTTGAGAGATGAACCTCCAATGGTGGCCAAGGGGGCGTGATCTTGTGGTTGGCAGAAGGTACATGTAATTACTTCAGTCTTCTTGGCATTGAGTGTCAGGCCAACTTTTGCACACTCTGTCTCTACCCTGGTTAAAAGCTTCTGTGCTTGGCGTGTGCTATTTGAGAGAAGACCTATGGCATCTGCGAAGTCTAGATCTGTAAGGACGACCTCAGGTGTTCTTGATGATCTGCGGGGTGTAATAGTCAGTCCTAGGTCCATTTCTCTTCCTTGGATTGCTTGTCTAAGAGCATAATCAAGCACAATGATGAAAAGCTAGGGTGCTAGGGTGTCTCCTTGTAGCACTCCTGCTGTTACCTCAAACTAATTGCTGTCGCCATCAGGGGTTACGACCCTGGCTCTTGTGTTGGAGTACATGGACTCGATAGCACACAGCAGGTTCGGATGAATGTCATACGCCCTAAGTATTTTCATTTTGCCTCGGTGAATGGAGTCAAAGGCCTTTTTGAAGTCCATGAAACACAGTACGGCCGGTAAGTTGTTTCTTTTTACTTCTTCTATGATCCGCCTCAGTGCTAGGATCTGGGCAGCTGTAGTGCGTTTCTCCCGAAAGCCGTTCTGATTCTCCCTCAAGTGGGGGTCTATGGCTGTCCGTATTCTGTTCAGGATCATTTTGTTTCTCATCTTTGCTGTAACACAAGATTGGCTGATACCCCTGTAGTTGTCTGGCTTTGAGAGATCTCCTGACTTGGGAATAGGTATTACATTAGCCAGGGACCATTGCTTGGGGTTGGTGCCTTCTGTCAGAGCCAAGTTGCACATCTCTAGGACTAAGTCGTCTAGATTACAGCTTTTTAATACTTCCGGGGGTATACCATCTGGACCTGAACTCTTTCCGGTTTGCAGGGAGGCTTTCACTTTTTCATACTCCTGGGTTGTGATGGGTCCGTCCTCGATGTTAAGGTAAGACAGTGGGTGGGGGTTAACATCTGCAGATGTACTAGAACTGTAGACAAGGCTATTATAACACACTCTTATAAACTTTCTTCAACAAGTGCATTAATTTTCGGCAAGCATTTCGGTTTAAAAATATTTTTGCATGTTCCATAATACATGTTTGTTTGCAGAACAACATTCTGTGTTTTATGCACATAACAATGCCTTCATATGCTATATGACAACTTATTTGCATTTTAATTCACATGTGAGTGACTTAAACGTGTCATTTTGTCACTTTATTTGGAACAATTATTTAGTGGAAGTGTCGCTCTTACATATACAGTCAGATATCTTCTTATGAAAAATATTTAACCCATATAACGCCCCTTGTTCACAGAAAAAAGACTTTAGTGAACATTATAGACCCTGACAAGACGGCTCAATTTGCGCTTGCGTAAACTATTTATACGATTTCCTAATTATAACGCCTTCCTCGCTGCATAAACGCTGTTTTACTAGACAATTTTAAGGCTTGCAAATGCACATGCATTAGGGGCCCGTTTTGCGAAACATCGTACGACAAAAGCGGTCGTAGGTCAAAATTTTAAATACATCTAATTCTGATTTCTCCATCTAATCCTGTCTTGTGACATCTCTTTGGAATCGTCTTAGATGGAGAAATAAATATCAATTGAAAATTTTAGAATCTGACTTACGACAATATTTGTCATACGACGTTTCGTAAGACGGGCCCCAGGACAACATCGCAAAACCGTTGCACATTACAGTGGAGAATCTGTTATTCTTTCCCAATAAACGCGTTTACGCTAAAACTATTATTTCCAGTGCAAACAGTTTGGAGCCTGATCAGACGCCGGGTAACCCGGCGTCTGATCAGGCTCCAAACTGTTTGCCACCATGATAAACATGAAAAATCAGAATTGTTCAAAAGTTGTTCTTTTCTACGTTTTAGTGCTTTGCGTTTGCGTACGTTTGCGTTTAAACGGGAAATAATAACAGATTCTCCACTGTAACCATTTGCGCCAAGAGGGCTCTTCCTTGCTTATATATTGGAATAGTCCATTTTAATGTAAGGTAATGGCTGGTCTAAAGTTTTGTTTTAATACTAAAATGCTTATAAGCAAACAGTATAGAATCTGATAATGCGGCGTCTGATCAGTCTACACTGTTTCATATATCTCTTTTATGGGACGCTTAAGGCACAGATGGGTTAATTATCACTGTATTTATATCATAAGGTCAATACTATTAATTGTATTTTTTATTTTTTTTTATGCATGTACATGTATAGTTTTTTTACTTAGACAATTAGTTTTGTTACTTAAAAGACTTGGGGCTCTTCTTTAGATACACATTTGAACCCTTGTCACGCGCATAAACGTCTTTTGCAAACGGTGTACCTGTAAAGAGTATACTTGCCATTATACAAAACATTAAAACATTAAAGCTTGATAACAAAAGAAGGCATATAATAAAATTCGGCAAAGGTCGAATCTATCTATTGTTGAAATAAAATGTGTGGCCTAACCCTTTTGCTTATATTAAACAACTTGTATGATGTTTGTATGAATACCTGGAATTAATTAAGCAATAAAATGTTAATAAACCCTTTCACTGCCCTATAACGTAATAAACCGCCTAACACAGTCGCTGTCATACTCTCGTCTGTTTATATGATTCGTCTGCTTTTACTTAAAAAAAATTGAATTACAGTGCGCCCTCTCTACAACAACACCCAATGGGAGACACAGATTTCGTGTGTTGTTCGGGGTCGTTATAGGGAGGAAAAATAAAGACTTGACTATAATTTACAAACAGTTTGAATCCAGATCAGACGCCGCGTATCGCGGCTTCTGATCTGGATTCAAGCTGTTTGTCACTCATATTTATATTTATTCTATCACAATTTCCATTTATATGTAACATTGAGAAAAACCGCAGACGACAGTTTTAAGCAGACGATATTACAGTAGTAAAAGCGTTAGAAATAATAGTCCTGTTAAGGGAACTGTGGCAATGGTCGTTGTTAGGAGGGAGTCATTACTGGGAGGTTCGTTGTAGGGAGAGAGCACTGTACATGTATATGTATTTTTGACATGGAAAACATTTGTTTGAGTGTCAAACAGTTTGGTCAGAATAAGAGACCGCGTCACGCGGCTTCTGATCAGGATCTAAACTGTATGAAACTGTCAATGTTGTCGACCTTGGCAGTGAAAGAGTTAAACTTAAAACAGAAACACACATTCTTCTTCAATGAATGGCGTAAAACAACAACGTCTGGACGCGTGTTCAATCTAAGATCTCATAGATAGTGCTCCCTCTCTACAACAACATCCAATGAGGGACAAAGATTGTGTGTGTTGTTCGGAGGGAGTTGTTATAGGGAGTGGAATTGGCTTACATTTGCATACAGCTTGAATACAGACCAGAAACCGCTGTTTGTAACTCGTCATAATGTTTATTTTCTGTCAAAAAAACCATTACATGTATGTGACTTTGAGAAAAACAGCACACGACAGTTTTTAAGCAGACGAGATATTGCATCCGTGAAATGGCTGTATATAATTGTCTTGTTTTGGGAACAGCGACAAGCGTTGTTGTAAGGAGGGAATCGTTGCTGGGAGGACCGTTGTAGGGAGGGAACATTGTACAGAAACATCCATGATTCAGAGCACCAGATAAGGGTAGTTTTTCAAAAACTAAAATCTTTATTTCTGAATTAAACCCTATGGTGTCACTACTCATTAGAATCGTCTCTTCGAGACGATTCTAATGAGTAGTAACATCATAGGATTCGAGGCTAAAAATAGTGAGAAAATGTGGGATTTGTTGAAAAAACTACCTCTTATCTGGAGCCCTGATGATTGTTCTTCAATGAATAACCTCAAACAACAACGCCTGGGTGTACAGATGAGAAGGCGTTATCCTTTCCCGTTTAAACGCAACCTTTGAAACTTTGAAACTTTATTGAAATATATCTGTATAAGGTCCACTACCGTGGACAGCATTAACATTTATACAAATAGAAAACATTCATATCAATAGAGAGGTCATTAGTTGGGAATACGCAAATTCATTTGAAATTTTTATAATTTATAATAAAGCCTAAATAAAAAGTATTTCTTATGAATAAACAGATGTTAACCAAAATTAGTTCCATATATAGTCATACATATCACCTGACAGTTTAGATCGTGATCAGTTCCTAGGTAACTCGGATTCTGATCGTAGTCTATGCTGGCTCGAGTTCACTCTTTCAATTTGTATATTGATGTGTCATAATAGTTATCAAGAAGTATCGAGGTTACATGTACATGGTAGAAGAAAGCATACAGGTATTTACCAAGCTCTACCTAATAGGATGAATAAAAAAAAAAAAAAAAAAAATACGAAACGCAATCGCATCGCAATAAAACGTAGAAAAAGACAAGTTTTCGACACTCTGACTATTCTGAGTGGCAAACAGTTTGGAATCTGATCAGACGCCGGGTTACCCGGCGTCTGATCTGGTTCTTAACTGTTTGCAATTGAAAAATAGTTTTAGCGTAAACGCGTTTAGTGGGAATGAATAACTAGTTCTCACTCATACTTCATATAAGGATATACTTCAACAAAAACAGCGTCGCAGTCACCTTAAACGAATAAATTACGGTGATATGCTTTGACTTTGTTACTCGTAGATACGTGGTCTACAACCATAATTTGTTTTTGAGATTGCGTCACTTCTTGTGTCTCTTTATTGTGGTCAAATTACCAAATAAAAAGGTCAAATGTCCTGTTTCCACTAACATGGGCTATAAGAACATGGTGCTGTAATCTATCTACGATATTATTGGCAACAAAAAATATCGTTTTTTATTACATATTCTTACTAGTAATTGTTCAGTAGCTGCTTACCTTAGCTTGGCCAAAACCTAAAACAAAATCACAAATGCCCACTGACCTCTCTCTACGGGGTTTCGAACAGATACGTTACAGCGACATTTTCACACTAAGTAAAATACTTGAATACTGTTTTCCAAGTACTAAGTGGTTTCAATATCTGGCACAGAGTGTAAAGAAACTGGAAAAATCCACGATTACAAATAGCAGAAAAAAATAAGTTCACTGTATGTTCAATCTTCGATCTGATAATTGAAAACCGTTTAAAATTACGTCTTTGATGGGTTAACATGCATATAACTGCTGTGCATGAAATCATTCACCTCTGAATTTTTATGACAAGTGTTCTCTTCACAGGTACATTCTTTGTAAATAGAGGATATTGTATGAGTGTTCAATATTTATCATTTTTAATAAACGAGTTGACTAAAATAATATGACGCGAGCCTTGGCGAGCGTCATATTCATTTTAGTCAACGAGTTTATTAAAAATGATAAATAATGAACACGAATGTGATATTCTATTTATCACATTACAAGTTCAAGCACCTATTAAATTGATTTGAAGCCGTAGTTTGTAGACCCTCCGCTATATAGATTTTCCGCCAAACGTTACGTTGTTTACGTTAATGTCATAGTAAATGACGTCATTTGGCACCCCGCTACATGCAGCGCTTATGGACGAACAACTTAGGCCGGAGCCCAAAAAACGATATTCCACTAGTGGATTACGATATTTATACAATCGCTTTATGCAACTCCCAGACCGCAAATTATGTGATAAATGACATTTATACTCGTGGCTAGGGTTTAAAATGGGTTAACCCCTTCACTGCCTCATCCCGAGTACAATAACTATTTGGAAACAATTTGGATCCTGATCAGACTCCGCGTAACGCGTTGTCTGATCTGGGCCAAATGTTATAAAGCTTTTGAGTTGTGTTTGGTATAGTTCTCAAGCATTTGATTGGTGAGATTTGAGCCTAGGCTCAAATCTGACCAATCAAATGTTTGAGAACTACTCCAGACTCAACTCAAAAGCTTTATAACCCTGGAGCCAGGATCCAAACTGTTTGTGACATTCATTTCAATATTTCTTAAGTCAAAATAGATTTACCTAAACTTGAATTTGAGAAATAAAATCAGACGACAATTGTTTAAAATTGGTGACGTCATTGCAGTAAAGAGGGGTTAAACAGTTATACAGTCGAACTTCGATATCTCGAACTCGGTTAAAACGACATACCCATATTTCATAGTTAAAACGTGGCTTAGCCACGTTTTAACTTTGAAATATGGGTATGTTCAACTTAATCGAGTATGAAATAATGCAGTTAATGTGTCGAACTATCGCATAGTTCGAGATATCGAAGTTCGACTGTATTTCTAGATAATTGATTTTTTATGGAGTAGCTCTTTTGTACACATGTCTTTCTATATACAATACGCTGATAAAACAAGATATTCTGCAAGCCCATGTTCTTTCAGTATGTATAAATGACAGCTTCATGACCGCAATAAGCGTCATGATTGTCACACAGAACAAATATATAGCTGTTAAAATAGTAGTTATGTTGCTAGCTGTAACACGATCAAACATAATGGTCATACTGAATTGTCGTCTGCTTCAAATGTACCGTCCGCGAAAATAATTTCTCTCTCCCCAAAATAACCTTTGATCTAAATCTGAGTCTGAGTTTGGAGCTTAATAACACGGCAATAAACCAGTAAAATGGTGTCTAGTGTGGCTCAAATGTATCTGTAACGGAAATGCTTGTTTCAGCAAGAATGTTTATTAGGAAATAAAAATCACTTCCTCATTGTTTTTGCAGTAAACATCACTTTTTTAATATAAAAATTGAGTTCGATGTAATTGAAAAGTAAACAAACCAAGCAATGTCATGTGCATTTTAACATGTGTCAAGAAGTGACGTCATCCCTAAATGACGGTAAAGTTTCGAATGGTATGTAAGAGCAAATGTCGAGCAAACCAAAACTATATATAGATGATCTTTTTAGAGGAATGCAATAAAACGGACATTCGCTCATCTAATCGTTTAAAATGTCAAGGAAACCAAACAATGGCATTGTCTTTTAACTCATCTTTCCCTGATATACGAAAGTAACATAGATATATAATGGAGAAAACGTTATTCTTTCCCAATAAACGCGTTTACGCTAAAAATATTATTTCAAGTGCAAACAGTTTGGAGCCAGATCAGACTCCAAACTGTTTGCCTCTCAGTTCAATATGGATAGTCAGAATTGTCGAAAAGGATGCGTTTGGGTTAAGTTTCCGTTGGAAAGAATAACGTCTTCTCCACTATAGTTTCCAAGCATGTCCAGCCTAGTTATGGCTACTGTAAAACTGGTTTTATTCGCGAGAATATAATTTACGCGTTAATTCGCGAATGTGTTGCCTCGGGTCTCTAGTTTTGAAAATATGTGACTTCTTAAAGCAGGTTGAGAGTAAAGCAGAATGTGCCTTAAGGCACATTCTGCTTTACTTTCAGCCTGCTTTAAGCTACCACCTGCTAGAAACATTGCATGATGTCGCGAATTAATACAAAATCGCATTACGCGAAATATTCATTGACGCGAAAAATACCTGTTTTACAGTATTTATGTTTTTTCTACAATCTATTGCAAAATGACAAACAGTGCAGACTCTGATCAGAGCCTCTCTTTAGGGGCTCTCTGATCAACTGTATTCTCTATATAGTACATACGTTCGGTTTTTAAAAAGACGACTGTACACGTCATTAGGGATTAAAAAGGTTAAACGAGTGTAATGTACATATTATATTGTAGGAAAAATACATTTAATGGCAATAAAAACTTCTAGCAAGCCCAACCATGTCCTTTTAAGTTGTGTGATATACGGCATAGATTTTATACATTGGCATATATCACTATTCCTATTGTAAGTGTATGTATGTGTATGTGAACATTTTTGTATATGTATATGCATTTGTAATAAAGTATAGATTAAGCAAAAAGTGTGTAGATAATTATGGATAAATGTATTTATTATATACCTACCAATGTTCTGCCCGAAATACTTCCGTATTTTATCGAACAAATACACATTGACGGATTGAAAATTCCGTATTACCCATGTACCTTGTGTAATGGGAAAATAACGTTTACTGTGTAGTCGGAAGTTCGGAACTACTTTACACACTACAGGGGCATAGAAAATAGCTCGAAACATTTCTATCTTTTTTTATTTTATTATTATTATACGAGGTATATAATAAAAGGAACATTACTAAATTACTTTGCATATCTTATGCACCGGATCACTCTCGTTGTGTGTGTAAAGGCTATATCCAACTCGACCTTCGGTCTCGTTGGATATAGCCTTAACACACACAACTCGAGTGATCCGGTGCATAAGATATGCAAAGTATAGTAATATTCCGTTTATATTTTAGAAAGCCAAGTTTTAGGAAATATCTTATGTTTTAGTCTCTAAAATTCCTATATATACAAAGGTGTTTGTTCATGTAGTTACAACCTTTAAAGCTTAACTGGTGTGATATTTTGTACAAATTGTGATACTTTAAGAAACGATCAACTGAACCTTTAGCATGCTATTTAATTTTTTGTTTTTGCAAATTTGTCATTTTCTGAACCTTTTGCTGCCAAGGCCAATGACACTGACATTTGTAAACAGTTTGGATCCTAATCAGACGCCGCGTAATGTGGTATCTGATTAGTTTCAAAACTATTTGACACATATATTAATGTTTCTAATGTCAAAAGTGCATAAATTTCCAAATTTTAATAGTAAAAGCAAACGACAATTATTACCAGACGGGTAGTCTAGTTCTAGACGGGTATTTCCATCATAATGGCTCTTTCATCGCCGGGGTCGCATAAAGTCGACTATTCAAACAGTTTGAATCTTGATCAGACGCCGCGTTACGCGGCGTCTGATCAGGATCCAAACTATTTGGCACTTGTATCGATATTTCTAAATATATACAACATTGAATCAAATTTTGAAACGACCTTGCAAACAAATGTTTTGAAGTAGTCGACTATATATAAAGCGATTAAGGGGTAAAAACCTCACGTCTAATCTGCACCGAAAGGTTTAAAGGCAAATGTTGGTTTATTTGCATTTGGTGTTTTTCCTCGAGAAAATATAACTAATTTGTTTTACGGATTGGATCCAGATGAGACGTCGAGTTACTCCGCGTCTTATATAGATTCAAAATGTATGAAACCGTTTTCACAAGTTCGTCCATAATGAACAATGGTCGTGTCCTTTTTACCCGATCACTGACTTATACTCCGAGTATAATTGTTATATGAAAAACGTTTGGATCTTGATCAGATGTACCGTAATCATGATCCAAAATGTTATCTGAAATGCCTATTTCATCTAGGTCATAGAACTCTGTGGACACAGAAGAGTTTGTTTCTGAAAAAAGCAAAATGATTTCGTATTGACCTCTTCACACTGTCTTATCCGAGTATAATGGTCATTTTCAAATTCGGCGTCTGAGCATGATCCAAACTGTTAGACACTCAGTAAAACATTAGCTTTGCCAATTCATATTAATTAGGTATTTGAGAAATAAAAGTAGACGACAATTATATAAAACAAATGGCGTCATGGTTGTGAAGGGGTTAATACTTTCACTCTCAATGACGTCATAAAGTGCGTTTGCAAACAGTTTGGGTCCTGCGCATGCCGACGCCGCGTAACGAGGCGTCTGATCAGGACCAAAACTGCTTGACCCTCGTTCCCAATTTTCGTCAGTCATAAAATCTAACTTTGAAACGATATTGCAGACACTAATACAGTAAAACCTCTCTATAACGGCCACTAAAACGAGAGCTAATTACATGTATAAATGACAGGTGTCAGCTTAAAGCATGGTGACATGGAAAGGAGCTTTCTGTTTTTACTGTCACCATGCTTTAAGCAGTCACCTGTCGAAAACACCTATTAAATTATCACACTTTAGTGGTTGTTATAGAGGGGTTTTACTGTATTGAAGAAAACGACGCTTTGGTGATGAAAGGGTAAAACACTCTCGACAAGTTCGATCATGAAAGGGTTACGGAGTGTTAGCGGCAAGTGAAAAGAAGTTAATTTGGCATGGATAAAGACAAGCTGCAGCTTAATACAGATGTCTTTAATTCAAAGCAAGTTAGAAATGAAACAGCTTCCAGGAACATTTCGCTTTACGTCCCTCTTGCTATAAAAGCTAAAGAACCATTGGGTATAAATACTTCAGTACTCCCTCTCTACAACAGCACCGGATTGGGAGACAAAGGTTGTGTGTGTTGTTCGGAGGGAGTTGTAATAGGCATGCAGGGAAATTGGCTTACATTTGCAAACAACTTGAATCAAGATCAGACACCGCGTCACGCGGCGCCTGATCTGGATTCAAATTGTCTGCCATTCGTCAGTATATTTTATTGATGTCAAATTGTCCAATGCGAAGCTTAGAGAAAAACAGCAGACAACAAATTTATGGAGACGATGTTGCAGCAGTGAAAACGTATGAAATAATTGCCTTTTTGCGGAACAGCGACGAGCGTTGTTTTTAGGTGGTAATCGTTATTCGGAGGATCGTTGTAGGGAGGGAGCACTGTATTTACCCGCAGGAATGTCGACTGTTTTATGGCTGGAACTTTATTGCCCTGATCGAGGGCCATTACCAAATTCTCCGCACGTGGACGTCTTACACGTACAGTGGAGAATCTGTTATTATTTCCCAATAAACGCGTTTACGCTAAAACTATTATTTGCAGTGCAAACAGTTTGGAGCCAGATCAGACGCCGGGTAACCCGGCGTCTGATCAGGCTCCAAACTGTTTGCCACCAAGATAAACAAGAATTATCAGAATTGTCCAAAAGTTGTTCTTTTCTACGTTTTAGTGCTTTGCGTTTGCGTACGTTTGCGTTTAAACGGGAAAGAATAACAGATTCTCCACTGTACTGGCTCAGTTGGGGGAGACGTTATTCTTTCCCGTTTTACTCTTCCACTGCCATGTTTTATTGTCTGCTTTAACCCTCATACCGCCAAAATATCGTCTGCATTGGTTGTGTCGTCTGCAATATTTTTAAAGTCATATTTAGGGATGTTTTGACTGAAGGAATGTCGAAACGCGTGTCAAACGTTACGTGGCGTCTGATCAGCATCCACACTATTTGCAAAGTCGCATTTTGGCGAGTGAAAGGGAAAAACGCAAGAACAGTGAAAAAGATGTAGAAAACGAAATATTTTGACCATTTTGAGTATTCTATTTAGTCTGAGTGACAAACAGTTGAAGCTTTTTAACCGGCGCTTGATCTGTTCCGAAACTGTTTGCCATGGAAATAACATTTTTAGCGCTTATGCTCTTATTGGGAAAGAATGCATACATAAAAAGTGCAATAAATAGTATAGTCTTGTTTTTAGAACCTGTCATTTTGTACGAGCTGTTACATCGAGTTTCCGTTTAGTTTTGTTTAACTCTTAAACTGTTAATGGCGCAAAAGGCGACTTTGCAGACAGTTCAGGTCCTGATCAGACGCCGCGTGACGCAGCGTTTGATCAGGATCCAAACTGTTTCACACCCTCATCGAAAGTTCGTCAGGCATGCCTAATTCTAACTTTGAAACGACATTGCAGACGACACGTCTAATGCGGACGATAGTTTGGCGGTAAGAGGGTTACAGTGGAGAATCTGTTATTCTTTCCCGTTTAAACGCAAACGTACGCAAACGCACGCAAACGCAAAACACTAAAACGTTGAAAAGAACAACTTTTTGACAATTCTGATAATTCATCTTTATCTTGGTGGCAAACAGTTTGGAGCCTGATCAGACGCCGGGTTACCCGGCGTCTGATCTGGCTCCAAACTGTTTGCACTGCAAATATTAGTTTTAGCGTAAACGCGTTTATTGGGAAAGAATAACAGATTCTCCACTGTAAAAGCGGCGCACGATAAAACTTGGTAGAGGAAGAGTAAACAGGAAAGATTAATAGTGTCTTCCCAAAACAATTAGGCATGAAAACTTGACTCATTAGTTTCTTTGTACAATGCAGAAGACACAATTCTTTCCCAATAAACACGTTAATGTTACAGCGCTCCCTCTCTACAACGACACTCAATGGGAGACAACAAATATGTGCGTTGTTCGGAGGGAGTCGTTATAGGAAGGGAACTTGGTTGACATTTGCAAACAGCTCGAATCCAGATCAGACGCCGCGTAACGCGGCGTCTGATCTGGATTCAAGCTGTTTGTCATTTGTCATAATGTTTTTTTCTGTCAAAATGTCATTTATGTATAAGAAAAACAGCAGACAACAATTTTAGCTAGATGATAATGCATCAGTGCAAGGATAAAACATAATTTTCGTGAGAACAGCGGTGAATGTCGTTGTGAGGAGGGAGTCGTTGTAAGGAGGGCCGCTGTAGAGAGGGAACGCTGTAATACAATAATTATCACTGTAAACTATTTGGAGCCATTAGGCTCCAAACTGTTTGCCAATTAGATTTAAATGAATAGTCAGAATTATGAAAATATTGTTAATTTCTATATTTTATTGGATGCGTTTTTGTTTCGTTTGCGTTTAACCCTTTTATGGTCTAATTTGTCGTGAAGGTGTTACCCCTTCCTCATCGTACTGTCGTCTGCTCCAAGATTGTTGTCTGCAATATCGGTTCAAAGTCAAATCTAAGGCAGTATTACTGAAGAAATTTCAAGACAAATGCGCTTTATGCCATTGCTAGTGAAATGGTTAAACGGGAAAGAATAACGCACTCTCCACTGTTATATGACGCAATTAATTGTTTCCTTTTTTCGCGCCTTCTTGTTTTCTTACACTTAATGAAATTATAATATATGACAGTTTGCTTAATTAAATTTTGGTTAGAAATGCGGTGTATGATGCACTGTTTTTGTTAAAACAGACGAGTCTCGTTTTTTTATACCCGATGTAAACTGCTTTCTTCGGAAAACAATAATTTGAAGACACTCTTAAAGTAATACAGTTTCCCCTCCCTACAAAGGCCCTCCGGACAATGATTCCCTCCTTACGAACGCGTTATTTGGGAGAGAATAACGTTTTCTCTACTATATGAAGTTGTTGTCTTTAACCCTTTACCCCATAGCCTGTTTCTAGTTTTGAAGACAGGTGACTACTTAAAGCAGGTTGAAAGTAAAGCAGAATGTGCCTTAAGGCACATTCTGCTTTACTTTCAGCCTGTTTTAAGCTAAAATCTGCTAGGCTATATAAAATATTTGTAATGGTAATTGTTCATGAGGGTATAAACTGGAACTATTTTCTTCAGCGGAGGAATAAATTAAATACGCTAAAAGTCGCTTCTATGGGGAGAAAGGGTTAAACCAACAGAATTATTGTCTGCTTTTATTAATCAAATTAAGATAAAGCCATTTTGACTAAAGCAAACAACTATATGGATAATAGTTTTCAAACAGTTTGTATCCTGATCAGACACTTAGTTACTCTTGTAATACTGAGTTTCTGTTTGCAAGTACGCAAATACCGCGCACAATGGCTTCTAGTATTGAATACAGGCCATCACGTCCCATGTAGTTCTAATGGGATCCCAAGCAACCGTTTTATGCAGGTTTCCCAAAAGCACAATGCGGCTTTAACCCATTAGTTTACTCCATAAATACGTTTTTTACGATGTTAATTTATACATTCACTGAAGAAATAAGTTTTACTTTATTTAGTCATGAATATGCACCGTAAGTAATATTTTCTACATCCTAGAAGATGTTAGGTTAAAGCAGGGAGAATGTAAAGCAGAATGCGCCTTAAGGCTCATTCTTAAGGCGCATTCTGCTTTACTTTCAACCTGCTTTAAGTGGCTACCTGTGTACAAAACTAGAAACAGGCTATGGAATAATGGGTTAATGAGCATTCTGTTTTAATTCCAGCCTGCTTTGAAATACATGTACATGTACCATCTACATGAACAATGTTCATGTTTCACTTTTATTGGCATATATCAGGGAATAATGATAAAGAACATATTTCTAATATGCGTGTCTGCATAAAAGGTGAACTATTCTACTCATTGGAGGCATACATAAAAGGAATACTAAATGCGTTTTTAAGCAGGAAGAGGTTTAAGTCATAATATACATAAAAAGACATTCATCAACTAAGATATAAGGCGTTTATAATCATCCAACATCTTAGGCTAAAAACCTATAAATAGAATAGCTAATTATTTTCATGTCAACTTGTCATTTATATACTCCACTTGTCACCATGTTATATGTGGGGTTTTACCTGCAGATCGCGACTTGACTAATATTTGCAAACAGTTTGGATCCAGATCAGACGCCGCGTAACGCGGCGTCTGCTCTGGATCCAAACTGTTTGGTACTCGTATTTATGTTTCTTTAATAAGAAAATTGTAAAACTTAACTTAAATATTTTCTGCTGACGACACTTTCAAAGCAGGCGATATTTCTGCAGATTAACGGTTAACCTTTTTATTCCGAATCGTTCAAGTGGAATATTCATACTTTGAATATTGATAATTACATATTGATTTTAAGGATTCTTAGAAAAAAATTCTTAAAAATAAACCTAAACCAAACAATTTAGATTCTTCTCAGCCTTGTGACCAGATCTACACTGTTTGCAATCTATTCCATAGACTGGTTACAAACAAAGAAAGGATGAAACATTTTACCGCAAAATACTATGAAAAACGTGAGTTTGATTCGACATACGACTAAGAAAATGAAGTCACAAGATACGTGGGGGGGTGGGGGGTGGGGTATAATATACCCCCCCCCCCGTAACGTGTGATTCATCAATTACGTCATTTGCAAGATTAGAGGTAGATAATACAAACCGGTTCCTCTTTAGTTGAAAACCGCCCACTGGAGCTATCGCTTAACCCTTTCGCTACCAAATTGTTCGTGAGAGTTTTACCCCTTCACCGTTTCATTGTTGTCTGCTTCAATTTTGTTGTATGCAATGTCGTTTCATAGTTAAAGAATAAGGCAGTATGATTGAAGACATTTCAAAACGTGCGTCTAACAGTTTGGATTATGATCAGACGCCGCGTTACACAGCATCTGATCAGGACCCAAACTGCAAACGCGCTTTTAACCCTTTCCCCAATAGAAGCAACTTTTAGCGTATTTAATTTATTCCTCCGCTGAAGAAAATAGTTCCAATTTATACCCTCATGAACATTAACTATAACAAATATTTTATATAGCCTAGCGGATGTTAGTTTAAATCAGGCTGAAAGTAAAGCAGAATGTGCCTCTATAAGGGTGCATCAATGTCATGACTTTGGGAACTTTTCAAAGTATATGAAAACACTCTATGATGGTTTTGTATTGAAGAGCTATTTAAGATGAATGAAAAAATAGAAAAAGTGTACATTTTGGTGAACAACAGTTGGCTCTACGGCCATGTAAAATTTACCCCACCCACTTCCTCTTATTTTGTCCTTTTCAAACAGCCCGCTTCAATAAAATCCATTTTAAATGAAAACAAATATGATAATTTGGTTTTGTGTTATTTATTTCCTATCTATGGTAGTATTTCTTCATACAAAAACTAATTTAAGAAAACAATGGCACCAAATGTGAAATTTATAAAGCTCTAAATATCATCGATATGGTACTTTTTTGTAAATTTTGTAAGGGGAGATAACTCTTTTTACTTTAATAACTCAAAATTTTCAACACTGACCTTTCAATTTCTTTTCATATTTTGAATTGCCTTAGCATGGGCTTTCATCTGGTAGAATATAAGAAAAAGTTAAATACTAGAACTATTTCATTTTCAAACTTTTTTACTTTTTTTCATAAAATAAAAAATCTAATAAAATCATGCCCTATACAAAGCATATTTTTGATTTTCAATGATCGATATTGTTCAAACCTGGTGCCTGCTTTGTCTAAATTTGGTTTCTATATGTGAAAATACCACCATAGACAAGAAATAAATAATGGAAACCCAAATTATCATGTTTGTTTTGTTTCGAAATAAATTTTACTGAAGCTTGTACCCTGAATGGGTAAAATTTGAAAAAAAAGTCCAAATTTGACATCCCTTTTTCAAATCGCTGTAGCTCAAAAACAAGGACACCACCATATATTTTTTTTTTCATTTTTTTATTCATCATAAACAGCTCTTCCAAAAAAACAATGTTAGAAAAAAAGTTAAATACTTTGAAAAATTGGCTTATGACATTGATACACCCTTAAGGCACATTCTGCTTTACTTTCAACCTGACTTAAGTGATCACCTGCCCTTATTGTTATAAACAGGTTATTGGGTAAAGGGTTAAGAGTCATTGAGAGTGAAAGGGTTAAGTCTAGCATTATCGTTTTTAACCCTTCAATCTTAATGACGCCAAAAAGCGCATTTGCAAACAGTTTGGATCCTGATCAGACGCCGTGTAACGCGGCGTCTGATCAGGATCCAAACTGTTTGACACTCGTATCGATATGTTTTAAGTCATACTACATTGAATTTTATTTTGAAACGATCTTACAAACAACAAATTTGAAGCAGACGACAATAAAACGGTGAAGGGGTAAAAATCTAACTACTAATTTGGCAGCGAAAGAGTTAAGCCACGTTTAATACGATTAAGTTTGACTTAAGCGAGTTCGAGCTATCGGGATTTAAGAACTGTCAATTTCTTACATTTTAGGGGACGGGGTGGGGTGGGGTGCAGTGTCTTGAGATCACCATTGTAACATCGAAACTGTCCTTCAATTAAACAATGCATGTACCTTAAATTAATAAACTTTCAAAGGAGACGATATTACGTCATCATAATTGTAATTATCTCACTTCAATGTTACAGTGGAGAATCTGTTATTCTTTCCCAATAAACGCGTTTACGCTAAAACTATTATTTGCAGTGCAAACAGTTTGGAGCCAGATCAGACGCCGGGTAACCCGGCGTCTGATCAGGCTCCAATATGTTTGCCACCAAGATAAACAAGAATTATCAGCATTGTCCAAAAGTTGTTCTTTTCTACGTTTTAGTGCTTTGCGTTTGCGTACGTTTGCGTTTAAAAGGGAAAGAATAACAGATTCTCCACTGTATAATGACCTTTAATGGTGTTATATAATATAATGTGTTACAGTAAAGAAGACGTTATGCTCCCCCGTTTCACTAATTCAGCCCAGGCCATTCCTTCCCCCTTACTTACTTTACCGAGACACAGGGGAGAAGAAACGGCCCAGGCCATTCCTTCCCCCCTCACTTACTTATATGACACACAGGGGAGAAGAAACGGCCCAGGCCATTCCTTCCGCCCTTACTTACTTAACTGAGACACAGGGGGGAAGAAATGACCCAGGCCATTCCTTCCCCCTCTTACTAACCTAACTGACACACAGGGTAGAATAAATGGCACAGGCCTTTCTGAAAAAAGAAAAAAAAATCGGTGGGGGGGGGGGGAATAAACGGCCCAGACCATTCCTTCCTTCCATACTAACTATATTGAGACATAGTGGGGAAGAAATGGCCCAGGCCATTCCTTCCCCCCCTCACTTACTTATATGACACACAGGGGAGAAGAAATGACCCAGGCCATTCCTCCCCCCTTACTAACTGAACTGAGACATAGGGGGGAAGAAATGGCACTGGCCATTCCTCCCCCCTTCACTTACTTATATGACACACAGGGAAGAAGAAACGACCCAGGCCATTCCTTTCCCCCTTACTTACTTAACTGAGACACAGGGGGGAAGAAATGGCCCAGGCCATCCCTCCCCCCTCACTTACTTATATGACACACAGGGGAGAAGAAACGACCGGGTTACCCGGCGTCTGATCTGGCTCCAAACTGTTTGTACTGCAAATAATAATTTTAGCGTAAACGCGTTTATCGGGAAAGAATAACAGATTCTCCACTGTAATATGCATGCTGTCATAATTATGTACACGTATAATTGGATGTGACTAATATGGAAGCACTGCATTTGGTAAATGTAACCATTTGAACCCTAGTCACGCATATATATATATATGTATATGCGTACTTTGCCAACACCGTATCTGTGACGTTAATATACATTGTAATTAAGCATAGAGAAAAGCGGCAAATGAAAAGTGGAACAATTATCAATAAAATTATTTAGTAAAAGTAAAAATCTGATAGGAGGTGTAGAAAGTTATTGTAATTTATTTAGAATTTAGTAAATGTAACAACTAGAACCCATATATTTAGTAAAGAGAAATACTGAAAGGAGGCGTAGAAAGCTATTGTAATTTATTTAGAATTTAGTAAATGTAACAACTAGAACCCATATGTTTAGTAAAGAGAAATACTGAAAGGAGGTGTAGAAAGCTATTGTAATTTATTTAGAATTTAGTAAATGTAACAACTAGAACCCATATGTTTAGTAAAGAGAAATACTGAAAGGAGGTGTAGAAAGCTATTGTAATTTATTTAGAATTTAGTAAATGTAACAACTAGAACCCATATATTTAGTAAAGAGAAATACTGAAAGGAGGCGTAGAAAGCTATTGTAATTTATTTAGAATTTAGTAAATGTAACAACTAGAACCCATATGTTTAGTAAAGAGAAATACTGAAAGGAGGTGTAGAAAGCTATTGTAATTTATTTAGAATTTAGTAAATGTAACAACTAGAACCCATATGTTTAGTAAAGAGAAATACTGAAAGGAGGTGTAGAAAGCTATTGTAATTTATTTAGAATTTAGTACATGTAACAATTAGAACTCTCTGATCAGGGTCTTCGCTGTTTGTCATATTTCAATTCATTGACAAAAACAAACCTGAATAGTCAATAATGGACTGGACTTAAATGGAAAACGGAATCGTCCATTGGAAGTTTCTGGGTGGAAATCGTTCACCCTTAGTGTAGCCATGAAAAGTTAACAGTGTAGAACCAGATCAAATCAATCATAAAGGCAGTTTTCGGATCCATAGTTTGTCACTTTATAAAATATTGTAAATAAACTCAATTCTTAATTGTGAAAATTGGAGTAGAATACGTTGGACACTTTAATTGCGCAGTTGAAGTTTTAGCGATTAATGAGTTCACTCACTGCATACACGTGCATTATATTAACGTGCATTGCATTGTTAGAGAGCATTGTATAACTTTGATGGGAAACGATAAGAGTTGGGGAAGTCATATAAAAAGAAACCTGGACAGTTTGGGTTACACGTGTATTTGGGATAACTTAGATACAACTGTCAACAACTTTCCTGCTATACAGAGGAGAATAAGTGACACTTTTATCCATGAATGACGAACAACAATAACAAACTCACCAAAATTGAAGTATTATGCAATGTTCACGGAATCATTTGAAATGGAATCATACCTACAAAATATAACCAACAATTATTTACGCATGCATCTTACAAGATTTCGTATTTCCTCGCATAATTTGGCTATAGAAGCTGGAAAATATAATAATATTGATCGTAGAAATAGAGTCTGTATCTTTTGTAATCAAAATGATATTGAATCAGAATATCACTTTTTAGCTCGCCTGTACGTAGTACATGACGAGCTATTGCAATACCCCCGGTGTAGTCGTCGTCGTCGTCGTTGTCGTCGGCGTCGTCGTGAACGGCGTAAACAATTTTAAGAAAATGTCTTATAACTTCTATGTCCCTTGAGGTATTGCTTTCATAGTTGGTATGTGTCTGTATATGGACAAGACCTTTCCATGCGCAGAAATTTTTTGACCCCTGTGACCTTGACCTTGAACTTAGGGCCTGCGTTTAGGTTTCGAAATCTGCGTTTAGGTTTCGAAAATTGCCTTTAACTTCTATGTCCCTTGAGATATTGCTTCCATAGTTGGTATGTGTGTGTATATGGACAAGACCTTTCCATGCACAGAAATCTTTTGACCCCTGTGACCTTGACCTTGAACTTAGGGCCTGCGTTTAGGTTTCGAAAAATGCCTTTAACTTCTATGTCCCTTGAGGTATTGCTTCAATAGTTGGTATGTGTGTGTATATGGACAAGACCTTTACATGCACAGAAAAAGTTAGACCCCTGTGACCTTGACCTTGAACTAAGGGCCTGCGTTTAGGTTTCGAAATCTGCGTTTAGGTTTCGAAAAATGCCTTTAACTTCTATGTCCCTTGAGGTATTGCTTCAATAGTTGGTATGTGTGTGTATATGGACAAGACCTTTACATGCACAGAAAAATTTAGACCCCTGTGACCTTGACCTTGAACTAAGGGCCTGCGTTTAGGTTTCGAAATCTGCGTTTAGGTTTCGAAAAATGCCTTTAACTTCTATGTCCCTTGAGGTATTGCTTCAATATTTGGTATGTGTGTGTATATGGACAAGACCTTTCCATGCAAAGAAAAATTTGGACCCTTGTGACCTTGACCTTGAACTTAGGGCCTGTGTTTAGGTTTTGAAAAATGCCTTTTACTTCTATGTCCCTTGAGGTATTGCTTTCATAGTTAGTTTATGTGTGTATATGGACAAGACCTTTCCAGGCACAGCAAAATTTAGACCCCTGTGACCTTGACTTTGAACTTAGGGCCCATGTTTAGTTTCGAAATCTGTGTTTTGGTTTCTCAAAATTTTTATTACTCCCATGTCCATTGAACTATTCCTTTCATATTCAGTTTGCATGTGTATATGGACAAGATCTTTCCTTGCATGCAAAATGTTTGAGCCCTCTGACCTTGACCTTGAACTTAGGACCCCCGTTTAGGTTTCAAAGTCTGCGTTTAGGTTTCTCAAAATTTCTTTAACTCATATATCCACTGAGATATTTCTTTCATATTTGGCATGCATGTGTATATGGACACGACCTTTCCATGCATGCAAAAAAATTAGCCCAGTGTCCTTGACCTTTAACTAAGGTCACGAAAGGTTTTAGGTTTCGAAATCTGCGTTTAAGTTTCAAAAATGCTTATAAGTCCTATGTCCCTTGAGGTGTTATTTTCATATTTGATTTGCCAGTGTATATGGACAAGACCTTTCCATGCAGGCAAAAAGGTCGACCTCTGTGACCTTGAGTGTGCTTTTAAGTTTCTAAAGGTGCCGGTGGCGAGCTTTGTTGTCTCTCTGACAACTCTTGTTATTAATATGTGAAAAATATAAACAAAAAAGAGTTGAAATTTTAAAACATATTTCATGGCCCTCTCTAAATAGGTTCATAAACCTACTTTCTTCATAGAACAAAAAAGTTCAGTTAAACGTATCAAAATATATCAAGGTTGCAATGAATATACGAAATAATGTAGTTGCAGATTGAGAATATAAATAATGTACTATAACAGTGTATATATACAAGCTATCATATTTTCAGTTGTATGTTTTTTACTTGTGTTTATGTAATAGATGTCATGGTCATATTTTACGTAAATGAATCTATTGTACATGGCCAATGGCACTTATATGTTGCCGATTTCCAATAAAATTGAGTTGTTGAGTTGCAATCGACGAGTATAGTCGTCACTAAGATGGAATGAGTAAAATTCAATTTATTCATCGTATATATGCCAACTGTCATATACTTTCGTATAATTGGATGTGACTCCCTTAAATTTTTTGATGAATGCATTAACTGTCATATTGCACCCAAAGCTCCTTCGTTGACATAAACTCGCCTGCTTAAAAAAATCATGATTAAAATACATCGTGAGGGTTTTAACCCCTTCACCGCCATATTGTCGTCTGCTTTAATCTTGTTGTCTGCGATATCGTTTCAAAGTTAGATGAAATTATAAGGCACTATAACTGACGTAATTTCAAAACAAGTGACAAACAGTTTTGATCCTGATTAGACGCCGCGTTACGCGGTGTTTGATAAGGATCAAAATTGTTAACTGTTAGCAAATGCACTTTATGACGTCACTGAGAGTGAAATGATTAGTTGTATTTATTTTAGATAAAAAGAAACGGCGCGAGACGCCATTGACTCAGGATCCAAACTGTTGCAAATGATAGTGCTTTCGCTACTTTGCAGAGAGAGGTTATGTGAAGGATTACATTATTTGCCAAAAAGAAGAATTTGAAATGATCTAAAGATGTTGACGTCCCTGAAAAACACATAGTATACTGGTGGGACCCGTCTTACGAAACGTCGTACGACAAATATTGTCGTAAGTCAGATTCTAAGATTATCAGTTATTAATTGTTTCAACATCTTATCCTGTTTGGTGACATCTCTTTGTACTCGTCTTGAAAAGACGATTCCAAAGAGATGTCACAAGACAGGATTAGATTAGATATATAAAAATATATGTATTTTAAAGTTTTGACTTACGACTGTTTTTGTCGTATGACGTTTCATAAGACGCCCCTCCTGCTACCTAGCTGCATATAAGTTTTTGACACATATACGCATGTCAAAAACATCTGGGACCCGTTTCATAAAACTTCGTACGACAAATGTTGTCGTAAGTCAGATTATTAAAGTCTCAATTATTATTTATTTCTCCGTCTAATCCTGTCTTGTGACATCTCTTTGGAATCGTCTTGAAAAGACGATTCCAAAGAGGAGTGACAGGACATGATTAGATAGAGAAATAATAAATTAAATGTATTTCAAAGTTTTGACTTACGACCGTTTTTGTCGTAAGAGGTTTTATGAAATGGGCCCCTGTATGCAAACATAAGTAAAATAGAAAGGTTGTGCTTTACTTTAAGCGTGCTTTAAGCTACCATCTGCTTGGATATATAATATATTTCTTATGGTGCATATTCATGACTGAACAAAGTGGAACTATTTTCTTAAGTGGCGGGGTAGATTAAAGGCGATACAAGGCGTATTTATGGAGTAATGGGTTAAACAGGATACACTGCTCCACTGTACAGTGGAGAAAAAAGTTTATTCTATCCCAAAAAACGCGTTTACGCTAAAACTATTATTTTCAGTACAAACAGTTTGGAGCCATATCAGACGCCGGATAACTCGGCGTCTGATCAGGCTTTAAACTGTTTGCCACTCAATTTAATATTAGTAAAGTGGTTATTTTATACATTTTAGTGGCATTGCGTTTGCGCTTCGTTTGCGTTTAAACGGGAAAGAATAACGCTTTCTCCATTGTACATACTTATTAAGATGGATGATAATGGATACTGTAACCCGTAACCAGGTTTTTATACCCCTCAAGACCGTATCAATATGACAGTTATTTATTTCTACCATATTAACCTACAGTGAAATATGCGTTATTATTTCCTGTTTGAACGAATCTAAACGCAAACGCATTTCAATATAATTTGAGAAAATAAAGTTTTTTTTAAAAATATTGACGATTCATGTTAATCTTACAGGCAAACAGTTCGGAGCCTGATCAGACGCCGGGTTACCCGGCGTCTGATCTGGCTCCAAACTGTTTGCAATTGATTTATTATCAGTTCTACATAAACGCGTTTATTGCAAAGGAATAACGTCTTCTCAACTGTATAAAGGTGACCTCGATTTGATCTACTTTCAAACTTATGCTAATCGACCACTGATTTATATAGATGCATGGCGACCTTAAAGTACTATCGACAGGATTAATGAGAGTAAAAGTAATGCAGAAATTTCTTGCTCATTTAGGAGTTTTCTGTTTTGTTTTATACTCCTACATTAATCTCCGACCTGTCCTTCAGACTCATATATATATTTATTTGAAATGTCGTCTACTTTGACATAGTATTATTTGAAAGCTTTATACCGTTCAGATTTCGCGGATTCGATCTCCAACGCGAACAAAGCCAAATCAAAACCCGTACTCTGTACATATTCAGTGGTAAATAAATAATATGGTCAAAGATATAAATGTTTATTTAAGGTCAAGGCAACAAAATGTGACGTGCGTTTGGACATGATTTTCTTTGAAAAAGGCCCTTAGAGGTCGAAATTTTAGAAAAGAGCAGTTATTTTAATGTTAATACTATTTTAATTCCCTATCTGGAATATTGTTATATTTATTGTAGTACATGTACTTTGTTTGCAAGATCAGACGCCAGGTATTGTTCGATTTTTCTGACCTGTCGGAGTTATTTTTAGAACAGAATAGTTCATAATGGTAAATAGATAACAGAGTAACATCGGATCTATATAGTCGTACACTTTCCAACTTGAGATAACATGATCCTCGTGCAGCACGAGACCCTTGCGCTAACTTTACTGATATTTTATTCTTTCCCAACAAACGCATTTATATACTAAAACTATTATTTCCATTGCAAACAGGTTGGAGCCAGATCAGACGCCGGGTTACCCGGCGTCTGATCAAGCTCCAACCTGTTTGCTACTCAGATTAAAAATATAATTAAAATTTCTTAAAGTAATTTTTCACAGTTTAGTGCATTGCGTTTGCGTTTATCCGGGAAAGAATAAGGTATCCTCTACTGTACATTGCGCACAAAAATTACAGCTATCCGTATCATTAACCGTATGTAGAGAAAACTCATCCCTTTGAAAGTTTTAGAATGTTCCAATCTAAAAATAACCCCGACAGGTCAGAAGAAAACACTAAGACATGTAACACAAACTGTTTGTCACTCAGATTAAATAAATCGTTAGAAATTTATAAAAAATGACATTATATACATTGTAATGCTATGCTTTTTTTGTTTCGTTAAACGGAAAAGTCCATTTACAACTGAAACGTCTGAATAACCAATTCATGCCCCAGGATTTTAAAGCGACTCGCAACCAGATGGTGCATTAAAAATAGTAATTTGTAAATATGTGTCAAACGCTTATATAAATGGTAAAGAATTAGTTTAGGATAAGAAATTCTGTTTAAAAAAATGTATTTCAATAAAAAAAATATTGGTCTCTGGTGGAATTCGAACCCGGGGCCCGGCATTGGCGGACAGAAGGCAGAAGGCAAAATTGGGGAAACCGCTTAGACCAATGGACCACGGAACTATCCGTTTATCTCGGATCGATTTCAATGTGTAGCTATCGAAAGTGCATACAACTTCACAATTCGGCTCGGGTTTATGTCTGAGCCCGTGTAGAGAAGCAACAACAACAACTATACCGTCTACTAGTCGGTATAGAAAAACGATGGAAAATATCTAAAAATCTAAGATTCGGTGACGATTCTTGAGACTGTTTTTGGACTGATCATATTGTTTTAATGTCAGAAGCCAAATAATGCTTTTATTTGAGTATTTTATTTTATTTTGACAAGTACACCATCCGGTTGCGAGTCCCTTTAAAGCGCTTGATTTGAGTCTGAGCTCGTTTTCAAGCATTTGATTGATCAGATTTGATATTTCAGACTCAACTCAGCCGCTTTATAACCTTGTGGCCATTTCCCCAGTAAATGTAGAGAATTGAGGATGTTTTTTACAAATCCAATGTATGGTGTTAATTATTAGGTGACTTCTTTAACCCTTTACTACACAGAAACGCCTTTTAGCACATTAAAATTATTCCTTTACTGAAGAAAATAGTTCCAAATTATACAATCATAAATATGAAATTGGCAGATGGTAGCTTAAAGCAGGCTGAACGTAAAGCTTTGTTTTTAACCGACTTTAAGTGGTCATCTATATGCAACACTAGAAACGGGATGTGGAGTAAAGGTTTAACCCATTACCTGATAGCCTGTTTCTAGTTTTGAAAATAGGTGACTACTTAAAGAAGGTTGAAATTAAAGCAGAATGCGCCATATGGCGCATTCTGCTTTACTTTCAGCCTGCTTTAAGCTATTACCTGCTAGAATACGGAAAGTATTAAATATGACACATATTCATTACGGTATATATTGGAACTATTTTCTTCAGCGGATGAACAAAAGCATGTGCTAAAAGTCGCTTCTATAAGGGAAAGGTTTAAGCTGACACCTGTCTTTTATACAATGAATAAGGCACTATTAACCCTTTCCTCCATAGAAGCGACTTTTAGCACATGTATTTTATTCATCCGCTGAAGAAAATAGTTCCAATATAAACCGTACTGAATATGTGTCATATTTAATACTTTCCTTATTCTAGCTGGTAATAGCTTAAAGCAGGCTGAAAGTAAAGCAGAATACGCCTTAGGGCGCATTCTGCTTTACTTTCAACCTGCTTTAAGTAGTCACCTATCTTCAATATTATAACTAGGCTATCAGGTAAAGGGTTAATGGTCGTAATATAAATGTTTTAGTTGACATTGGAAAATGGTAAAAAGTGCAGACCATGATTAGAGAGTTCATTTAGGAAACTTTAGATTCTACGATCTTAAGTTTTCTACATTACTTGCAAAGGACAAGTGTACTATATGCCCATGCACTGTTTGCATCGGACGAGTGTACATAGGCACCACCAATGTTCAATATGCCGATATGCCAATTCATTCGTATTAGTTTATCATCATCTTTTTTTTCCATGTGTTGAGAAACCACTACAAATATGGCATATGCTTCAAATTAGGGGAGGACCTTTACTAAAGTTATTAGAACTTGTCCATTAACTTATATTTATACTTTCTGCAACTTTCAAATCATGGTGTTGCTACTCGTTAGAATCGCTCGAAGAGGCGATTCTAATGAGTAGTGACACCTCAAAGAAATATAGATTTTATTTTTTGAAATATTCACCTGATCTGGGGCTTTGTTATTTTACGGAGTAAAATACATTAGCTGAGAAGATAAGCCACTGTAATTTACATGCACATATTTAAATAAGTTAATGTCAGATTTACAGCCGTACATGGCAATAAAACTTGTTGGAAATGAGGAAGTAAAGCATTTTTTATAAGCGGATCTAGAAAGGGTTGCGACCCAGAACCCCTTGGAAATTCCTATAAAAGGGAAATAAGAAAAGCGAACACTGAATATTTATAATCCTTTCCCCGGGCCCGGAAACCTTCCTGCCTTGTCGTGGCTCTGGGTTTAATTGTCAAAAGGGAATTCTGTCTGTTTATAAGACTGAGATTACCCCCTCTGCCAAGAACTAAAAGAAGGCAGGTCGGTGGTTTTGATCCCATTTGCTGCTTTGCAACGAATGAGATTAACCGAAGCCACTTTCCTGAAATCATCATAATCTTATCATCCCTCATCAATCATCGGCGCTATATGACCTGTTTTCTGTCAAAGTGCCGTGAAAACCAACTGATCCATCCATCCTGTCCCCGGATATGTCGCCGGGTTGGACCTCCCTGATAAAAATGGATGGGTCCGCGCATGCGTTTTATAAGAGTGTTTCCACTCACACTAACGCAAAGTCGACGAAACACAAATAATTCAACCGCAATATTCAAATATGAGAAGTTAATTGCTGCATTCACAGTGTGGAATAAATTATTTCCCCGCCAAACATAATGAAATTTAATGTATAATGTAGAAAATGGCAGGGTTCTGAAAATGATTTTATTTTCTGACCCTCGTGTGAGACATTCCTATCCTACATAAACACTCATGATGGATTTGTTTTTATTTCTACGTCAATCATATCGGTAAAAGAGTCATTTGTAAAAATGACAGGGTTCTAAAGATGTTAACCAATCATTTTTAACCCTTTCACTCTCAATGACGCTTAAAAGCACGTTTTCAAAAAGTTTGGATCCTGATCAGACGCCGCGTCACGCGGCGTCTGATCAGGACCCAAACTGTTTGAATACGCGCTCTTGAAATTTCTTTAGTCATACTGCCTTATTTTCTAACTTTGAAACGACATTGAAGAAAAACAAAATTGAAGCAGACGGCAATGAAACGGCGAAGGAGTAAAAATCTCTCGAACAATTTGACAGTGAAAGGATTAATCTGTGTAGATCAGTATTGGGATTAAATATAGGAGTCTATAGTGTTGCAGTTTGTATAAAAAGTACAAATTAACGTCTCAAAAGTAACATTTCATAAACAGAAAACATTCAAATGAACCACAGTTTGAAAATTTCCAAGATATTATAGAATAATTTAATATTGTTTGTTTTCATTACATTTGCTTAGCTGTGATTGGCTGTAATTTTTGTTTCATAACTCCATGAAAAAAATAAAATTCAGGCCACGCCTTGTCAGGACTACTTTCCCTCAGTCCAACTGCTCTTCACAAGCGCTGCATGAAGCAGGATGCCAAATGACGTCATTGACGTCGGCGTTACTACATAACAACGTCGCGTTTTGGCGGAAAATATATATGGCGGAGGGACAACCTACGTTTTAAAAGCGTTAAAAAGAACATTCGCGTCAGTTTCTCCATTTAACTACTTTCTTAAATTCAGAAGTGATATTAAATTATAAGGAATAATTATTCCTTAAATAAATGAAAACACCTGGGTCAATGCTGGTAAAGTGTTTGGGATTAGCCTGATATCTTTTTCAAGCGTTTGATTGGTCAGCTTAGAGCGGAATGACCAAAGCTGACCAATCGAAAGGTTCAGAACGATCCAAGACTAATCTCAACCGCTTTATAAGCATACATACTTATTCTATAACATCCAACTACAATTCGATTTGAATTAAGATATAGTGAATCTAACACCACCGTGAGTGTCAGATAAGAATATCCCACCCGAGTTTTGAAGATATTTTTGGATCACGAGGCTTTGCCGAGTGTTCCAAAAATATCTTCAAACGAGGGTGGGATATTCATCTGATACTCAACTGTGGTGTTAGATTTATTTTCTCACCTCGTCAACCCTAAAAACGCGTTTAACTTGCTATACAGTGGCGAGTTGTATTTTAAGGCGCTAATGCATGCATGACGACGTCATGACGACGTCAAAACAACGGAAATAACAACCAATCATAAGATAGTTCCATTTGTTCGGCTTGTCTGTCCGGACAGATAAGGTTTTCTCCCATTTTCGCCCATGTGGGATAGAGATATTCCCCATGTGGAATCACTCTATCCTCCATACCACGTGACGTCGTTTATTGTTTTCCCAGCTTTACCAAAAGCGCTGCATGACGCGGGTAACTAAATGACGTCATTTCTTATGACGTTACTATAAACAACGTCGTGTTTGGCGGAAAAAAGTGCACAGAAACTGCAATTTGTTCGTTATTTATATCACGTTTTAATGATTTAAATGGGAGAAAAAAAATCCACCATTCGTTTTGTTGATGTAGGATAGGCATTTTCTCCCCCTCGGGTCAGAAAATTCACGCAGGGACTCGACAAACCTCGTCCTGCATGACTTCTCTGACCCTCGGGGGAGAAAATACATATCCTACATCAACACTCATGGTGGATTCTTGTAATCTCACCCCCCCCCTTGATTTCGGGATACCTCTGTCCGAGAGGTGAGAAAAACGCTATAATATTATTTTGGTTCCATATGAACTGTATAGCAAATGAGATGTTAAGTAAATAATGTAACGAATTTCAAACAGTTTGGAGCCAGACCCGGCATATCGCGAGTAGAAGTTAAACATGTACAGTGACACTCATCCAAACCGGAACTTCTAAATACCGGAAACACCCTTAACCGGACAAAACTTTTGTCTCGTTTTCATTCTTTTATGTTAACCCATTACACCACGACTGCGGCTTTTTACGTCTTAATTTATTCCTAGCTCTATACTGGTGAAAACAGTTCCAGTGTATACATTCATAAATATGTATCATCAGAAATATTTTCTATATTCCAGCAGATGATATCTTAAACCAAGTTGAAAGTAAAGCAGAATGCTTTACTTTCAACCTGCTTGAAGTGGTCACCTATCTTCCATACTAGAAACAAGCTATGGGGTGTTAGGGGTAATGGGTTAAAATCCCATCCAAACTGGAAACCCCTCTAAACCGGAAATATATTGTCCCCACACTTGTTCGGTTTAGAGGGGTTTCACTGTAGTTGGAAATTTGTGGCTTTGACTCAAGTTAGAATAAGTTGTTACTTCATTCTATTACACATATAGACAAACTGTATTTTGCCAAATGTTATCTTGTCATACTATATTTCATGGCCCCAGGATTATAAATCGTTGAGTCTGAGATCGTTTTCAAACAATTGATTATTGGTCAGATTTGATAAATGCTCAAATCTGACCAATCTAGTGCCTGAATAATTATGCTCTCAAACGCTCAATAGCTTTCCTCCCAGGTATGCATTATACTTGTGGCTGCTATGCCAATGGCTCTTGTAAGTGTTACGAGGGGTGTTTCATAATTAATGCAACTAGATCAATAACTTTAAAAATATAATTGCAAAATGCATGTGTGATACATCATTCGAAAGAGTCATTCTTCGCCTACACACTGGTATAGTGCACAGTAAGATCTTATGACTAGATAAGTCACACCATGAGCCTAAATGACCCCAAGTCAAAGGCACTGGACCGTTTTTGTGTATTTTTGAGGTAATGTTTAGAACAAATTTTGATACTGTAATTACCATAACGGTTTTATTATTTGAAATAATTTTATGAAACTTTCGGTCAGATTAATTTAGACAATTATACACACATTACGCAATTTCAAATTATATTATTATACAAAATGACAAAAATATAGGTAATATTTAACTCTGACTAAAAAAATCATAAAAAATGTCACTACTGTTATGTTCAAGAGGTTTTGTTGAAACCTGGAACACATTATGTTATATCAAACCATGCTATAAGTGAAGTAATTTGAGTAGATGTTCATGTTTTAAAATCAAATTATAGATATACGAATCTAGAAAATTTTCATAGCATTTGAAAATTCATATCAACTTTTTTCATTGGCAAAATGAGAAATTTTATTTAAAAAAAAGAGATTTAAAACAGCCGAGCCCTTTAATTGTAATGAAATCTTATTTATATTAAAATTCAGACATAAACTGATATATTTCAACAACAAAGTATAGAAACTTTACTTTTAAAAAGGTTATTAGGTCAATAAGTAAAGTCTGAAAAGTGCTATGTTCTAGTGCCCTTGAGGAGGGGTCATTTAGGTAAACATTGTGATTGATCCCGTAATGTGATCTGATAGTGCATTATACCGTTGTGTAGGTGGGAAATTGCCCTTTCTAACGATATATCACACACGCATATTACAATTATTATATCGAAGTTATTAATGGAGTTGCATTAATTATGAAACACCCCTCGTATTATAAATATAATTATACTACAGTGGAGAATCTGTTATTCTTTCCCGTTTAAACGCAAACGTACGCAAACGCAAAACACTAAAACGTTGAAAAGTACAACTTTTGGACAATTCTGATAATTCATGTTTATCTTGGTGGCAAACAGTTTGGAGCCTGATCAGACGCCGGGTTACCCGGCGTCTGATCTGGCTCCAAACTGTTTGCACTGCAAATAATAGTTTTAGCGTAAACGCGTTTATCGGGAAAGAATAATAGATTCTCCACTGTATATTATTTTATGTTATTTTGTGTTATGACATATTATTATATTTAAATTCAAATATTACAAATATATAGTGTGGTATATTATATTATTTCATGTCATATTATGTTATGGCATAATTATTATATTATACTATCAATATTATATTTTGTTTTATCATTTTGTGCTAAATTATATCATATTATATTATATTTCAGGCTTTAAAGAGAAACCAAGGAGAATGTGGGTTATGTGGCGATGCTTTCGACCGACCGCGTCATCACGAGAAGGGCGGAAAATACAGTACTGGGGGACTAGCCAAGACTTATTGGCATGACGAAAAGACTATAAAAGTGAAAATATTATTAAACAGTGATCTTGGTGGATATTTTATATTTCATCTTTGTGAGGCTAACGGGAAGCTCGAAACCCAAGCCTGTTTTGACAAGAATTTTCTCATGGTTACGGAGGGGCGCTGGCAAGGGGACGAGTATGCGTATATCGTGCAAAAAGCGGGCGTGGTCCATCTGACCCTTGAGATTCCCCAGGGTATCTCCTGTAATAGATGCGTGCTACAGTGGAAGTATATGACGGGTGAGTATGTCTACCGTAATGTTACGTTTAAACGTCCCGTCAAGTAAATATTACTCCCCTATTCTGCCAAACGGTTACCAAAAGCATTTGAATTTAAAGACTTTTCCTCAGTCCATTGAGGGACTCCCCCCACATTGTCTCGATAGTGTGAGAATTTAAATGTAAAAGCATGCATCACAACCAGTTTACAGGGCTGCCATAAGTTGACATGAAAAATCCTAAGATTTCCAAATTTGCATTTTTCAAGTGCGAATTTACGAATCGTACCTTTACCCCATAGCCTTTTCTTGTTTTGTTGACATGCGACTACATAAAGCAAGCTGTTAGTAAAGCAGAATGCGCCTTATGGCGCATTCTGCTTTACTTTCAGCCTGCTTTAAGCTACCATGGGCTCGGAAAAAATCCGGATATTTAGGAAAAATCCGGAGAAATGGCACAGATTATACTCATGCTCTAGTGATTTTCAATGGTTATTTCTAACCAAACTATCAAATATAAAGGTCGGGTCTCACATGAGAAGCTCTAATGATTCTTTGCTACCTAGATGTCCACAAGACCCATGCTTTTTGCAAGGAAATTGTCTGGCAAGGCCTTATGATCAAAAGATTACCAGGAGATGTCTTTAACTGACAACTGGTAGACACATTAACACTGTCTTCTTTGGCTTGATTTCAGTATTAAATACAGATGGATGCTTAAGGCAGACAGAAAGGAGCAGTATGGTTTACTTTCATCCTGCTTTAAAGACACAATCCCGCTCAAATTGGTGTTTAAAACGCGCAATTTCTTATATGTGTGCATTTTCTATGTACGTGTATTAAAACTAAGTGAAATCGAGAGTAAGAAGCCTGACATATGCACCCACTTCGTAAAGAATCCTACCTAAATGTGTCGAATTCTTATCGTGGTGGTTTACACTATAAGCGGGTTTGTTTACAAATAAGATTACGGGCTGGTTCCGAGAACTTTCGAACGATTGCATAAAGGTCACGTGGTTGATTCGGCCGCGACAATGTGTATACATTACATCAGTTTAGCGGCCAAACTTAAATGAGTTGTCTCTCTTTTATTGTAAAGCACTCGATTTGTTGTATAGAATTATGCAAATGAGCTTTACCGAGTATGTCCGTAAATTTTCGTCGCTATTCGAAAATAAACAAACTTGATTACTTGTTTCCACACATTTCACTGTTCGTTAGCAATATTGCTTCAAATATCACCACGTATTACTTCTTTTTATATGGAACGCTTACGATAGTGACATAAATTTCATGTTAGAAAAATGTTCGATTCTGATTATGTGGGAGAAATGTAGTGGCTTTAAGCATTTGGAATTTTGCATGGCCCCGTGGGCGTTTAACCCTTTCACTCTCAACACCATAAAGCGCATTTACAAACAGTTTTGATCCTGATCCGACACCGCGTAACGCGGTGTCTGATTAGGATAAAAAAACTGTTTGCCACTTGTTCTGAAATTACTTAAATTATACTGCCTTCGATCTAACTTTGAAACGATATTGCAGGCAACAATATTGAAGCAGACGACAATATATCGGTGAAGAGATAAAAAACTCACGATAAATTTGATCATGAAATGGTTACCTTGAGGTATACAGTATTGTAATATTATATCAAACATATCAATTCATTTTTCTTCGTAACGTATTTGCATGCATTGACCTATCTACAAACAGAAACCCTTCATACTTAACATTGTCCTGATTACGAGCCATAACACGAGCTCCTTACAATCTTATTGGTATCCACGGATACGTAACCAATCACTGCCATGACGTCATCAAATTTAAATAATTGTCGTCTGCTTTTATTTCTCAAAGTGTAATTTTTAGGATTTTTTTTAACTGAAGAAATATTGAAATGAGTGTCAAACAGTTTGGATCCTGATGAGACGCCGCGTTACGCGGCGTCTCATCTAAATCCAAACTGTTTCCAAAGGTTTTCACTGTGGGGCAGTATGTACCGTTTACAGTGTATCTGTGACAAGTTCACTTGCAAGTATACAGGAGTACTTTGGGTAGGGTCTGTACTGTTATCCAATGTGCAATATATTGTAACTAACCCTTATCTATTGAAAAAATGGAACCCCTCCAAACCGGAACCTCTCAATACAACAATCCTTTCTAAACCGGACAAAAACTATGGTCCCGTTTCCAATCTTTCTTTATTTCAATCAGTTTAACATATATGCGCCTTTTTACGTCCTTGATTGATTCGTACACCGAAGAAAGTAGTTCAATTTTATACATTCATGCATATGTATCATCAGAAATATTTGCTATATTCTAGCAGATGATAGCTTAAAGCTTAAAAGCTGGTTTTTAAGTGGTCAGCTATGTTCCATACCAGAAACAAGCTATTGGGTAAGGGGTTAAACCTTCTCTGAAGTCGAAACCCCATTAAACCAGAACTTTATCTTGTCCCCACACATGTACGGTTTATACGTGTTTCACTGTATACCGAATTAGAAGCAAAAATGTATATTTGAAGTTTTATGGATCAATGAGTTAGGATCTGGTGAAAACGTACCCAAACCAAAACGTACACACATCTCGATCGAACGTACCAAAACAAAAACGTACTCAAACCAACTTACCAATGAGTTGGAGATCGAAGAAGCAAATAAATAAAATTTGTCAAATTAAACTTAGGCATGTGAAAAGAATTACCTAATATTAATAACATAGAATAAACGAGTACTATACGTGTCTACACGCTTGCCTACTAACGTATTAACGACCAATAAATTGTACTAAAGCCTCACTTGATCCTATAGGATTATCGAGACTACAGTAATACAAATATGGACGACGCATCACCATATGATGCCTAGCGATGTATAACATATGCATTATATCTACATAAAACTCTACGTACAGCGACGATGCTATTCTTTTCTGTTAAATCCTTTCCCTCATAGAACCGCCTTTTAGCACATTTAATTTATTCCTCCACTTAGGAAAATGGTTCCAATTTATACAGTCTTGAAAAGGAACCATAAGATAAAATTCTAAATCAAAACAGATGATAGCTTAAAGCAGGCTGAACGTAAAGCAGAATGTGCCTTAAGGCACATTCTGCTTTACATTCAACCTGCTTTAAGTGGTCACATGTCTTCAAAACTAGAAACAGGCTATGTGGTAAAGGGTTAAACGTAAATGAAACAAGAACGCATTGCTATAAACTGGGGGCGGGGTGTTGACAACTGTTTTACATTTTAACAATTCTGTATATAGAACTGTAGCAGACGCCAACGAAAAAAGTACCCAGCATGCAAAAGGTTAAACATATATTTTATATCTGTAGCAAACACATGGGGTCGAGATTTGGATGGCTCAGGATGTATTGGGTGTGGCATTCAGGAACAATATGTCAACTGCGCAGACATTAGAATAATGGGCTGGGGTAACACAACGAGAGCGCCGCCTACGACGACCACCACGCTTCCACCTCCGCCGCCTCCTCGGACAACACAGGCGGTAAAGACGGCACCACCTCCCCGACCACCGAAAAATTATGCGTTTACGACTAGGACGACTAGAAAAAGGTAATACTAAACCTTTAAATGCCATGATTGAGAAATATTAAAATCATTGTCAAACAGTTTGAATTATGACCAGAAGCCAGGAAACACATCTGATCATACTTCACGCTGTTTGCTATTCAGTTCAATAATAACGGTTAACATATTCAATAAGTAGTCTATGTTGCCAATGGTTTGATTTTATTTCCTTGCATTCGGGTTTAAATTCGTTAAAAACGGTGAAAAATTATCCACCGTAACAGTAAGCCGTTTTATATTTTTAAGGTAATACGCCCTTATGAGGCCGGCCTATGTGTATCGATTGAATACAAAACACTGTCAATGATTCTCAGCAACGGACGGTCCGTACCGAACCAACTCGATATTAAATTTTTCATATAGACATCTTCATTAAACATTTAGAAATACAGGTAATTATACACATGTATGATTTTTCTTTTGAACTATACATTATCTACTTCAGTGTGACGGACAGAGACGAGGGAGCACGTCGCAACGGTAACGGAGATAACGGAAGAGCAAACAGAATACCCATTCCCCCGAGGTCAAGGCCATACACCAAACCGTCAGCTGTTACAGCAGCCGTACGACCCATCATTCCACGGCCCCAACGTGGCGCAAAGAAACGAACTACGGCATTACCCGCAACAAAGACAAGTCCGCCACCTAAGCCGATACCGTTTGGACCGAATAAAATTCCTCGCCCGCCACCATCTCCCAGTGCCATACCTGCCAATAGTTCCTTTTTAAATTCCCTGATAAATAGTGATCGAGTAAGCATGCCCTTGGCAGATATGAGTAAAGCAAAACCGGGAAATAGTGGTGGTGTAGTGCCATTCAAATTTCCCGGCTTTAACCCATTTCTGGCAACGAACCAAACGATTAAAACTGAAAATAAGCCGAAAAAAATAAATGACACAGGAATCACTAAACCATTGCTTCCTGCTGCTAATAAGATCTCTACAAAAGTTTCGAACAACAGCATTAATACTGCCGCAGCTAAGCCTGTCGCACAACAGAATGCAACACAAGTTAAACCAGACCAACAGACAAGCAGCCAACAAAAACCGAACGTGAAGAAAACTTTCAATATACTTAATGAATATACAATGGACAGTGCAGTGAACCCATCTTATGACAAACGAATGGATGTTTTAAAAAACACACCTGTTCGTGCTCCACCACCTAATCCAGTTCCCCTGAAGAACACTGCTAATATACAATCTGAGTATCAGTTACAAACTGGTCAACAAAGTCAAGCTTCGGGTACCCTGCAAAACCCAGGTAGACCTATTTATAGACAGGTGCAACGGGGTGGATATTCACAAGCACCACCACATACTCCAAGGTATAATATATCTCCCTTCGATAATCCTTCTATCGGCCCTACCTCACCAAAAACTCCTAGAGCAAACAACCAAGGAAGATTCAATACAAGGCAAAATACCTTTGTACAACCAGTTGAAAATATACAAGTAGCAGTTGGTCAAAGTCAGAAACGATTTGGTGAATTTATATCGCCAATGAATAAAAGAGTCTATACGGTGGATAGATATCAAAATTATCAGAATATTCCAAACAATGTTCAACCTACAGGTATGACAAAGACTACAACTCCAAAAAAGATTCAACCGGTAACATACAGACCGACAATTTCACCATTTCAGCGAATTCGTCAAAGAGAAAATAGAAATAAACAACGTATAAACACAGGACCTGTATTTAAAAGGCCATTGATAACTGAAAGATTTACAAACTTCCAAGTTGGGGGTTCCAACAAACCAGTTGCCCAAGTACCCAAACCCTTACAAAACCAACAACCGGATCCCCCATTCTTTACAGGCTCATATGGTTTTGAACAATTACCAGTACAAATCCCAAATTCAGCATCTTTGTCTAATGTAAATCAAGGTCAGCCATTATACCAAAATATGCAGAATCCACAACAAAATGGTCAACGGATATACCAAACACCACAACCGCAACATAGTGGTCAACAGGTCTACCAAGCACCGCCACCACTACAAACTGGCCAACGTGCCTATCAAGCACCGATGCCACAACAGAATGGGCAAAACATCTATCAAGCACCGGCACCACCACAAAACGGGCAACAAACCTATCAAGCACCACCAGTTCAACAAAATGGACAACAGCCTTATCAGGCACCGCCATTACCACCAAATGGACAACAGCCTTATCAGGCACCGCCATTATCACCAAATGGACAACAGCCTTATCAGGCACCACCAGTACAACAAAATGGACAACAGTCTTATCAGTCACCGCGATTACCACCAAAGGGACAACAGCCTTATCAGCCACCGCCATTACCACCAAATGGACAACAGCCTTATCAGGCACCTCTTCTACAACCAAATGGACAGCAGCCTTATCAAGCACCACCACCACAACAAAATGGGCAACAACATTATCAAGCACCACCACCACAACAAAATGGGCAACAGCCTTATCAAGCACCGCCACCACAACAAAATGGACAACAACCTTATCAATCACCATCATCACAACAAACTGGCCAACAACCTTACCAAGCACATCCACCACAACAAAATGGGCAATACGCCTATCAACCAGTACCGCCACAACAACAAAGCGGACAACCAGTATACCAACAAGCACCACAGCCACAGCAAAACCTGCAATATGCCTATCAAACACCACCACCACAACAAATTGGACAACAGCCCTATCAACAAGTTCCTCTACCGCGACCAACTGAGCAGCCAACATATCAACAATTACAGATTTCACCACAAAATGGACAACAAGCATATCAGCAAGATCAAACATGGCAACAGTCTTTTCAACCAGTGCAGAAACCGCAGCAAAATGGACAACAGCCCTATCAACCGGGACAACCATTACAGCCAAATGCCCAACAGTTCTACCAGCAAGTACAACAACCACAACAAAATGTACCATATCAAACAGTACAGCCACCACAGCAGACTGCTCAACAGACATACCTACAAATACAGCCAGTGCAACAAAACGCACCACAGTTTTATCAACAACCATTGCAGCAGTCACAACAAGTACCATATCAACAGTCACTCCAAAAAAATGGAATACCTCCCTATCAATCCTTGCAAACACAGCAAACTGAACAAATGCTGCTGCAGCAAGTAAAACCGTTACAAACAAATGAGCAACCGATCAAGGCACAAATTCTGTTCAAAACTGGACAAGAATCATTCCAAAATAATCAACAATCAACACAACAGATTTCGAACATTAAACCGCTTCTTACCAGCGGCAGTTCTCAGTCTCTTAAACCCGGTCAGCAAAATAATAAAACAAACAAACAAAAGACGAAAGGAAAGTCTGCGACAAATAAAAACCCAAAACAGAACTCTCTTAATCAAAACCCCATGAAAGATGCAGACCCCGCGGTGAACTTTAGCAAAAAAGATCAGATGAATTTAGCGAAATTGAGGGCGTTCAAAATGTTTTTGTTGCAACAGAAAAAGAAGAAAGCTCTTGCCCTCAAGCAAAAGAAAAAGATTGCAACAAACAAACAAATTTCGAAAAATAATGTTAAGATGTCAGGAAAAATGAACGAAAATGGCTTAAAACAAAATACGAATGCTAAGCAGACACAAATCAAAGATTCAAGTTTGAATGCCAATAAAATTCAAAACCCACACGAATTAAAGTCATACACGAGCACGAAACCAATATATGTAGATACCTTTAAACTTCATGCTGGACCACTAGGCACGTTGTCAACTTCACAAATACCAAAAGCACCGACTAAATATTCACCCAAGACACAACCAACCACCCCAATGTTTAAAATAAACATGTATAAAAACAATGTTACACCCAAACCGACAATTAAACCTCTGCCAGTTAAACCTCAATCAATTAAACCCCCGTCAGTTAAACGTCCGTCAGTTAATCCTCAATCAATTAAACCCACGTCAGTTAAACGTCCGTCATTTAAACCTCCGACAATTAAACATCCAATATATAAACCTGAGCCTGTTAAACCTCAATCAATTAAACAACCAACAATTAAACCTCTGCCAATTAAACAACCAACAATTAAACCTCTGCCAATTAAACAACAGACAATTAAACCTCCGCTAATTAAACCACCAACATTTAAACCTTCACCAACTGCACCCGTTGCAACGCCAAACTCGCTTATCTTAGAAATGAGAAAGCGCATGTTGGCAAAAATACAAAGAGCAAATAACGGCTTTACAGACAAACCTGGAAATGAAGACTTCTTTATCAACGAATTTAGAAAAAGACTGATGAATAATAATCAACTAACTTCAAAGAAAAGTACCCTTATAAACAGTAAAGAGATTTTACAAGCTTTTAAGAATAGTGAACCCAATTATATACAAGTGGACAGAAATATAAATGTATTGAAACCTAATGTTAATACAAAAATAACAAATAATAATATGCCTGGAGGCAGTAGTATGATTGACAACAATATTAGAAAGCCGTCTAATACCGGTACAGGCTCTGACCCTGGTTTCTATAGCACTGTTGTATATGAACCAAAAGTCAAGATATACTACTCAACACCACCAGCCCAGTCTTTAAACTCAAACAAAGGTTTTACAACTCAAACCGCTGATAAACCATATTTACAAACACCCATAAAAGAGTCTACTACCAAGAGTACCATCCAAGTACAACATGCTGCTAATGGTGCACAGGGTGAACCAGCAAACCCACCATCTAAGTTTGTAAAGAATACAGTTCAATCGTTCGTTAATGACCTTACGCGACAAATGGATGAACAAATTCGCCTAAATAGAGCCAAGGGGACAGTGAGATCGTTACCGATGTCCAAACAGGGAATGATGAACGTGCTTCGCAAAATGGCAATAAATGCACTGAACCAAAAGAAGGCTGCCAATGCAGCAGCTAGCCAAGCCGTCCCAAAGCTCGCCCCGCCAGTAACCATGTTGAGTGAGGTCACCGTAAAGAATATCAGACACAAACAAAGGTTGAATCCAGGATTTCAGTCAAATGTGAACTGGAATAGCCAGGCCGGTACAAATAACCGTGTCGCGTTCCAAGCACCGCCAAATACCGCAGCTCCTCCACCACCACCGAGGCGCCCAACATATCTAGGTAGAATAGGACTTGACGAAGGGCCACCACACACACAACGGCCACCTCCAAATAACGGTCAGCCACCTCCGTTTTTCAGCCATGGTGGGCTGTTTCAACAATTTCCACAGGGCGGCCAAGTGTCTGGATCACAGCAATCAAGGTTTATTAATTGGTAATATATCAAAGTTTTACAGTAGAATCTTGCTATCTCGATCACAGAAATCATTATTTGTTGCGATTGCTTAACTCTTTCCTCCCTGAAACTTTAATTGGACAATTCCAGTTTCCATTTTAGACTAGTCCATTTCTGACTTTTAAGGGTTGTTTTTGTCAATGTTTGGCATTGTGACAAACAGTGAAGACCCTGATCAGAGGGCTCCTTTCGGAGCCCTCTGATCTGGGTCTTCACTGTTTGCATAGGACATGTGTACTATTCACATGCACATTGTTTGAAAAACACGCCTATATGCGGGATTAGGGTTCAAAGAGTTAACCCATTCACAGTCAAATTTAGCCTTCTCATTTAACCATTAAGCGGACCACATATCGTCTGTAAAAGTTTGTCGTGTGCAATTTTATGCAAATTGAAAATTTTGAATTTCTGTAGCAGTTTATATCCTGATCTTAGAACGCGTTTACGCAGCACAAAGGTTCAAATTAATTTGTAGCAAAATGTTCGTAAAATGAGATTTCTGCTTAAACATGTTTTTCATCACGTGGTTTGCTAATATTTATTTTCAATGACAGCTATTAGCAAAACACATTATGAAGAAAAACAGATTTATTAATGGACTGTCTACTTTACTGTCATCTTGCCTTAATCAACACAGTCAATAAGTATTAAGTTAAGTGATCATGATAGCGTGTTTTTATTGTAAAACTGAGAGATACACAAAATATAAAGCATTGTATTTATCGATGCTGTGTTACTGTACACATATGCCGACCGTGATATTACACATATCATTAGGCACGTTGCACCAATTAAATGGTAGGCATTGTCGAGTAAAATATGTTGGGTTAATCGACAAAAATCGAACACATACAGTCGAAACTCAATACTTCGAACCGGCTTAAATCGATCGTACCAGTACTTCAAAATTTGAATTTCATATTGCGATCTCGCTTAAGTCGAACATATCCGTATATCAAAGTTAAAACGTGACTAACTTTGAAATACAGGTATGTTCGAAGTAACGCGAGTTCGAAATATCGAGTTTCGACTGTATTTAGGCGGATTGGCATACACTGTAAAGCCCCTCTTTTACGACCCCCTACATCGTGTTAATTATGTTCTGTTCAATCAAGGCAGCAGGTGATTGCCTGAAGCAAGGTGAAAGCTTTGCTTATATTTAGCTGTCCCCTGTTTTTCACGTAATCAATAAGCCTTTATCAGAGCACCAGATAAGGGTAGTTTTTCAAAAACTAAAATTTTTATTTCTGAATTAAACCCTATGGTGTCACGACTCATTAGAATCGTCTCTTCGAGACGATTCTAATGAGTAGTAACACCATAGGATTTGGTGCTAAAAATAGTGAGAAAATGTGGGATTTGTTGAAAAAACTACCTCTTATCTGGAGCCCTGCAGCCTGAGTGCTTTATTTAGTGATCGTAACGGAGAGATTTTACTGTATTGGTAAAGTGTCTGCTGTAAAACGTCCTCGGTAGAATTTCAGATGATTAAACTTGTGGAATCTTCCACAGATCAGCAGAGCTGCCATAAGCTGATCTTGCAAAATCCTAAGATTTCAAAATGTTCTATATTTCATGCGCAATTATTTAAAGCAGGTTGAAAGTAAAGCAGAATGTGCCTTAAGACACAATCTGCTTTACGTTCAGACTGTTTTAAGCTATCATCTGCTTGGATACAAAACCAAAATATTTCCGAAAATTCTGGAGAAATGGCAGCCTTGGATCGGTTAGACTTAGTTCTACTGGATGTACCAGGGCTACCATTTCTCCGGATTTTTCGTAAGATTCGGATTTTTATCCTTGCAGATCGTAGCTTAAAACAGTCTGAAAGTAAAGCAGAATGCGCCTTAAGGCGCATTCTGCTTTACTTTCAACCTGTTTTAAGCAGTCATATGTCTTCAAAATAAGAAACATGCTATGGGGTAAAGGTACGATTAGTAATCTTAGGATTTTTTATGATCAACTTATGGAAGCCCTGATGTACGTTCACCCTTCCCAGTACCATTAACCCCTTCACTGCCATGACGTCATCAATCGCCTGCTTTATTTCTCAAATTTAAATATAGGCAATTTTGACTTACACGTATTGAAATGAGTAAAAAATAGTTTAAATCCTGACGATTCCCCGCGTTACGCGTTACTATTCTACTCGGGGTAAGGCAGTGAATGGGTTAATTAATGCAATCAAAGAAAATGTCATATAACCGAATGATGTATAAAGTGACTCAGAATGTCAATAAGCAGTATTTAATATTAAAGCAAGAATTTCTCCATGGAATCATTTTGCTTTATTTCATTCTATATATTGGGTCTATGCCTAATGTCAACTTCTACACTGTCCCGAGTACTTGTTTAATTGCAATAGTTTCGATCATATTCAGACGCCGAGTAACTCGGCGTCTGATCGGTATCCAAACTGTTTGATATCCAATACGATATTACTCTAGTCCAATAATCTAAAATTTAATATTAGGACTTTGAAGTATAGAGAAGTAAAGATATATATTTTATTGAATCTGTAGAATTATGTATTATGTATATAACTTATCATTGATTACAGATTTGTTTGCGATGAATACGAAAAAGTTCCAAAACGTATATTCTGTATTGTGTTACCATTTAAAATCCATATCATAATCAGGGTCCAAGGTTATGAACTTCTTCTCAAACAAATCTTTTTGAGTTCGGAGCTTATATTATTTGCAGAAAATTTGCAGAATGATACACGTTGCAAACAGAAAATTAAAACATTAGAGTTTGTACAGTGGAGAATCTGTTATTCTTTCCCAATAAACGCGTTTACGCTATAACTATTATTTGCAGTGAAAACAGTTTGGAGCCAGATCAGACGCCGGGTAACTCGGCGTCTGATCAGGCTCCAAACTATTTGCCACCAAGATAAACATGAATTATCAGAACTGTCCAAAAGTTGTTCTTTTCTACGTTTTAGTGTTTTGCGTTTGCGTACGTTTGCGTTTAAACGGGAAAGAATAACAGATTCTCCACTGTATGCCTCTTCACAAGGTTACAAGTCATTCTTGAAACCTAGAATGCTTTGTAACTTCGGGAACAGATCTAGAAACTTCGAGGTTTTTTCATTTTTATCTGTTTGCACCGAAAAGTATGAAATAAAATGGTCTAATTGGTAACATGCGCACATTGAAAGAGTTTCCTAACCTCGGACCCTAATTTACCTCCTGAGAAAAATTATTTACTGGACATTGTAATCAGAGACATTCTAGATAAAGCACAGCGAAGACAGATATTTGACCTTGGAAGTGCAGTGTCCAATGTTTGTTTTCTCTGTCACTTATCAGGATCATAATTATGGCTTTTGTTTTCCGTTGAAAATAGAAAGACAATATTGAGATACAACTTTCTAAACGCCTTTCTTTCTGGTAAATGTGTTTGTACACAAACTATGTTTATAGCAAACATTGGAACGAATGTATTCGTAATCAGTTTGGCGTCAGATCAGATGCCAAGTAGCATTGTAAAAAATCAGTGTAACTATAATTTTCTAAATATTGTAAGTTTAACATCTTCACTGCCTTACCCGGAGTACAATGGTTATTTGCAAACAGTTTGGATCCTAATCAGACGCCGCGTTACGCGGCGTCTGATCAGGATCCAAACTGTTTGACAATCATTTCAATATTGCTTAATCAAAATACCTAGAGTTTCAATTTGAAACATAAAAGCAGACGACACTTGTTTAAAATAACGTTTTTTAAACAACACAATAGTTACAATGTTCAAGTGTAGCTTTTCTCCAGGAATTCCTCACTCGTTTACTCATTGAACCCTTAAACCTCAAACAGACGATCATAGTTTCAATAAACGTCTAGTAATTTTTTCGTCTTTAACAGTTATCGTCTGCAAAAAAATTCAAAACAGGGTAAGAGTGTCAAACAGTTTGGGTCCGAATGAGACGCCGCGTTACGCGGCGTCTCATTCGGATCCAACATGTTTGCAAAGGAAATCACTGCGTTAATGTTGGTTTTACAATACATGTATATTGAAAATAACAAATATTGCCGACCCTGGTTTGACGCCTCTTGTAGGAAGTCTCTGATATGTGTATACTCTGTTTTCATATAACAAGTGTACTTTTCACAGGTACGTTGGTTGTATAGAACACGAGAACGCATCATTGGGGTTCAATGGGTTAAATCATTTCGTGTGACGTCATAACAGTTACGTCATAACAGTTACATTTGTTTGTGCACAGGAGTATACGTACAGTGGCATAATCATTTTGTGTTTGTTGAAATAAATATTGAACTGTTGTTAAAGGTGTTTAGTTTTCCTTCACTCTCCTAAACAGAGTTATCGTCCGTTGTTCTCTGTGTACATACAGTGGAGAATCTGTTATTCTTTCCCGTTTAAACGCAAACGTACGCAAACGCAAAACACTAAAACGTAGAAAAGAACAACTTTTAGACAATTCGGATAATTCATGTTTATCTTGGTGGCAAACAGTTTGGAGCCTGATCAGACGCCGGGTTACCCGGCGTCTGATCTGGCTCCAAACTGTTTGTATTGTAAATAATAGTTTTAGCGTAAACGCGTTTATTGGGAAAGAATAACACATTCTCCACTGTACTCTAATGCCATTCTGACTATTTTTTATGGACAAGTCAAATTTCAAATTAGGTCAAGTCCACCATTTTACTTTTAATGGTTGATTTAAAAATACATTTTGTATATCGCAAAATGAAGAAAAAACCCAGTGTAGATCCTGATTAGAGCGTTCCTGTTGAAGCCCTCTAATCAGAGTCTACACAGTTTGCACAGGACACTTGTGCTATTCAATAAATACTGATTGTGAATGGAATGTGGTAAAATGGATACATTTAACAGTGGATTATTTTTTTCCTCAAAACACATTTGTCCTCAACCCTATATCGAGACGACTTTACAAACAGTTTGGAACCTGATCAGACGCCAAACTGTTTGACACTCGTATCGATATTTCATAAGTCTCACTACCTTAAATCTAACTTTGAAACGTTCTTGTAGACAACAAAGTTGAAGCAGGTGACACTATAGCGGCGAAGGGGTAAAACACTTACGATTGAATTGGCGCCGAAAAGGTTGATCAAATAACGGTGTGTCTATTGCAAACAGTATAGAGTAAGATCACACTCACTGGCTAATAAACATTCAAATGGACAACTACTAATGTCTGTTTGTATAATATACATTTATTATATACATATCGATGATTTTATAGAGATTTCTCAGTTAGATAAATTTGATATCGTCACTGTTGATATCATCACTACATGTAGTGATGATATCACTTTTTGTGACGTCACGTCGTATTTAGTTTTGTGACGTCGCGGTTATCAATTTTTTCCCCTGTAAACGTCATTTAAATATAGATATATATATAATTAATAGAATAATCAATTCCTTTGAATAGATAGGAAAAATATATCACTCGAATGGGTTGTTTTCTGGTTAAAAAACTCGTCCTGCGGACTCATTTTTTAACCAGAAAATGTTCAACCCATTCTCGTGATATATTTTTCATATTGATATATCCTCTATGCATTGACGTTTATTAGTCAAATTAATAACTTAATGTGGCTGAGTTATTAAATTATTTATAAGTAACATGTCACAAACAACTTTATATTACTCCACAAAGAACCTATAATGTTTATAATGCTCCAACTGTTCGACAAACACATAAATCAATCTTCCATACGTCTTTTACATGTCGAATGTGTCATCATGCCCCGCATGTTAAATTTCAGGGAGGTTAATATCTTATACAGTGTTCCCTCCCTACAACGGCCCTCTAAATAACGACCCCCTCCGTACAACGAACCTCGTCGCTGTTCTCTTTACAGGACAATGATGTCCAACCTATTCACGACTGCAATGTCGTCTGCTTAAAATTGTCGTCTGCTGTTTTTCGCAAAGTTACATAATGGACATTTTGACAGAAAAAAACCCTTAATGACGAGTGACAAACAGCTTGAATCCAGATCAGACGCCGCGTAACGCGGCGTCTGATCTGTATTCAAGCTGTTTGCAAATATAAGCCAATTTCCCTCCCGAAAACGACTCCCTCCAAACAACGCACACACTTTTTGTCTCCCACTAGGTGTCGTTGTAGAGAGGGAGTGCTGTAGATCTAAGTTATAATTCATACAGCCTGATCACACGAGCAGATGGGAGGATGTCATTCCTATCAGTTCCAAACACATAACACACAGGATTGCCAGAAGCTCATCTCGAAAACTCCTAAGATTTCCAAATTTTCTATTATTCAAGCGCGATTAATTCAAGCAGGTTGAAAGTAAAGCAGAATGTGCCTCGGAAAATCCGGAGAAATGGCAGCCCTGTTACAAACACTAAAGAAACTGACAGGCTCAAAGGTTATGAAGTGTTTGAGTTGAGTCTGAGATCATTCTCAAGTATTTGATTGGTCAGATTTGATTTCAGACTCAAATCAAACACTTTATTAGTTGTTACCGTATGGCTGGTTTATCAAAATATGAGTATTGAAATGTCAGTAGAAAACAGTTGAGAGTGTGATCAAACGCCCAACTTAACACGGATAAGTGGCTGAGACTTTTTTAGTTATAGTCAGAACATATCAAGTAAACTCTTTGTGGTTAAGGAGGGGCGGAGCGAGCGAGCCTCTTCTTAGCCACTAAGATTTCACATATTATGTTCTAACTAACTTAGAATATAACCTATAGTTTAATTGACCCATGCCAAATCGTTCCCACGTTTCTTGTAGACAAACCTCGCTTATTCTAGTTGTAAGATCGCCAAATATGGCAGTGTTTACAACTAGTTGCAAGGAGGCGGAGTTATTTATAGTACAATCACCACGCGACGTCGAACAACAACAAAATTCTTAAAAATTAAGTACCGTACTAAATTTGGTGCAAAGGGCAGTTTGATTGGTGAAAAAAGTAAGTTATATTCTAACTTAAGTTATCTGTTAGTCATATTGACATTTAACCCTTTCCCCCCATAGAAGCGCCTTTTAGCGCATTCAGTTTATTCTTGCCCTGAAGAAAATAGTTCCAATTTATACATTCATAAATATGTATAATACAAAATATATTCTATATTCTAGCAGATGATAGCTTAAAGCAGGCTGAAAGTAAAGCAGAATGCGCTTAAAGCGCATTCTGCTTTACTTTCAACCTGCTTTAAGTGGACACCTATATTCAATACTAGAGATATGCTATGTGGGAAAGGGTTAATATTATAACGCCAAACGCGTCTTTATCATCATTATTTTTTATTCTTTTGTATTTAGATCTGATTTTGATTTTGATTTTTTGAAACAGTCTACCAGATCAGATAACGAGTTACTTCCATATAACTCGGAATAGAATATGTCTGACATCAATAATATGTATGTTGTGTATCTGAAAATTAAGTTTTCCAGACGATTTAAGGGCTAAACCTTTCACTCTTAATGACGCCAAAAAGCGCGTTCGCAAACAGTTTGGAGCCTGATCAGACGCCGCATAAAGCGGTACCTGAACAGGATCCAAACTGTTTCACACTCGTATCGATATGTTTTAAGTCATAATACATTGAATCTTACTTTGAAACGATCTTGCAAACAACAAAATTGAAGCAGACGACAATGAAAAGGTGAAGGGGTAAACACATCACGATTAATTTTGCAGATTGGGTTAGGGTTAAGGTACTTCGCAGGTGCGCTTAATTTCCATACAATGTGTATGAACTTTTCATGAAGAATGATAATAGCCTAAGAAACAATGTGTGAAAATATAGGCAAAATCTATCGTGTGGTTTGTCTTTTAGGTCTCTTTTTCTGACAAAAACCTGGAATTTTGATGATTTTATTTTTCTCAAAAATAAATAAAGCTAATGACTACAAGTCTCGCCCAATAAGTAGTCCACAGCATTCATTACAAGAAAAGCTAAAATCATTTCGAATAAAGGTATTCAGAAAGATGTTATCAGCTATTTAAATTTTGCATAATGGTAAACAATTGAATTACAAAAAACTGACTCATTCAATGTACATTTGTTTTCATGTTATTCAAATATATGGTTGATGAAATAGTTAGTCTGAAAAAATTAGAAAATATTACTGTCAGGATTTGTTGTAATAACATTTTTTCTTATTAAAATGTGTGATATTTGAAGTTGAGATACAGTTACCTTCCTTAAAATTATAATTCTGTCATTAAAATGCATTTTTATTTATTCATGGACTTGCATACAAGGTTAATTATATTATTTAAACATAATAATAATGGGCAATATCGATCTTGAAAAGATTGACGTATTGATAAGCTTCAATGTGTGGCTTTATAGTTTGATCAAATCGTATACATGTATACCGATTTTATTGACTTGTAAGTCATTAAACTAAAACGTACATGTAAGTGGAAATATAATTGGACCGTATATAACATCACTTATTCTAATCAACGAAGACAAAACGTAACATGTCCCTTGATCACTGCGTTATAGATTGAGAAGTCAATATATCGGACACTTAAACAAATATTTGGATCGCATGGGTCTCGAACCTATGGCCTTTCAATTGCTAGTCAATCACTGTACTGATTGCGCTATGAAGGATTATACTAATTCGTATCAACATTTCCTTTATATAAATTTTCTAGTATAAACACTTAAGAAAAAAGTCTGTGTCGTCCAGACGCATATCCGCTCGCCCGCAAGACCGACTTCCGGTAGCGAAAGGCCTTAAGTAAGCACCTTGGTGTCATTGGAACTTGATATCTGCTATGGCAAATCGTCCGTAATTGACACGTAGGACATGCACAATAAAATTTATTAGCTACGATCACAGCACCTTATTGACACTTCATTCACGTCATGTAAATCATAGATGAGTTACTTTATGATAATTACAACTACCTGTCTATGCTGAAGACACATTGAAGCTCGCTTATAACGAAATTGGATATAGCGAACTATCGGATAGAAAGAAACAAATTTTATTCATCATCTCTAGTTAACGTACAGTACAAAGGACCTGATAGAAAGACATTTTGTAGATAACGAAAATTGGATATAACGAAATAAAGTTTATATCCTTTCTGTAGTTATTGTATAATTATATGGGCTTGATTTATGAGAAATTTGGATGTAAATGTAATGAAAAAAATTCAGACAGTCCAGAGGATTACGTTATGATTCACTGTACACTATTAAAAAAAAAAAAGAAATGTGAAAAATAAAAGTAGACGACAATTGTTTAAACTTGATGACGTCATAAATTTCCTGAACAGTACTTTAACTCTTTTTTTTTTTAAATTAATTTAAAACTATAGTGGAAAATGAAACTTTAACCCCTGAGCAGCAAATGTTCATCACTATATTACATTTCGAAGCATTATAAGTGACTACACTATGTGTGCCTAATTTAACCCATTTTAGGTGTGAAGTATGATATCGACACTCCTGACATGCGCAATAAAACGATAAAAAATAATAATTGACATCCACTGCACGTTATGTAAATAATAGTTGAATTATTGTATGATAATGACATTCACATGTCTACACTCAGTGCAAAAAGAAACGCACATTTTTTCATTACACTATTAGTATGTAGAAGAAACGTATTTGTGAATTAATCTTTTCATTAAGGTCAGTAGTTCTGTCTGGGGGTATCAATGTTGAAAAACACAACCTGCACAAATCGGTGCGATGTTTAAAACACGCTGTAGTTCTCTTTCGCTGCCAAATCAATCGTGAGATTTTTACCCCTTCACCGTTTCATTGTCGTTTGCTTCAAATTTGTTGTTTGTAAGATCGTTTCAAAGTAAGATACAATGTAATATGAATTAAAACATATCGATACGAGTGTCAAACAGTTTGGATCTTGATCAGACGCCGCGTTACGTGGCGTCTGATCAGGATTCAAACTGTTTGCAAATGCGCTTTTTGGCGTCATTAAGAGCGAAAGGGTTAAAAAGCAGCACACTGGTTTTGAGTTTTTTGTTTCTGAACTCGTTACAGAATTAAATCAATCTTGAGATATGGTATTAGTATTCTAATTTTCTTCAAGAAAAGATTCTTAATCTGCGCATGAGTCACAGTATCGATACAGTGTAAATAAACGCTTTGAAATCTTTCCCGTTTAACCCTTTTATGATCAAATTCACCGTGATGTTTTCACTCCTTCACCGCCATATTGTCGTCTGCTTCAATATTGTTGTCTGCAATATCGTTTCAAAGTTAGATTTAAGGAAGTATAACTGACGTAATTCTAAAACAAGTGGCAGACAGTTTTGATCCTGATCAGGATCAAAACTGTTTACAAATGCGCTTTATGACGTCATTGAGTGTGATAGGGTTAAATAAAACTCAGCGCAAACGCTACATGTATGTACTAAAATGGAGAACATAACAAGATATTTGGAAATTCTGAATGACAAATAATAGATCTAACACGGCGTCTGATCTGGTTCCAAAATGTTTCCAATAGAAATAACTGTTTTACTATAAACGCGTTTAATGGAAAAAGGATAGAGTCTTCTTCACTTAAGTGTAATCTGTCACCATTGTCAAAGTTGTCTTATCTGTACATGTTTTTCTGAAAAATAAAACACATCCGATATAAACAGTTTGAATCCAGGTTCTATGCTTAAAAAGCGTTTAAGTTGAATCTAAATCATTCTCAATCATTTGATTGGTCTGATTTGAGCCTATGCTTAGCATATTTCGGAACAGTCCGGCAGTTGACGAAAATGGCCGATCGCCCCTCCGTAGAGAACCGATGTTTACCAACATTGGCCTGATCAAATCAGGGGGAATCAATCTTAAAGTTTCTCCATGCAGGTTGTAACAAGGTATTCATAATTAATGAATAATGACATTAAGGATGCAATATGCAAGGTCATTGGTACTGTGACACAAGCGTCTGACAGGTCTTTGATCACCGTCATCATCTGCATCACCAGGGTGTTTGATTTGTCACGTTATTGTCAAAGTTTGTGGAGCAGTATACATTGATGAACACGTTATGCTGCATCGAAATGAAACACATAATAGAGGAAATGATAGAATGAAATAAAACGTTAACGATATATAAATCCTTTCGCTCTCAATGACACTTAACCCTTTCCCTTATAGAAGCGACTTTTAGCACATTCATTTTATTCATCCGCTGAAGAAAATAGTTCCAAATTATACCGTAATGAATATGTGTCATATTTAATACTTTCCTTATTCTAGCAGTTAATAGCTTAAAGCAGGCTGAAAGTAAAGCAGAATGCGCCTTAGGGCGCATTCTGCTTTACTTTCAACCTGCTTTAAGTAGTCACATATCTTCAATACTAGAAACAATGCTATCAGGTAAAGGGTTAAAGGCGCGTTTGAAAACAGTTTCAATGCTGATCAGACGCCGCGTATCGTAACATTGGTAGATAGAAGTCATATAACTCATAATAACTGTCCTATGTATCACCCAACCTCGTTATGCTGCCAATTCCTTTAAAAAATGGAAAATAATTTTTTTTTTTTATAATTACGAAACTTTATATTTTCCACTTTTATAATAAAACAATGAAATAATACTATAATCTTCGGGTTTTTTCTCTCTAGTTTGTGTTTCAACCATACAGAGTCCCGACATGAGAAAACTAGATGCATAGACTGTGTAAGGGTCTACGCTGTTTGACACCCATCAGCCTATCTTGGTTGTTTGTTACTGAATTTGTTTTTTTTGTCATAAGTCAAAATAAATTTGTCATGATTTTTTACACTAATAATTATTCTAATACAGCCATTTCTCACATAACTACCCTTGTTTTCTATAGCGAACAACGATGACGAATATCCTTATCTCCAACACGTGTAAGATCATTATGATATTCTTCTATTGACTGAAACGTGGACTAATAGGACACAAATGGTTGATATTAACGGTTTTGATGTTTTCGTTTGTCCGCGACCGAAATGTAATCGTAGGGCGAAACGTGATAGTGGCGGTGTAAGCGTGTATTTTAAACACTGTTTATCCGATAAAGTAGAGCTCGTGCAGATAAATTACAATGGTATAATTTGGTTTAAACTAAAGAAACAGCATTTTAGTTATGATAAAGATATATATTTCTGTGTGACTTACATTCCACCGGAAGGATCTAGTGTTTATAAAAATGAAAGCTCTGAATTGTTCGAATATGATTTCTTCGATAAAATCTCAGATGATGTTTTAAATTTTAGCGATAGAGGGTATGTTTTTATTACAGGTGATATGAATAGTAGAGTTGGTTTAGAACCTGATTATATTGAAGATATTGGTTTAGATAGGTTTGTGGATTTACCTTTAACAGATGATATACAGTTACCTGGAAGGCGGTCAGACGACCAAATTGTTAATAACTTCGGAAGAAAACTATTATGTTTATGTAAACAGCATAATTTGCATATAGTAAATGGTAGGCTCGCACAGGGCGAGTGTACTTGTTACGTTACTTATAGAAATAATGTGGGTTCAAGTGTTGTGGACTACTTGATAACAAATGTTAATAATTTTAATATGTTAAAAAGCTTTGAAATTTTAGATTTGAATGAATACTCGGATCACTGTCCTATTACGTATAGTTTTGAATATTCCAATAATTCGAGAAGTGAAAATATAGAAGGAACGCCTCTTAAGGAGAAAATAGTTTGGGATAGGAGCAAGGCAGAATCCTTTAATCAATATTTAAATGATAAACGAGAGCAGTTTGTTGATATTGTTAACATGTTAGAAATTGAAGATTGTAATATAGATCAGATTATTCAAAAGTTATCGGATACAATTTATGATATAACGAAAGAAAACTTTGGTAAGAAAACATACGGGAAGAGAAATTGTAATAAAAAAGAACAGAAGGTTCCCTGGTTCAATGATGAATGCAGGCAAGCTAAATCGGAATTTTATAAGTGTAAAAGACTGTATAAGGGTAATAAATGTAACTTTAATTTACGTAAGTTTATGGAAAGTAGGAATAATTACGTTTATGTAAAAAGAAGAAATAAAAATAATTATTTTAGAAAAGAAAAAATAAAATTAAGTGACATGAGTATGCAAAATCCTAGTAAATTTTGGAAATTCATAAATAAGTATAAAAATAATAAAAACAAAGAAAATTTAATAGATTCTGAAACCTTTAAGAATCACTTTGCCAAATTATCTAATGGAGTTGATGCACAGTATATATATGATGAAACGTTACCATTACCTGATACAGATATAAACATTGAACAGCTTGATAAATTGTTTGATTGTGACGAAATTAACAAAACTATTGCATCCTTAAAGAGGAATAAAAGCCCTGGTATCGACAACATTGCTGCCGATTTCTTTATTGATGCAAGAGATTTTATATCACCATTTCTAGTACCTATTTTCAATAAAATATTTAATAGTGGAAATTATCCTTCATCTTGGACGACCGGTATTATTATACCTTTGTTCAAGAAGGGTGATAAGGAAAATGCAAATAATTACAGAGGTATTACCTTGATAAGCTCTCTGGCAAAAAAATTTCTCTTTGTGTCTTAGAAATAGATTGAATAAATGGTGTGAAAATGAGCAGTTACTGAACTGTTCACAATTCGGTTTCAGAGATAATAGGGGTACTGTTGATTGTGTTTTTATATTACATTGTATTATCCAAAAAATACTGTCTAGTAACAGTAAATTGTATTGTGCTTTTATTGATTATGAAAAATGTTTTGATACAATCATAAGAGACGCTCTTTGGATTAAACTTGTGCAAACAGGTATTAGCTGTAAATTTTTAAGTATGCTTAAATCTATTTACAAAGATGTGTCAGCATGCGTGAAAGTGTCTGATTATGAAGATTTATCCGCTCTGTTCAATATAACGGTTGGGTTGAAACAAGGGGAGCCACTCTCACCGATCCTATTCATTCTTTTTGTGAACGATGTAAGCGATAATCTAGATCTTAATAAATTGACTGAAAAGGATCTCACACAGCTTTCTATATATTTACTTCTTTTTGCAGATGATATCGCAGTCTTCACGACAGATAAAAATAGCCTGCAGGCACAACTTGATAGTTTATATTTGTATTCGACTAAATGGGGTCTTAAAATAAATGTAGCGAAAACAAAGATTTGTGTTTTTGAAAAAAGACGATCAGCATTAAATTTTGAGTGGTTCATAAACAACGAGAAAATAGAAGTTGTTGATAATTTTTGTTATTTGGGTGTAAAATTTATGAAAACTGGAAATCTAGTCTATGCTTTTAAAGCATTAAAAGACCAGGCCACGAAAGCAATGTATAGTCTTTTATATTTATTTCGGAAAATAGAATTAGATGTACGTACCAAACTTCTACTTTTTGACAGGATGGTTGTTCCTATCATTACGTATGCATCTGAGGTTTGGGGTATATACAATTTCAAGGAGATAGATAAACTTCATATAAAATTTTGTAAAATCATACTTGGTGTACGATCTCAGTCTGTAAATTATGCAGTTCTGGGAGAATTAGGTAGATTTCCGCTTTCTGTTATATGCATAGAAAGATCGTTAAAATACTGGTTGAAAATCAAGAAATATGGTGATAATATGAGTACTGTTTATAATATCTATAGAGAGCATTGTATAACTTTGATGGGAAACAATAAGAGTTGGGGTAGTCATATAAAAAGAAAATTGGATAGTTTGGGTTACACGTTTATTTGGGATAACTTGGATACTACTGCCAATTACTTTCCTGCTATACAGAGGAGAATAAGGGACAATTTTATCCAGGAATGGCGAACATCAATAACAAACTCACCAAAACTGAAATACTATGTAATGTTCAAGGAATCATTTGAAATGGAATCTTATCTACAAAATATAACTAACAATTCTTTACGCATGCATCTTACAAGATTTCGTATTTCCTCGCATAACTTGGCTATAGAAGCTGGAAGATATACTAATATTGATCGTAGAAATAGAGTCTGTATCTTTTGTAATCAAAATGCTATTGAATCAGAATATCACTTTTTATTAATATGTCAAAAATATAAACAAGAAAGAGTTGAAATTTTAAAACATATTTCATGGTCCTCTCTAAATAAGTTCATAAAATTGCTTTCTTCAAAGAACAAAAAAGTTCAATTAAACGTAGCAAAATATATCAAGGTTGCAATGAATATACGAAATAATGTAGTTGCAGATTGATAATATCAATAATATACTATAATAGTGTATATACAAGTTATAATATTTTCAGTTGAATGTTTTGTACTTGTAAAATTGAGTTGTTAAGTTGAGTTGTGTTTATGTAAATGTCATGGTCATATTTCACGTTAATTGATCTATTGTACATGGCCAATGGCGCTTTTATGTTGCCGATTGCCAATAAAATTGAGTTGAGTTGAGTTGAGTTATGATGACGTCACTATAACGTCACTTTTTGTAACGGCGTTTTGACGTCGACGGGGTTCCAAAAATGACCATTGCTTTAAAATATAGCTGAAAATCGTTGGTTATGTGAGAAAAAGAATCTGCCATTCGTCGATGTTTAAGACAAGCTGTTCTCAAACTCGTCTAGAATAGAAAAGTTATTAAGCTTGCCAAGGCTCGCCAACATTGACTCATGACAGATCCAATATGTCTGCTCTAGATAGACACAACCATCACTACTTGTTATGCTCGCATTTGAAACAAAAAAGTAATTAAGTAATTACTAAGCATTAACAAACAGTTTCGACTGACGTTTTTATTGGGATTTTGTTATAAAAATCATGCTAATAAAGGCAAGAAATTCAAGCATACCTTTCAAGTTTGATTTTTATGGAAAGTCGTTAATTGAACAACATTATACGAACTTTCTGAACTAAGACATGAAGATTAAATCAAAGTCAAATCAAAGTACAGTAAAACCTCTCTATTACGACCACTATTTTTTGTTAATTATTGAGTGTTTAAGGCAGGTGACTGCTTAAAGTAAGATGACAGTGAAACAGAAAGCTCCTATAGGAGCTTTCTGTTTCACTGTCATCTTGCTTTAAGCTGCCACCGGTATTTTACACAATCAGTTAGCCTTCGTTTTAGTGGTCGTAATAGAGAGGTTTTACTGTACTCTTTATTTTCTCAGTTTGCATGTGTACAAATACATGAACAATTTCCATAACACACATTCAACAAATTTAGGCCAGGTACATGTACATCTATTATTGATATAGTACAAAACATCAGTTATATAGAGGATATTGTATGAGTGTTCATTATTTATCATTTTTAATAAACGAGTTGACTAAAAGAATATGACGCGAGCCTTGGCGAGCGTCATATTCATTTTAGTCTACGAGTTTATTAAAAATGATAAATAATGAACACGAATGTGATATTCTATTTATCACATTACAAGTTCAAGCACCTATTAAATTGATTTGAAGCCGTAGTTTGTAGACCCTACGCTATATAGATTTTCCGCCAAACGTTACGTTGTTAACGTTAACGTCATAGTAAATGACGTCATTTGGCACCCCGCTGCATGCAGCGCTTATGGACGAACAAGTTAGGCCGGAGCCCAAAAAACGATATTCCACTAGTGGATTACGATATTTATACAATCGCTTTATGCAACTCCCAGACCGCAAATTATGTGATAAAAATTCTTAACTAATGACTAAATTATAACTTAAATTTTCGAATGGAAGAGAACAGCATACATTTGTTTTAAAATTTATTTAAAGTGGATACATGGGATACCCGGAGAATAGTCCCGCAGTTTAACGGAATATCCCCCTGATTTAGCATGGCCCCGCGTGCGTTACATGCGAACGGCTCTAGTGAGTTCAACATAACGGATCTATGGAGACATATGACTGACATATAGGATCTGTCATGAGTCGATGTTTAAGCTCGGACAAGCTGATCTCAAACGAGTCTAGAATTGAAATGTTATTAAGCGAGCCTTGGCGAGCTGAATAACCTTTCTATTCTAGACGAGTTTGAGATCAACTTGTCTTAAATATCGACGAGTGACAGATTCTTTTTCTCACATTACCAACGATTAAATCTATTTTTAAAGCAATATGCATATTTTGGAACCCCGGTAACCTCAAAACGCCGTTATAAATAGTGACGTTATAGTGACGTCATCAAAGTGATCTTACACATGTTGGAGATAAGGATATTCGTCATCGTTGTTCGCTATAGAAAACAGGGGTAGTTATGTGAGAAAACGTCGTCTTCAAAGGTGACGTCATTTTACTCGGCTTTTAATCCTTCCACTGCTATGACGTCATCAACTTTAAAGAATTAGCGTCTTCATTTATTTCTCAACTTAGGTATTATGACTTAAAATAATGAAACGGGTGTCACGTACACAGTTTGGAGCCTGATCAGAAGTTTCGTAACGTGGCGTCAGATCAGGATCCAAATTGTTTTGTAAATAAGTACTGTACTCAGAATAAGGTAGTGAATTGGTTAAACAGTTAAGTTAACCCATTTACGCTCAGTGGATTCTTCAATGTTTATATATTGGATTAGTTCATTTTTTATTTAAGGGATGCCTGGTCAATATTTTCATTTTTCATTTTGTTTTATATTGAAATTCCTATCAGCAAACAGTGTAGACGCTGATCAGACGCCGCATGATGCGGCGTCTGATCAGTGTCAACACTGCTTGCAATATGTCCTATATATAGGATCGTGGGAACAAATGGGTTAATGTAAAAATGTACTTTACTGCTTTTATATACAGCTACAGCGTAACGCGGTGTCTGATCGGGATCCAAACTGTTTGTTAGTGTAGAAGTACTTTATTGCTTTTATATACAGTGGTCGCTCTCTACAACAACACCCAATGGGAGACGAAGGTCGTGTGTGTTGTTCGGAGAGAGCTGTTATAGGAAGGAAAAACAAAGACCCTGCTTACATTTGCAAACATTTTAAATCCAGATCAGACGTCTGATCTGGAGTCTAGCTGTTTGTCACTCGTCATATTTATTCTGTCAAAATGTCCACTAATATGTAACTTTGAGAAAAAACCACCGACGACAATTGTGAGCAGACGATGTTGCAGCAGATAAAACGTTAGACATAATTTTCTTGTTTACGGAGAGCGGTAAACGTTATTGTAAGGAAAGAATCGTTGTTCAGAGGGCCGTTGTAGGGAGGGAGCCCTGAACATCAACATACGCGTTAGAGAAACATAAAAAATGGTATAAGAGTGATAGGCCATTAGATATTCCAACAGTTATTACGACCATCGCGCATAACCATTTTAGATTATTATAACCTATAAGCATTTGCACCCATAAAGTACGGCACTTAATCCTTGAGAATTTTGTTGTTTTTCGGCGTCGCGTGGTGTCTGCACGCGGTACAGATAACCCCTCCTCCTCGCAACTAGTTTAAGACACTGTCATATATGGTGATCTTACAACCAAAACAAGCGATGTTTGTTTACTAGAAACGTGGGAACAATTTATCCTGGGCCAATCAAGATATAGGTTATATTCTAAGTTAGTTAGAGCAGTCGGATATCAAATGAATAGAGGCAATGACATAGGGAACACGGGAATGCAGTAGAAAAGGATATGAAACGAAACGCAAATAAAATGCGTATTACACGATGAGTGGCAAACAGATACCCGGCGTCGGGTCTGAATCCACTCATTTTACGCTTGACATACAGTGTTTTGTAAACAAACAAAAAACAAAGCAATAATCGTTATGCAGAAAGTTTGGATTCAGGCGGCTGTTTCAAAATGTTAATCGAATATGTCTTATGAGATTTAGTCTGAACAATGCAGACTTTGTACGAAGAAGAGAAGGACCGAATGCACGAGAAATGTCAATGTCACATTACACTCCCTGATTGACACCTGTCAGTCGCTGTCTCCTGGCAGTCTAAGAGTATGCGACTGGTCTCCTTACCCCTTTCACTCACAATGACGTCATAAAGCTCGTTTGCAAACAGTTAAGGTCCTGACCAAACGCCGCGTAGCGCGGCGTCTGATCAAGTCCAAAACTATTTGACACTCTTATCGATATTCATTTTGTCATACAACCAGAAATCTAACTTTAAAACCTGTCTTGCAGACAACAATAATGAAGCAGACGACAAAAAAGCGGTGAAGGGGTAAAACTTTCCCGAATAATTTGACCATGAAAGGGTTAACCCATTAACCTCTTTTCTAACCTCATTAACCCGGCTATGGGTTATACTTAATTGGTCATTATAAACAGTTTGGATCACGAGCAGACGTCGATTAAATCTGATCAGGGTCTAGAGTGTTTGATACTTGATGAAGAATTAATACCTTTGACATGTATTAACCCTTTCACCGCCAGAATCGCCTAAAGTCGAATTTGCAAACAGTTTTGATCCTGATCAGACGCCGCGTTACGCGGCGTCTGATCAGGATCAAAACTGTTTGACACCCGTTTCGATATTTCATATGTCATACTCTCTTAATTCTAACTTTGAAATGATATTGCAGACAATAATATTGAAGCAGACGACACAATAACGGTGTAGGGGTAAAAACCTCAAAAATAATTTGGCGGTGAAAGGGTTAAATTCAAACTATCATGTACAGATGGTAAGATAATATTTGTCCAGGATAAACGCAAACGAAACGCAAATGCATTGCGCTAAAATATAGAAAATGACATTGTTTTGACAATTTTGACTATTAAATTTTTTATCAAAATTGACTATTGATTTTTATCGGATTGGCAAACAATTTGGTGCCTGATCAGAGGCCGGTTTATCCGGCGTCTGATTTGGTTCCAAACTGTTTGCAATGGGAATATTTTTTCAAACATGAACTCGTTGAATGGAAAGGAATAACCGCAATAGCGTCGTCCCACTGCATTTCGTCAAAAATGACAACGTAACAGCAGGGGTATTGAATAAAGGTTAATTAGATGTGTTAACCGCATTCAATGCATCGGTTTGAGCGAATAGGGATATTTGCAAATTATTCAGGGTTAAAAGGGGAATCGTAGGTCAATGAACTAACATAAATATTCATGAACAATTTGTGCCTATCGTCATATATATGAAAAGTGCAGAATAAGATAAAACGTCACATGATCTTGTATCTTGTACATGTATCACATCTGAGTCTGCATATTTGCTTACAGGAATTAAAAGAAAAACGACTAAAATTAAATGAAAATTAAAATAAAATCAGATACATGTACCCCTTAATTGAAGAAAAAAGAACTATCCATTACAAAGGCATTTAAGAATTCACTAACATAAATGGGTAAATATTGATATGTATCGTGTATATTTATCAGTTGGATACATGTGAATTGAACGGGTGGCTGTGAATGGAAACTTAACATACGTATGTCATACAGTGAAGATGCTTTTTAAGAAATAATAAATTCGTATGTGTGCATTATCGTGCATTATATCACGATGTTGAGTCATTAAATCACGAGGCCTTAGAAAGAGGATGGGTTCTAGTTTCAGTTGAAAAGACGTTATTCTTTCCCAATAAACGGGTTTACGCTTAAACATTTATTTTCTATGCAAACAATTTGAAGCAAGATCAGACGCCGGGAAACCCGACCTCTGACCAGGCTTCAAACAGTTTGCAAGTCAGATTAAAACAAATAGTCAGACTAGTATTTTTTTTATTGCACTTCTTTTGCGTTTAAGCGGGAAAGAATAACCTCTTCTCCACTATACATAAGCATTACAGTGGAGAATCTGTTATTCTTTCCCAATAAACGCGTTTACGCTAAAACTATTATTTACAATACAAACAGTTTGGAGCCAGATCAGACGCCGGGTAACCCGGCGTCTGATCAGGCTCCAAACTGTTTGCCACCAAGATAAACATGAATTATCAGAATTGTCCAAAAGTTGTTCTTTTCTACGTTTTAGTGTTTTGCGTTTGCGTACGTTTGCGTTTAAACGGGAAAGAATAACAGATTCTCCACTGTAGCTGTGAACAATTACACTTTCAATGACGCCAAAAGGCGCTTTGCAAACAATTTGGATCGCCCTATATAATCTTTAGTAAAATGCCTAACTTTCAGAGCCAACAGCCCCCCCCCCCCCCCCAAAAAAAAAACCCAACAAAAACCCCAACAGGATCTAGGCTATAACAGACATAACCTTTAGTTCTATGGACATTTCTCTGTTGATTGAGGCCAGTCAACCTATTACATCGGTAATTACATTTTTGCTATCAATGATTTATTTTCTAAGGTCACTGTCAAAATAAAGGTAAAGTACATTCACTTTCATACCATTCACTGTGTTTGAATATGCATCCGCTTGGGGAAAAATTCCTGAAAAGAGATCCCTTAAACAATGCCATTTCGGTGGAAATGACCACACATAAACAGTTTTCATCAAAAGAACCATTCAAACTCACCCACAGGCAACACTAAACATTGCAACTCTTGGAAATTGTATTTTTCAAGGTACTACTTCTAAGACCACAACGACCCGGAAGTGATTCCTGACCAGGCCGATACCTAATGCCTGGCGTCCACTAGAGTGCGGACAAGATTAGGAAGGGTTGCGGAATCAAAAATGACATTTCGGCATAGCTTCCGCGTCTGGTACGAAGCAATGTCCGATTTTTTGAAATTTTGTGAACCTCTGCCATCGGGCTCTGCGTATTGTCTGCAGACATACTTGGGACAGTCATAGGAATTAAACAGGACAGACGCAGACTATCCACCGAATCGTAGTAGGACAAAAAAGTCACGTGATACTTTGTCCGCGTCGGTTCCTCGCACTCACTTATACAGTACCGCATCGGCTCCGCACGTTCCAGAAGGATTCCGGATACCTTCCGCTTGTCTTCCGCATGTCTTCTTATCGGTGCGCGAAGATCTCTTTACCGCGGAAGCTTTCAGGAGCGGTTACGGAAGAGCCGGAATGCTTCAGGAAAGGCCGGATGTCCTGGCGATGTCGGCAGGACAATGCAGACTGGTTGCGGAAGGTGTCAGGAAGTTCATTTCCGCGTCCAAATTTTGCTATCGACTAAAATTTCGACGCTGACAATTCTACCCCTCCGGAAGGTGCGGAATCATGGGGAAGTGTTTAGGAATGATACGGACAATGAAAAGAAGCTTTCAAGAATATGCGGAAGGGTTGCGGAATCGCTAAATTTGTATTCCGCGTCTTGTCCGCGCCCTAGTGGACGCCTGGATAGCTTTATCAAATTTGCAATTGCAATAAAAATCAATGTCATCAAGGGATGATTCTTGGGCTTCTTAATGTGTCAATAATCAAACTCTAATACCACATAAATCACATAAATAAACTAACCCTCTTTCTCTTAAATTTTATTTTCGCCAATTTAACAGCAGGTATTTTTTCTCTTTAAGATAAATCATGTAAACATTACACATCAAACAGTATATAATGTGTCTTATTGTTTTGATATATTACTACATGTATTTATACGGTTGCGAACAAGTATGTGAATAATCAATACACATTAAATTACGAGCATCCATAGTTTTATATTCATATCATTTTCAATACATTGGTCGTGTAACCGGGGGCTCTTATAAAGAAGCACCCGCGCCGACCCGGGTTTGAACCCGGATCGCCAGGTTCGCAGTCATGCACTCTACCACATCGCCATAAAACGCACTTGTACAGCGAGGCCGTACACGTGATGATAAACCTACACACTGTGAGCGTGTTCACCTGAGATCCTCGAGTCGACGCGAGTTCCTTCAGGTTTCAGGTGAACAAACCGCGTTCGTACTCGAATGACGTCATATGACCTCTGAACCGAACTCTAGGCTAACCCAGTCCCTGCGCAGAGTTAGTCGAGTTTCAAAATGGCGTCAGAAAATGACAACGCAAAATCCCAATAGTCGGGTACCAGACTACCTAATTTGACCCATTACTTACTCGTCTGAAGGGTTTGTCGTTCTGGTGAAAAGTGCGTGCGCATTCAGATTTTAGCGCCATTTTACGTCATTTGGTAAACTCTACTAGACTCGCGAGTCTCAGGTGAAAACGCCCTGTGACAGTCGCTTCCGCCAAAACCTATCAATCTCGAATGTCGGATATTATAGGTGACATGTTTTGCAATTGCGAAACCTGTTTTGGACCCCATTTGATCTTCACAGAGCAGTTGTCAAATAGTTTCATTTTATTGCAATGCGTTTGTGGTCCGTTTGCGTTTGAAATGGGAATGTCACCACGAGGCTTTCGTACAAAACCGTTGTTTGATACTGAAGGCTAGATTGATAAGTAAATGTGTATAGGAACAATAACTCTGGCAAATGAGTTGGCAAATATATACATAACAGGCAACATCACGTGATCTAAACAAAAAAGTTCGAAACTTGATAATTCGAACTCGCGTAAGATCGAACATACCCATATTTCAAAGTTAAAACGTGGCTTAGCCACGGTTTAACTTTGAAATACGGGTATGTTCGACATAAGCGAGATCTATTTACCGAAATTAAAATGATGAAATACTGGTAAGTTTGATTTAAGCGATTTCGAAGTATCGAATTTCGACTGTATGTGATAACGACGTGACCTGAACTTAAAGGGGCTATATGATCACATGACACCAATATCAGGAAGTAACAACGTAACATTTGTTGTCGTCATTAATCATTTACATTTTTATGTACAGTAAAACTTCTCTATTACAACCACTAAAACGAAGGCGACTTGCTTGTACATAAGACAGGTGACAGTTTAAAACTAGGTGAGAGTAACACCGAAATCCCCCAAAGAAGTTCTCTAAATGAGTGTTCCGAAAAGAGTGTGTTTATGTAGTTATGATCTTATAATTAACGCAATTTAGTTGCCGTAATAGATAGGTTTTACTGTCATTGTCTTCTGCAATATTTCTAGTCTGCAACAACTCTTAGAATTTATGAATCTGCATTTTTCATTTTGAAATCATTATTAAATATGCTTACCGTTTGGAATCGGGTGAGATGCTGAGTTACTAGGCGCCTGAATTGGATCCAATTTTGTTACGACAATAGTCACTAACTCACTTTTGGCACATAAAAGGATTACCATTTCACTGCATTACCTCGGGTACAATGATTGATTGTAAATAGTTTTGATCCGGATCAAACGCCGCGTCACGCGGCGTCTGATCAGGATCAAAACTGTTTAACACTCATAACCTTAGTTAATTTTCCTTTAAATTTAATTTTGACAAATAAAAGCAGACGACAATTGTTTAAAGCAGATAACGTCATGACGGCGAAAGGGTTATACATTGTGATTTATTAGGGTTCTGCCGGAATGTTATATTTCGGCTGGTGTATCAATTAATCACACTGACAAACTTCTTGATGCAAAGATGGAAAGGTCGGCGAGTTTTATTTGTCATATGAACCTATGTCCCGTTCATTACATTAGCAAACTAAACGCCTTTACAGTGGGTTGAAGTGATGATGTATTTTGTTTGAACTATTTTATTATACTTGTTACGTGAACTAGCCCTTCTCTTTCAGGGCTGCCATTTCTCCGGATTTTTTTTCTAGAACATGGTAGTTAAAAGCAGGATGTAAGTAAAGCAGAATGCGCCATAAGGCGCATTCTGCTTTACTTCCAGCCTTCTTTAAGTAGTCACGTGTCAACAAAACTAGTACCAGACTATGGGGTAAAGGTACGATTCGTAAATTCCCACTTGAAAAATTAAAATTTGGAAATCTTAGGATTTTTCATGTCAACTTATGGCAGCCCTGGAACTAACTTTTATTCCTAACCTACATTATGGACAGTGTTAACCAATATCATGATTAATACTAATTTGCTAAAATGTCGGCTGGGAAATAGCTTAAAAGCCTGTTTTAACTAATAATGTTTTAACTTATAATCTTCGTTTACAAATGGTATACCTGTGAAGAGTATTCTTGTCATATGAAAACAGCTAAGACCCATATCAGAGGGCTTTCTTTATGAGCATTTTGATCAGGGTCTGCACTGTTTGCCAATTAAAATGTAGAAACAAACTTAAACAGTAAAAACGGACTAGACTTAACAAGATATTGGAATTTCTGTTTGAAATTGCTGGTGTGAAAAGGTCACGAAGAGCTACTTGGCGTCTGTTCTTATTGCCAAAGGTTGTGCATATCATGATAATGGTTCAAAAAGTAAAATACAAAAGATTAATATCTATTCATATTACATTTAACAATAAAACCATAATGATACATTTCATACAAGTACAGTTTGGGGAACAGTATTGGTTTCCTTAAACAAAATTAACCTTACTGTTGTAATTTCCTCGTGATATGGAAATAAGTTCAATATGGCAGAAAAACGATCAACACTTACCTCAGGACCATTGAGGAACACTCGTGGTGATATTTGGTTTCTGCTCTGTATTGAGGCTTCTGTACTTCTTGGGTTATGGAATCGAACTGCTGGGACGCTGGCGGGGGTTACAGATTCAGGGTCAAAGAGTAGGCGGAGTCAATATTATGACGTCACGCAGTGACACCGGAATCTATTTATGGGTATGAAAAATTCACCACACTCCTCCCCGTTTTATAAGTCCCCCTGGTCCATATTGGACATCAGAGTCTGATTCACGACTGACTGGTTTTGGGTCCATACTGAACACCAACAGCATCAGTTTAAGTACAGTCTGTAGGGATGCAACACTACTCCTTGCCACTCTATCTGCCACTTCGCCATGGTATGTAGGAATGTCGAATTCCTGGCTTGTTCAAATGGACAGGTATGGCGAGTTCATCTCAATAAGCAGTGGGTCTCATGGGATAACTTAAATACATCAGTCTGTGTCCGGTTAATGCGTGCAGACAGTCCCGTAAATCCAAAATGGCACTTTTGGAAAACACAGGTCCATGTGGACACCAGGCATGGGGTAATGCAAAAAAGTAATTGTAATGCAATGTAATGCATTACTTTTTCCAATGTAATTGCATGTAATGTGTAATGCAGGGATTTTTGCATTACATGTAATTGTAATTTAATGCATTACAGTGCTAAAAAAGCAAGTTATTATAAGCATTACTTTGCATTACATGGCATTACTTTTGTAACAAAGATGTCAGAAAGCACAGTAGATCTACTAGATTAATTTGTATTAATAATAAATTGGTTTAAGACTGCATGTACCAGTATTGACAAAGATACCTATGTTTGATATGCAGTTACATGGAGCACCAACATTCACTGTTTCAAATTAATGTTTATATGTGCTTAGCTGTATAGTGTATAAGATTTGCATGGGAAAAGCATAATTATGTTAATTGATCAGGTCTAAATACAATAGGTTATTCTTCCATCCTTGAAAAATCCTTATCTTTCTTTATACAGGTAAATCTAGATGTCTTCTATAAAATACTATTTAGACATGTTTTCTGCTCAGTTTCTAAAAGTTGCCTTTCCACAGTTTTCAGTTCTAACTTTTCACACAGGGTGATCTTAGTACCAAATAGTTTTGATCTGGATAAGATGTAGATTCACACCATAGCTGATCTCTATCCAAGCTCTTCCAGTAAGGTAATGAGGGTTTGGCCGGATAAGGGTTACAATAGGTGTGAAAACTTCACTTTGCCACCTCTAGCATGACGTTATACAGGTGTAAGGGCTGGACATGCTAGTGCATTTTCAAAGTGTTTCAAAAAAATCTATCATGTGTTTTTAAGAGATATTTATGATGAATAGAAAATAGAGCAAATCATATGTCGCTCCACAGTTTTAGCTTGTCTGTCTTTTGAAGAAAAACACAAAGCTATTGTCATCAGAAGAAAGCTCCTCTACGAACTTTCTGCTTTACATTCATCAAGAAAGTGCTTTAAACTGGCACCTAATTAATGCCATTATTGAATTTCATTTATGGCTCTTAGTCTTATGTGCAGGAGTAGGTATATAGGCGCTTCTGTGAAGGAAAGGGATAAGGGCTAGCATATCTTACAGAATAGCTGCTTCCGTACCCATGCAGCGGTCACTCACTTTAAAGGGGCTTTGACTTTTCAAGCTGTATACATGTATTCTTATGTTTCTACAAATGTAGCTGACAATGAACTTGTAGATAACAACCTATCAGTTAGATAATATATGCTTATTAGTTATTTTTTCAGTCATAATTTCGAATTGGTACCATAGCTTGAATCAAAATGTAATGCATTACTTTGCCAATGTAATTGTAATTTAATTCATTACAATTGTAAAAGTTGAGTAATTGTAATTGTAATTTAATGCACTGTTTTGGCAATGAAATTGTAATATAATGCATTACATTCTCAAGTAATTGACCCCATGCCTGGTGGACACCCAATGTCTATCACCAGTAAAACAGTGCACACTTATCTATAATTTGCTGTTCAGGGACATGTCTCTTCAGGCGTTCCAAAACTTCTGTTCTGCCTTCATTGAGCCTTAACCTCCTGGATAATATCGTATATCATGTGCATCCAACACATGCCTAGGCTGACATACAGGAAGCAACGTCTCTTATGTATCTAACTGACCAGGTTGGTCGGATTTTGTCCTATTCTGAGCTTTACAGGGGAGTTTTGGTGGTTCTGGTCTTGCAGACCAAGTAACCATCTCCCTAAAGATGGGGGGTCTATCAGACACTCCCCTATGCTGGTCTTCAAGTGGCAGGTTAATAGGTGTTCTCAGGGCTATCAGCCTCTTCCTTTGGGGTGGTCTCAGACTGAGACACATCCTCCTCCGGGGTACCTGGCACTTCACTGAAGTTGGTCACTTGTTTTGACACATCCCCACCTTCCACAGGGTCGAGACCTGTCTCCGCATCTTGACCTGCTTCTATCTGTTCAGATGCAACGCTCGACAACACAAATGCAGGTGTTCGCTCTGGGTCCTGTCTTGATTTGACTTGGACACCTGCAAGCGATTTCTTCACGTCACGGTTTCCAGTCTGAAGGCCACTTGAACGGGTCTCTTGAGTCGGTGACTGGCCTAATATCCCGACCATTACTCGTTTAAATCTGGAAAACCTGTAGACTTCTCCTCGGTAGTGTCATTTTCTTGAACAAGGCACAGTTTTCGCACCACCTTCTGCTGAGGACAGTCTGATTTGAAATGACCCTCTATACCACATTGATAACATGCGCGCCTAGACTTGTCAGTCACGGGGGTCATCTTTGTCACTACAGTTGCAAGCGTACATGGTGTCTGTTGAAGGGACTGAATTGTTCTCGTCATGGTCATTTTTGACTCTAATGATCTGCATATTTCTTCCATGCTTTTCATTGACTTCTTGAGCCCTTTCATTTCCTTCTCTAACTTTTCTAATCTGTCTACCCCCTGGTCTTTCCTGGGTTGATTTTTTGTTGCGGAACAGGTCCTTTGCGGACGCACATATCCTTCAAACGTTGCATGGGCATATTTCCCCGCCTCTTCAACTTGTCTCACTCCCTGGGTCCGGCCATATATTGCCATGGACGACTGTTCATCATCAGGTGTCTTTTTATTATGTCAACAGCCTCTTCCAGGGTCTGTGGCTTGGCATTAATGGCATGGAAGCCGGCTTCTTTGTCTGAGCATCCCTGGCAGAAACGGAGGATTGTCTGTCTGCATATTTGATCATCAGACCAATCAGGGAAAGCATCTAACGACACATTGGTGATTCTTTCACACCACTCAAACAAAGTCTCTTTCGGGCCTTGTGCTGCAGCTTCAAACAGCATCTGTGTAGTCTCTGGTAGGTCTCGCATATCGAAACGCTTAGCCAGTTTTTGTACCACTTCAAAGTAGTCTAGTGAGGGGTTTCTCTTAATTACATTGGCAAATAACTTGCTTGCTGGTCCCTCAAGCACCCAAGAAAGGACATCCCGCCTGGTTTTGGAATTCCATCCTTCTCTATCTGCGTAGGAGCCAAACTTATTTATAAAAGCCTGCCAATCTGACTTTCCGTCAAAGCTAATCCCTTTTGGAACGTTGACTTTCGGTTTCTCAGCCTTGGATTCTTCCCTCACAGTATCTGGCTGGGTGGCAGGGTCCATGTACTCTCTTTTCACCCTGAATTGCTGTATAAGCGTCTGCGGTGGTTGGTATTGTGTCCTGAGCCAATCTTGACTTGGGTCTGTTGGAGACACGGTAGCAGTCACTGGCTGATAAACATACCCATGTCTGGGGTCCTTTGGACACACCATAGTAGGTATCTGCTTGTATCCGTACCATTGACTTGGGTCTGATGGAGACGCCATGGCAGTCATAGGGGGATACCATATCTTGTATCCTGTGCAGGAGCTCCCTGGTAAAATGAACTGGGGCCGGGTCTCCATTGGCTAGCATACGGGTCAGGCTGACACCGGTATGGCGATTCAATGAGACCAGCGGGCCGAACTGGAGACCAGGGTTCGAAATCGATAGCTTCCATCGCTACTGGCAGATTTCGTACTCCTATGGTGGCAAACTCTTCTGGTGTAATGTTGCCACTCGCATCTCTCATGTTGCAGATTAGGTCCACAGTATTCCTCCCTACACCAGGAATGGACTCTAAATCTCTTGCTGAGCAGAAGTTGATCTTGATTTTGGAAGACATCGCTTGTGCAGAAAGTCCATACGACATTTTGCGAGGTAGGGCTCTTGACAGCTACTACTAGAATGTCTAATAAATCATCTCCGAAAATTCATGGTCAACCATGGACACATGAAGTGTTCTCTCTGCCTTTCTTCTTAACTCAGCTGTTAAAAGGTCAAATATGAATTGACACAATTAACTGTTTAATATTCAATACTAATAGTGACACAGTAACAAATAGTCAAGGTCAAACTCACTGACACAGTCAACTATTGTTAAAGTCAAAATCAGTATCCTGTAAATAAAGTTGATTAGTAATTAATTATACACAGTTATAACAAGTTCCGGATTGACAATGCAGGTGCAGCAAGGTCTGACACAAATTTGAAAAACTGTCAAGCTGTTAGCAGTAATACTCAACTTAACTATTTTATTACCCTTTTTAATAGTTTATCACTCCGGAAATTATTATAAAGACAAGTTACAATAAAAGAATTTAGAAAAGTCACGCTTGGATCGCTTAAATAGGAAGTGACAAAGTAGTTCACAAAACTATTTCTTTTATTTTTTGATGGATATTTAACTGTGTGGTAATATTCATTTCTTACATAGTCTAAACTTTTCAATTTCACACACAAAATGTAGAAAGCAATACCTGGTAGCTTTCGTCCGAGTACTTCGGACTTCGTCAGCCAACTGTTCTGACATCTCATTGGGGATTAACACCGCTCGAGGCATTCGTGAGCGATGTTAATGTTGAGTCCCAGATGTGCGGAAGATTATACCGACCCCCGTCCCTGTTTAGGGCTGGTTTGTGAGCTCTTATGTAGATAGATTCTTTCACCCCCGTTCAAACCATGAGGGTTCTCTGTTTAGAATAGTCACTGATTCAAGAGAAACATAATGTCCTGGCGAGTCCTTGTGAATATGGCGTGATACCTCACTTGTACTGGAGCTAGGCCGTCTATGCTCCATGAACCTAGCTTTCAAGTTCCTCTCCGTTTCCCCGATGTAATCCTGGTCACACTGATCTTGTTCATGTCCTTCACATTTGATATGGTAGATTGGGCCACATATGTCCCGTTTCTTAGATTTGTCTTTGGGGTGCACTAGGGTTTGTCTAAGTGTCCTATGGGGCTTAAAGCATACATTTATGCTGTGTTTGCCAAACACCCTTCTCAAGGTTTCAGATTTTCCCTTGATGTATGGTAGGACAATGTTGCCTTAAGAGTCTTTCTTTCTAGAGTTTGTTGTTTTAGTTTTGTTTCTTGTCTTTGAGAGTTTGGCTGTCACTTTCTTTATCGCCCACTTGGGGTAGTTACACTTTTGAAGGGCATTGTTGACGTGGCGTATCTCGGTTCCGAGATCCTTTTGGTCGGATGTCACTGTTTCTGCCCTCTGATGCAGGGTACGCACAACACCTAGTTTGTGTTCCTCGGGATGCGCCGACTCAAAATTTAAATATTGGTCTGTATGGGTGGATTTACGAAAGACAGTAGTTTTGATTGTGCCATCAGGTTGTCTTATGGTGTTCGTGTCCAAAAATGCCAATGTGTTATTTTCTTCTGTCTCTATTGTGAATTTGATATCCGGGTCAATACTGTTAATATGATCTGTGAACTCACTCACATATTCCTTCCTTTGCTTGGTGTGTGTGTCATCCACGTATCTGTACCACCATCCAGGTGGGCGTGGAGCTGTTGAAAGTGTTATGGCTTCAAAGTGTTCCATGTACAGATTACAGACAATCGGAGACACAGGAGAGCCCATTGCCGCACCATGGATCTGAAGGTAATATGTCCCATCGTAAACAAAATATGTGCAATTTAGGCACAACTCTAATAGTCTAGTCCAATGAGATATCAGAACAGTTGGCTGACGAAGTCCGAAGTACTCGGACGAAAGCTACCAGGTATTGCTTTCTACATTTTGTGTGTGAAATTGAAAAGTTTAGACTATGTAAGAAATATTTCTTTTATTATTGCTTTTTAGAAAATAACTATTTCGTAGCCTAAGTGTTTTGAATTCAGTAAATTTTCAAAGTAATTTTATAAGCAAATGCTCAACCGAATGTTGACAATATTGTATGTTGCCGAAACGCTCACGTGAATTTCACGCGAGACGAAACCATAAAATTGCGCCAAGATTCTACTGCGCACAATTTCTGCGCATGATGCTGGCTCCAATATGGCGTCTAACCTAATTTTTCAGAAAGTAGAAAATACGCGGAAAATTCGGAACTACGTTGTTTGAGCTCGAAGGTCGAAAAATTGAGTCTCAAACTGTTGCTTACAACCTTCCCAAATCGAATATACCTGAATCTTTTACCTGATTGTTTATTCGAAACGGAAACGCCGCAGCGAAACTTTGAAGTGAGCCGATCCAAAAAGTACAGTTTGGTACATAAACTTATTGACCTCTTTTACGATTTGTTGCCGATTCTGCTTGCCGAACTCCGAGAACAGAAACGGGGACAAAATGTAAAAGATAAAGAAACACTATTGTAAAAGCTATTGGAAACTTTAGAATGCTGAGTAACGGCTGGGCAAACTCCGACTTTCCGCTCACTCCCTATTCAAAAAGCTTCACCAATACGGGATTACAACAAAATTTCAAACAGGATTTCCCAACTTTGAGCGCACTAAAGGCCGTTTCAGACTTTAGCCGACAAACGCCACTGTTGTAATTTCCTAGTTATATGGAAATAAGTTATATATGGCAGAAATCGATCAACACTTACCTCAGGACCTTTGAGGAACACTCGTGGTGACAATTGGTTTCTGCTCTGTAATGCGACTTCTGTACTTCTTTATGGTTGGAATCGAACTGCTGGGACGCTGGCGGGGGTTACAGATTCAGGGTCAAAGAGTAGGCGGAGTCAATATTATGACGTCACGCAGTGACACCGGAATCTATTTATGGGTATGGAAAATTCCCCACACTACATTCAATTCATTTAAAAGTTAGTTAATGTTGATTGGGTTATATTGTTGTTTATTATATGTACTTGTAAATATAGGTTGAGGGGACGATTTTTATTTTTTTTATCAAATGAGCTCTATCGTTGAATAAAGTATTTATTACTATTATTAAAGTGACGGTGTATTTTGAAATTGTCGTCAATTTAACTTAATCTTAACCCTTTCCCACATACAAGCGCCTTTTAGCGAATATGATTTATTCCTCGGCTGAAGAAAATAGTTCCAATTTAATCAGTCATGAATATTTATTATAGGGAATATATTCTATATTCTAGCACATTATAGCTTAAAGCAGACTGAAAGTAAAGCAGAATGCGCCTTAAGGCGCATTCTGCTTTACTTTCAACCTGCTTTAAGCGGTCACCTATCTTCAATATTAGAAAGGATTATGGGGTAATGGGTTAATAGCAAAAAATTTGAGCCTGATCAGACTCCAAACTGTTTGCCATTGACAACTGTTTTGTTTAGTACAGACACGTTTGACAGAACAAAATAATGTTTCCCTATCCATTGTTTTGGTATTTTGTACATTATGAAGTACAGCGCTCGCTACCTACAACGGTCTCGAACAAAGATTCCCTCCTTACAACTATATTTGCTGCTGTTCCCCCAACAAGACAATTATGTCTAACGATAACCGCTGCAATATAGTCTGCTTAAAATTGTCGTCTGCTGTTTATTTTATAGGTAACGTATTGGATATTTTGAAGGAAGAAACATAAAGACGATTGACAAACAGTTTGAACCCAGATCAGACGCCGCGTTACGCTGTTTGCAAATGTAAGCCAATTCGTGCTAAGCACTCTGTGGGTATTAATTCCTCCCGATAACAGTACACATAATCTTTGTCTCGCATTGGGTGTTGTTGTAGAAAGGAAGCACTACATTATTTGTATTTTGAACATTGTGAAAGTAGTTAAAAAGACAGTGTGGTTAATATCTATAAATTTTACATTAGGTAATTAAACAGCAATGATTAATTGCATAGTTGTATACAAAATTTGCTCATTATTCAATCATATTGTGTCAGTTTAATATATAAAACCTGCCACTTAATGTTGGGTTTCACTTAACAATATCTAACACATATAGGTCGCTTTTGTATTAATGCGGAATTTATGCAATGTATCTAAGTTTTTATGATGTCAACATAAAATGAAAACATTCTTGTTTTTAATTTAATGTACATGTATTTAATTTCAGTGTACCTGTATTTAATTCAATGTACTTGCATTGAATCATGTTAACATTCAGATAAGAAAATAGTATATTGCATTTTTTTTAGATTTACTGGGAGGCACATCGAAACATTGTTCGGCTTTTTTTGTTCACATTGACGTAAAAACATGAGTGATTTTCTGTAAAATTAGTTACTTAAAGCAGCCTGACACGTTTTTATCATTATATAAAAGAAAATCAAATTTCCGATACTGAATAAAACAAAACACCCAAAATGTTCTAAGGCATTGGATGTTAATAAAACTGAGCCGTGCCATGACAAAACATGACTTACAGTGGAGAATCTGTTATTCTTTCCCGATAAACGCGTTTACGCTAAAACTATTATTTGCAGTACAAACAGTTTGGAGCCAGATCAGACGCCGGGTAACCCGGCGTCTGATCAGGCTCCAAACTGTTTGCCACCAAGATAAACATGAATTATCAGTATTGTCCAAAAGTTGTACTTTTCTAGGTTTTAGCGCTTTGCGTTTGCGTACGTTTGCGTTTAAACGGGAAAGAATAACAGATTCTCTACTGTATTGCATGGAAAACAGTGTTCAGAAGGGCTCCTATTGGAACCCTATGTTCTGGTCTGCACTCTTTGCATAGGCAAACTGTTCTCTTCAAAGGTACACTGTTTGTAAAATGACACAAATACGCGTCGCTATGTGTTAATGGGTTAATCTTTTCACTCTCAATGACGTCATACGGCGCGTTTAAAAACAGAAACACGGCATATGATCAGGATCAAAACAGTTTGCTACTTGTTATGAAATAACGTCGGTTACACAGCCTAACATCTAGCTATGAAACGATATTGCAGACAACAATATTGAAGCAGACGACAATATGACGATAAAGGAGTAACAAACTCAGGATAAATGTGATCATGAAAGGGCTAAACAAGGTTAATATGAACTTGTATTTTTGTAGCCCTTTGTCTTCAAAGAATAGTAACGAGGTCAGTGGGTTATAATATTCAGTATTACACGTCATGTTATATTTTCAGTATTACACTCCATGTTATAATAAGCCTGAGTGTCTACTTAGTATTTGTAGTACCTGAATATCTACTTAGTATTTGCAAACGGTTTGGATACTGATAAGATACCAAGTTATTCGGTGTGATATTAAGAGCCAAACTGTTTGATTTATCTATTTTGGTAAACCGCGTCAAATACTACAAATATATTTTTGAAAAAATAGTTTCAGCAACCATTTAAAGAAAACAATAATGTCGCTGTGGAAGGGTTAAATCTGACTATAAAATTGGCGGTAAAATGGTTAAGTAAGAAGAACAGACGACACTTATCCAGTTAACATCCTAGGTGAAGAGTTTAATTATGACACTAAATGAATGAAAAAAGGAAGCAGTTTAGAGGGCAACTCGATCAGTTGACGGGGACTACTTTTCTGACCTCATCTGGCCATGTCTTAAGGTCACAAAGCTTTTGAGATGAGTCTGAGACCGTTCTCAAGCATTTTATTAGTCAGATATGAGCTTATAACCTTATGTCCTGCTGCGGACCGAAAAAGCAGTGTTTGTTAATATTTTAACGACTCAGACTGCAATTAAATGATGAATATATTCTCGTAGAATTATTAAATATATATTGAGGATCGTTTTAAAAGTATGTTTACCAAAGAAGCGTCTCCTGCGGATCCAAAATGCTAATTACAAAATGTATTTCAACAGAAACGACATTCAGATATAAGGGAGACAACTCGTTTCAAATAAATAATATTAGATATAAAAAAAATGTAAATAAATGAATAAATAAATAAATATATAGACAATGTTTTCGACATGCTCTTGAATTTCATATCGTTTAGTTTTGTTTAACCCATTACCACATAGCCTGAATACATGATTACTTTCAGCCTGTTTTAAGCTATCATCTGCTTAAATATAGAACATAATTCTTATTATACATACATTGTACTCATAGCTTTATAAATCTGATCTCTTTTTTTTCAGAAAAAGAATTAATGAAAGGCGTAAAAAGGCGTATTTATGTGGTTAGGGGTTAATCGGGCATAATAACGTCAGTCTCACTGTATCATAATTATACAAAGCAGTCCTTTATAGACATCTGTATTTCTTAACCTCTTCACTGCCATGGCGTCACCTGTCTTAACCCTTTCTCTCTCAATGACGCCAAAGAGCGCGTTTGTAAACAGTTTGGATCCTGATCAGACGCCGCGAAACGCGGCGTCTGATCAGGATCCAAACTGTTTGACTTTCTTTTTAATATTTCTCCAGTCATACTGCCTTAAATTCAACTTTGAAACTATAATGCGGACAACAATATTGAAACAGATGGCAATGAAACGGTGAAGGGGTAAATATCACGATTAACTTAACAGCGAAAGAGTTAATTAGTTGTCTTCTGCCTTTATTTCTGTAATTTAAACTTAACCCCTTCACTGCCGTGACGTCATCAATTTTACTCAATTGTCGTCTGCTTTTTTTCTTTAATTCTAATTTTTGCTATTCTGACTTAGGCTGTCAGCCAAGTTGAAAAAAGAGCTCTATTTAAGGAGCTACGTCACCCCGAAAGGTACAAAAATTTCTACTTATATAATGATGTAGTATACACATAGGCGACCCACTTTAGGGTGGATGACAAGCCTGAAAGTGGTGCAGATTTTTTTATTTGGCATTTCCATGGCAACCGCTCATTTTTACACAGTGATTCAGGAAAACCTCTGTAACTTGGTCAATTTTTGTAATAGAAGAATGAAAATAGTACAGTGATGAAGCTTAGACATTGAGCTTTAATAAAATGAGAGTTTGTGTAAATTATCTCATTTGCATACTTATGAATATTAATAAGAATATCAAAAAACTCATAAAAATAGGGAAAATAATATCAAAATCATACTTTCAACTAAACATTAAATACACTCAAAGGATACAAAAGATGCCAATTTTGCTTAAAAACATATCTGAACATTCCTTGAAAGAATGAGCTGGGTTTGATTAACCACTGACTACTGTATATGCCCCAAATTCCGTTTCTATGACAGCCGTCCATTTCTGACACAGAAACATGGCAATTCCTCAAACTTGCCCCATCCTCCAGAAAATCCTCTGTAACTTTGTTACTTTTGGTAATATAAGTATGAAAATTGTACAGTTATAGAGCTCAGAAGTTGGCCTTTAATTGAATGAACTTTTTATATAAATTATCTCATTTGCATAATTATGAATATTAATGAGATTATTAAAATCCTGAAAAATGCAGGGAAAAATTATTAAAATCATACTGAGTACGTAAATTTTGAACTGACTCGGAGGACACAAACAGAGCAAATCGTAATTATGATATATCAGAGAATATTTTTAGAATAATTGAGTCGGTTGGCGGGTCATAACCCTTTGATCACACGTGCCACGAGTTCCGTTCCCATGACAACAGACCCACACAGATTCATTATTCAATCAGGAAAGCCACTGTATCTTTGGCGTTATTTGTGAAAAAAGAATGAAAATAAATTTTGAAAAGAGCCTAAACATTTGCTTTTAATTTTATGAAAACTGATGCACTTTATCTAATTTGCATACTGATGAATATTAATGAGATAATAAGAAAAACAGAGATAATTTATGAACATGTATCAAAACCATATTTCGAACTAATCCTTAATCTGGCCCAGGGGTCACAAGAAGAACATGTTGTAAATTGAATACTAGTATTAAAGGGCATACATAGAATGAATAAGCTGGTTCTGTGCCAAAATTATCTGCCGTATCTGTTTTAGCTCACCTGAGGAAAAGGCTCAAGATGAGCTGTTGTAATGGCCTTGTGTTCGGCGTGATGTGTCATCCATCGTCGTTAACACTTGCTTCCATTGACATCTCCTCCAATAGCACTTGACAGATTTCCCCCAAACTTTACAGAAATGTTTCTTGGATAAAGTTCTTTCAAATTTTTCCAAAAGATAAACGATGCAGAATTTTGGTTGCCATTGCATCCGAAATAACAACCTTAAAGAAATCTTAAAAACAATTCTTAACAAAAACTACAAGGGTCAGACCTTAGATATTTGACTCATAGTAGCAGCCCCGGGGGGTCACAGTTTTACAAAGAAATATACAGTTAGATTTTGAAGTTAGATTTTGAACAGCTTGTCCTCTGAAGCAAATGTAGCCAAAGCTTTGATATTACGCATTGATTACATTGCTTAATGTCCTTTACCAATATTGTTGAAATGGTTTGGGTCTATTGAATAACTAGGTCACATGAGCAAAAATAGATATTGCAATGAAACTTCAAAAAACTTTCTGATCTGAAACCCTAGTACACAGAGTTTAGATATTAGGCATATAGTATCAATTACAGGTTTTATGTCAATATTGTTCAAATTATGTCTCTGTGAACGAAAATGGTCACCCGGGAGTCACAGTTTTACATAGAGTATGTTATTTATTGACATTTTAAAACATCTTCTCTCAAACTAATGTGACCAAAGCTTTGATATTTGGCGTTGTGACACTTCTAGATGGCCTTTACAAATAATAAAGAAATGATTTTGGTCTGATGCATATCTAGGTCACAGGAACAAAAATTGATTGTTCCAATGAAAACTTAAAAATGCTTCTATTCCGAAGTCCTAGTACACAGAGCTTAGATATTTGGCATATATCATCCTCTCCTGGTTTTCTATCAAGATTATTCAAAACATGCCTCGGGGGGTAAAAATGACCCGTCCTGGGACATAAATCATTCTCTTCATTTTTTTCAGCTTTTCTCAATTGGGCGAAATATAACACATGTGCCTCTTGTTATGCTGTTATTACAATCAACAAGCTTTCAAAGGCCGCCTCATAAACATTTCCTGCTTCAGACAAATCTTTTGTACAATTTTCTTGCTTGATATACTTGCTATGATGGTCTTTGTGATATTTGGCTTCATTTGCAATGAGCTTGCTGTAGTCAGTCACTAATCCTACAGCTCTTTTCTGTGTCATTCTTTTCCTGTGTTCTCTTCTCCAATATGGAACAAAATTCAAATATTGCCACATTTGCGAGATTCTTGTCTCTTTTATAAGACTTTTTCTCACAAAATAAACACAGTTCTTTCCAGTTGAAAAACTTCCTCTGACTTTTATATGTAGAAAGACCTCGTTTCCCATCACTACCAGTGTCAGGGTCAATGTGTGATCTTGCAACGTAGTGTATGTTGAATAACACCCATTATCCTTATGCCAGTGAATATCTCCCAAAGATTCTTTCAATTTGTACTCATCTTCAGACATCCTTTTAATATAGCTGCCTATGGTCTCGGCGAATTCTATATCACGAGTCCTCCGGTTCCTTCTAGAAAGTAAAGCACCAAGGAAGGTATCTATCCCTTGAGACGTAGCCTTTCTCAAGGCCTAGTCTTTTCAGACTGGCATATAATCAAGTTGAGCTTCTCTTTTTCTTGCCGGTTTGAGTGTTAAGACATTCTACTCTCTACATAGCACATGTAACTATGAGTTAATGTCAGAATAGACTTATCTGAAATGAAATATCGGTGTATTTTGCTTCAATGTGTAAAACTGCAAAGATTTCCGATTTGGCATCAACTCCAAATGATGTACAGGCTTTCAATATGTAGACTTATCCGCGTATATGTGATCTTTTAAAGTACTTCTGACTGAACGTGTTCAGATCGAAATCTGAAACTGATTTGTCATCGGTTGTTTTGATCCCATGCTCTGCTTCGGACGAATGGGATAAGCCTAAATCTTCTTCCTGAAATCATCAGCATCTCATCTTGTAATTCCTCATCGCTATATGACCTATTTTGCATCGCAGTACTTTAAAACCCAACTCATCCACCAATGCAATCACTCATTAATCCGTTTCTTTCAAAAGGCTAAATACTGTAGTGACATTTGCAAACAGCTTGGATCTGCATAAGACACCGAGTTGTTTTGCATCATACCCAGATCCAAGTTTTTTGTCACCCAGAAAACATTTTCACCTATTTTGAAAGGCTTTGAAAGATTTCAGGACCTTTGGCCACCTGGAATTTCGCTACCTTAGCATGTTCACTACATATCAAATATCATAAATATTATGCCAAATATCAAAGCTTTGGCCACATTAGCTTTAGATGACAATCTGGTCAAAACTTTACTGTATAATTCCTTTTAAAACTGCGGCCCCGGGGCGGGGCCAGTTTTGACCCCAGGGGATAATTTGAATAAACTTGAAAGAGAACCTAAAGCTGCTGCTATGTGTCAAATATCTAAGCTCTGACCCTTGTAGTTTTTGTTAAGAATTGTTTTCAAGATTTCCTTTTGATTTTTAATTCGATTGCCATGGCAACCAATATTCTGCATCGTTTTTATCTTTTGAAAAGATTTGAAAGAACTTTATCCAAGAAACATTTCTGTAACGTTTTGGGGAAATCTGTCAAGTGCTATTGGAGGAGATGTCAATTGAAGCAAGTGTTATTGACGACGGACGACGCATGCACCGAACACAAGGTCATTACAACAGCTCATCTTGAGCCTTTTCCTCAGGTGAGCTAAAATAGATATGGCAGATAATTTTGGCACAGAACCAGCTTATTCATTCTATGTATGCCCTTTAATACTAGTATTCAATATACAACATGTTCTTCTTGTGATCCCTGTGCCAGATTAAGGATTAGTTCGAAATATGGTTTTGATACATGTTCATAAATTATCTCTGTTTTTCTTATTATCTCATTAATATTCATCAGTATGCAAATTAGATAAAGTGCATCAGTTTTCATAAAATTAAAAGCAAATGTTTAGGCTCTATTGAAAATTTATTTTCATTCTTTTTTCACAAATAACGCCAAAGATACAGTGGCTTTCCTGGTTGAATAATGAATCTGTGTGGGCCTGTTGTCATGGGAACGGAACTCGTGGCACGTGTGATCAAAGGGTTATGACCCGCCAACCGGCTCAATATTCTCTGATATATCATAATTACGATTTGCTCTGTTTGTGTCCTCCGAGTCAGTTCAAAATTTACGTACTCAGTATGATTTTAATAATTTTCCCTGCATTTTTAAGGATTTTAATAAACTCATTAATATTCATAATTATGCAAATAAGATAATTTATATAAAAAATTTATTCAATTAAAGGCCAACTTCTGAGCTCTATAACTGTACAATTTTCATACTTATATTACCAAAAGTAACAAAGTTACAGAGGATTTTCTGGAGGATGGGGCAAGTTTGAGGAATTGCCATGTTTCTGTGTCAGAAATGGACGGCTGTCATAGAAACGGAATTTGGGGCATATACAGTAGTCAGTGGTTAATCAAACCCAGCTCATTCTTTCAAGGAATGTTCAGATATGTTATTAAGCAAAATTGGCATCTTTTGTATCCTTTGAGTGTGTTTAATTATTAGTTGAAAGTATGATTTTGATATTATTTTTCCTATTTTTATGAGTTTTTTAATATTCTCATTAATATTCATAAGTATGCAAATGAGATAATTTACACAAACTCTCATTTTATTAAAGCTCAATGTCTAAGCTTCATCACTGTACTATTTTCATTCTTCTATTACAAAAATTGATCAAGTTACAGCGGTTTTCCTGAAACACAGTGTAAAACTGGGCTGTTGCCATGGAAACGCCAAAATAAAAAATCTGCACCACTTTCAGGCTTGTCATCCACCCTAAATGGGATCGCCTATATGCATACTAAATCATGGTATATGTGGAAATTTTCTACCTTTCGGGGTGAGGGGGACGAAAAATTTACTTAGCCAGCTGATAGCCTATGGAGAAATATTGAAATGAGCGTCAAACAGTTTGGATTCTGATCAGACGCCGCGTTAAGCGGCTTCTGATCAGGATCCAAACTGTTTACAAACGTGCTTTTTGGCTTCATTGAGAGAGAAAGAGTTAAGACAGGTGAGAATCCAAACTGTTTGCAAATGACTACTGTACTCGGGGTAAGGCAGTGAAGGGGTTAAGGAAGCAACATGTAAGGTACTGAATGGGGTCAATATAGGAATAAACACCATATTTTTGACGTTCATGGGCGTTTACGTTTAATTTACCCCCCGAAGCTAATGTAGTCATACCGTCATGAGCGGCAAAGAGATGTTGTTTATTCCTTATATGTATTTATATTTATATTTTCTGTCTTGTCAATTTAATGTGTTTATTGGCCAGATTTGTTTTTCTGTATAAGAATTTATCATATACCGGTCAAAGAGGTTTGATAGATGTAATGTCGATGTAATAGCCATTCCAGTTTCTAAATATGGTGAGAAAGTAGTCCCAACTACATGTACTGTAACTGTATTAACAATTCAGGATTTTTTCCAGTAAACTTTCTCTCTGTGAATGGAAAAGACTTACAAGGCAAACAAATAACAGTGCAACTTGAATATCTATTGCAAAAGCACATTCTAAAAATACAGGTCGCGGTTGTTTTCTTAACCCATTTACACACATAGCAACGCGATGGCAACGACCTATGGGTCTGTATCACTCCGCTAGTGACATGTGACCGTCGACTAATGGGAGCTTAGTGTTAAGTGCCCGATGTAGTCTATTTGAAGAAGTCCACGAATAGCACGGGGGAAATCCGAACTGCCTAAAACCAGTTTGGAAATGTAGGTTCATCGGCAGATGTATTGCATATTTTTAATAGGGTTACATAAAGACTTTACAGGGTGAATGTAAATATTTGGATGTACAAAATTTTAAATACAATATACATATACAGGTACATAATTATATATCGCTTAATTTAGTACAGTGTTCCCTCTCTACAACGACACCCAATGGGAGACACAAATTGTGTGCATTGTTCGGAGGGAGTCGTTATACGGAGGGAAAATGGCTTACATTTGCAAACAGCTTGAATCCAGATCAGACGCCGCGTGACGCGGCGTCTGATCTGGAATCAAGCTGTTTGTCACTCGTCATTATATATCTTCTATCAAAATGTCAACTTATAAGACGACAATTTTAAGCAGACGATATTGCAGCAGTAAAAGCGTTATACATAATTGTCCCGTGTAGAGAACTGCAACATGGGCCGTTTTAAGGAGGAAGTCGTTGTAGGGAGGGAACACTATACAATATTTCCCCGCTAGAAACACGCCCTTTCAATTAAATTGCGGAATCTCTTTGTTATGACTGTTATAAATATGTATTGTTTTATGTTATTTATTGTCTTCGGTAGCTTGTTTATGGCAACAATAAATCTACAATTAGAACTTGAAAGGTGGTACTAAGATTTATCGACCTCTATTCGTTTATTAAGAAATATTATCGCACGGTGTTTCATGACACTGGCCTTAGAGGGCAATAATAACCTTTTTGACCCGCATATGTAAATGACTTACGTATAAACAGTTTGAATCCTTAATAGACACCGATATACCAGGAATCAGTCTTACGAAACGTCGTACGACAAAAATGGTCGTAAGTCAGATTATAAAATTCACAGTCATTATTTATTTCTCCATCTGATCCTGTCTTGTTATATCTCTTTGGGCTCGTATTGAAAAAGACGTTTACAATGATATGTCACAAGATTAGATGGAGAAATCAGTAATTAGATATACAGTGAAACCCCTCTAAACCGGAACCTCTAAATACCGGAATTCTCTCTAAACCGGACAAAAACGTTGGTCCCGTTCCAAAGCTTCTTTATTTTAACCCATTACACCATAATTACGCCTTTATACTTCTTTGATTTATTCCTTCACTGAAGAAAATAGTTTATTCTTTCTTGCAGATGATAGCTTAAAGCAGGTTGAAAGTAAAGCAAAATGCGCCCTAAGGCGCATTCTGCTTTATTTTTAACCTGCTTTAAGTGGTCAGCCATCTTCCATACTAGAAACAATTGTTTAAAAGGTTAAAACCCCTCTAAACCGGAAACCCCTCTAAACCGGACATTTTTGTTGTCCCCACACATGTCCGGTTTAGAGGGGTTTCACTGTATTCTAAAGTTTTGACTTACGAACGATTATGCGGACGACGTTTCGTAAGACGGGCTCAGGCTTCTACAAACCTGTTTGTTTCAATATTTGATACATGCATTTAACAAAATCAAATAATCTTGGAAAACTAAAACTTTGCCTGACCATAATGTAAGAAAACGATATTTTACCATCAGAAGGGGTAAATACAGTGAAACCCCTCTAAACCGGACATGTGTGGGGGACAACAAAAATGTCCGGTTTAGAGGGGTTTCCGGTTTAGAGGGGTTTTGACTTGTATCTAGTATTGAAGATAGCTGACCCCTTAAAGCAGGTTGAAAGTAAAGTAGAATGCGCCTTAAGGCGCATTCTGCTTTACTTTCAACCTGCTTAAAGCTATCATCTGCTAGAATGTACAAACTATTTTCTTCAGTGTAAGAATAAACCAAGGACGTAGAAAGGCGTATTTATGGTGTAATGGGTTAAAATAAAGAAGCTTTGGAACGGGGACCAAAGCTTTTGTCCGGTTTAGAGAGAATTCCGGTATTTAGAGGTTCCGGTTTAGAGGGGTTTCACTGTATAGTAAACAGTAAATCTTACAAACAAAATTATCGCATAGATCATATGCTACAATGGGGAAATACTTATTCTTATCCATTTTATCGATTTACGCACAGTGAGTGTTCCCTTCCCACAGCTGTCCTCTGAACAATGATTCCCTCCATACAACAGAGCTTGCCACTGTTCCCCAAACAAGATAATTATGTCTAATTTGTTCACGGCTGCAATATATGTTTGAAATTAGCGTGTGCTTTCTTTTTCTTCAAAGTTACGTATTGGACAGTTTGACAAAAGAAACATCAAAAAGACTGACAAACAGTTGAACCCAGATAGACGCCGCTGATCTGATCGGGGTTAAAACTGTTTGTAAATATTTACGGTTCCTACCTATACAACTATCCCCCAAAACAACACGCGCACTCTTTGTCGCCCATAGGGTGTTGTTGTAGTGAAGGAGCACTGTAATTTCAATAAAGTGTAGAAAACTGAATATGTGGAAACATCTAAAACTGCTTTTATATCTGAGTAGCCTCAATTTTGGAGCCTGATTTTGGTCCAAACTGTCTGCATAAACGCTTTTATCGATGCAATGTACTACAGGGCAGTATACATTATTATTTCCCGTTTATATTCATGAATCTAGCAATAAATCTTATATGCCTACTGCACCTTCGGTTTTTCGAATTTACGTACATGTACAGTGGAGAATGTGTTATTCTTTCCCAATAAACGCGTTTACGCTAAAACTATTATTTGCAGTGCAAACAGTTTGGAGACAGATCAGACGCCGGGTAACCCGGCGTCTGATCAGGCTCCAAACTGTTTGCCACCAAGATAAACAAGAATTATCAGAATTGTCCAAAAGTTGTTCTTTTCTACGTTTTAGTGCTTTGCGTTTGCGTACGTTTGCGTTTAAACGGGAAAGAATAATAGATTCTCCACTGTAGCCTACAGTTTCCGCGTTATTCTTTGGAAGGCGCTCGTCATATCGGCTATTTCCGCCGAGAACGTCTTGAGCTGAAAACATCACCCTGTATAGCATCCCAAACTGGTACAAGTGTACAGTCGAACTTCGATATCTCGAACTCGGTTAAATCGAACATACCCGTATTTCAAAGTTAAAACGTGGCTAAGCCACGTTTTAACTTTGAAATATGGGTATGTTCAACCTAACCGATCATGAAATAATGCAGTTCATGTGTCGAACTATTTCGGATTAGTCGAGTTAAGCGAGTTCGAGATATCGAAGTTCGACTGTATTTATAAAAATGACAAACTGTAGAACTGAAGTTTCAAATTATGAAGTGTAGAACGTGTTTGACTGTTTAGAGAGGGTGGGGGTGGGGGGGGTGTGGGTGTGGGGGTGGGGGGGATGGAAATTCAGGTTCTTTGGTTTTTTTTTACAATTAATTGCAAAATAAGAAACAGTACAGGCCCTGTTCAAAAATGCTCCTATTGTAACCATATGATATGGGTCTTCAGTTTGCATAGGCAAAGTATTCTCTGGTACACTGTTTGTACAAGGACACATTTACGCATCGCTATATGTTTTAATGGGTTAATTCTTTCACTCTTAATGACGTCATAAAGCGCATTTGGAAACAGTTTTTTATCCTGACCAGGGACCGCGTATATTAACGTCGCGTCTGATCAGGATCAAAAGTTTTGCCACGTGCTTTTAGATAACGCCAGTTATACTGCCTTACAAATTATTTTGAAAAGATATTGCAGAAAACAATATTGAAGCATTCGTTTGTGTTTAGTTTTGTTTTGACAACCGGTATTCTCCAGTTTAAGTCTAGTCCTTTTTTGACTATTTAGGGTTGTTTTTGCTAATGTATCAGGGCTGCCATTTCTCCGGATTTTTCCTGAATCTCCGGATTTTTTCCAAGTACATAGTAGCTCAAAACAGGCTGAAAGTAAAGCAGAATGCGCCCTAAGGCGCATTCTGCTTTACTTACAGCCTGCTTTAAGCAATCGCATGTCAACAAATCAAGAAAAAGGCTAATGGGTAAAGGTACGATTCGTTAAATCGCACTTGAAAAATGCAAGTTTGGAAATCTTAGGATTTTTCATGTCAGCTTATGGCAGCCCTGATGTATTGCAATACATATGACAAACAGTACTTAGCTTGATAAAATGGCACATAACGGAGCCCTCTGACCAGGGTTTACACTGTTTGTATAGGACAAGTGTACTATTTACATATACTCTGTTTGCAAAAGACGCACATATGCTTGATAAGGGTCCAAGGGGATAAACGGGAACATTTATAAGTAGGGGTTTATGTCAACAACACGTATGACGGTTCGTTTCCCTGATAGCTGAGAAAAATGTGAAAGTGTCAGTTGTTGTTTATGTGATAAATAGAATATCAACTAATTCGTGTGTTTTCAGTCGTGAATTTATTGAACTCATTGGATAAAATGATATGTTGCTCGCCAAGGCTCAATAAATTCACGACTGAATACACACTCATTTAAAACCCTCTATATATTTTACACGATACATGACGTATATGATGGATTCCGTGTACATAACATGAATGGAAGAGAGGCAACTCTGTATATTGCAGTCATTCGTGCCGAATGAGTTACCTCCCATTATTTCACTTGTTTTGGTGCAATGTTGCTCTTTTCAATATAAACAGACCTAGTACAGTTACACAGAGTCTTGCTATAGTCTTTATGTGCTTTTTTTTTTATGAATTATCAATGTACAGTGCTCCCTCTCTACAACGACATCCAAAGGGAGACACATATTGTGTGTGTTGTTCGGAGGGAGTCGTTATAGAGAGGGACCATTAAGACTTGGCTTACATTTGCAAACAGCTTGAATTCAGATCAGACGCCGCGTAATGCGGCGTCTGATCAGGATTCAAGCTGTTGGTCACTGGTCAATATATGTATTCTATCAAAATCTCCACTTATATGTAACTGTGAGAGAAAACAGCAGACGATATTGCAGCAGTAAAAGAGTTAGACTTAATTATCCCGTTTAGGGAATTACGGCGAGTGTCGTTGTAAAGAGGGAGTCGTTGTTGGGAGGGCCGTTGTAGAGAGGGAACGCTACATATCTTCCCTTATTTAGAACGGTTTTCCGTATATAGACTAACACGATAAAGAAACTGTACATAAAGTCCATTAACCCGAATGTACACTTACTTTTGTTTGCCAGTGAAAGTTGCAGTTGCCTCCCTTTAATCCTTTCATGATCAAATTTATTGTGAAAGTTTTAACACCCCCCCCCCCCCCTTTCCCATCATATTGCCGTCGGCATCAATATTGTTAAATTTAAGGTATAGGTAAATAAGGAGCAGTGAACCGCGAATGTACTTTACAACTTGGTACTTTCCACGATTTAGGGGTGTTTCTAATTGCTGCAGTCCATCTAACTATTAGCTGTCGATATGCTGACAGCATGCCAATTCCCCCATAAAGTGGACTACGCTAAATACTATGGTTCACTGCTCGTTGTTTACTTATAGTATGACTGAAAATATTAAAAGATTGAGTTCCGAACAGTTTTGATGCTGATCAGACGCCGCGTTACGCCGCGTCTGATCAAGGCCCAATGTGTTTGCAAATGCGCCTTTTGGCGTCATTGATACAGTGGAGAATCTGTTATTCTTTCCCAATAAACGCGTTTACGCTAAAACTATTATTTGCAACTTGCAAACAGTTTGGAGCCAGATCAGACGCCGGGTAACCCGGCGTCTGATCAGGCTCCAAACTGTTTGCCACCAAGATAAACATGAATTATCAGAATTGTCCAAAAGTTGTTCTTTTCTACGTTTTAGTGCTTTGCGTTTGCGTACGTTTGCGTTTAAACGGGAAAGAATAACAGATTCTCCACTGTAATGTAAGGGCTAAACGAAGAAAACGCCATTTTTTCTTTAAGCCGCTCTGATATTTAAAATCCCTTATCTGTCCTGACAATGAGCTCTGGGAACGATTTCCAACAAGTGACCTCTTTACCCTTTCAAGGTCAAATTGTTCGTGAAATTTGTACTTCAATATGGCTTCGGCCTTGTGATTTAATTACTACACATCTCCACTCCTACCCGTGTTTTATTGCACGATAAATTACTGGTACGACCGTATTATTTCTTAATTGAAGCAGCTGGTTACATGCTTAAAATAATAATAATAATAATAATAATAATAATAATAATAATGATAATGATAATGATAATAATTATAATTATAATAATAATAGTAATAATAATAAAAAATGATAATAACAAAAATACAAATAATTATGATGATAACAACAATAGTAATATTAGTAATAATAACAAGAATTGTTATTATTATTAAACAAATACAAATTAAAATACAAATAATGATGCTCATATTAATGATAATTTTATCAGCCACATCCACCATCATTAACAACAACAACATGATGATCATCATGATCATTCATACCCCTCTAATACAGTGGAGAAAACATTATTCTTTCCCAATAAGCGCGTTTACGCTAAAACTGTAATTTCCATTGCAAACCCGGCGTCTGATCTGGCTCCAAACTGTTTGCCTCTCAGATAAAAAAAGATGGTGAAAAATGTCAAAAAGTTGTTATTTTCTCCATTTTCGTGATTTGCGTTTGCGTTTCGTTTGCGTTTTTAACGGGAAAGAATAACGTATTATCCACTGTAGAAATGGGGACTATATAGAAGTAGACAGAAGAAAAGAAGAAGACTAAAAGGAAGAAAAAAGAAAAGAACAACAACAGCGACAATAACAAGCACAATGATAAAACACAAGAAGGTAAACACACAAGAATACAATTGATAAAAAAGCCACCAATTGAAATCTTCAGTGATTTCCGTACCGGATTTAGCGGCTCTAGCGCGAACTATCCATGCAGATGAATTAGGTCTGATAAGTGGGACAACGGCCTCCATATTTAATGGCAATACTACTACTACTACTACTACTACTACTACTACTACTACTACTACTACTACTATTTATTAATAACAATAACACCACCACAACACCACTTACAACAACAACAACAACAAAAATAATATAATACTATATATTATAATAATGATAAAAATGAAAATAATAATGATGATGATATTAATATCGCTAGTATTATACCGGTATCGACCACTACCACCATAATCATAAGAATTATCATCAACAACAGCAACATCATGACCAGCATGCTCATGGATATATATCCTCGCAGTAGACAAGTGAAGAAGACAGAAGAAAAGAAGAAAAAGAAGAAAAATAAGAAAATAAACAAGAACGAAAATAATAAGAACAATGATTACACCAGCACATTTTAAACCACAGAAAGTAAACACACGCGAATACAATTGATAAAAAAAGGCACCGATTGAAATCTTCAGTGATTTCCGTCCCGGATTTAGCGGCTCTAGCGCGAACTATCCAGATGAATTAGGTCTGATAAGTGGGATAACGGCCTCCATATTTGCAATTCCCGGCCAGCGGGAAATTCAATAAACTTCCATTGATCTTCCTTTTCCCATCTCCCAAATTTCCTTCATCCGCGTAAACCCTTGCCTTGCTAAAATAATCATTTGGTTGAAATATTGTTCGTCTGCGTTTATTTTTTTAAATGAATAATATTCACGTCTTTTGAAATATATATAAAAACGTGAATGCCAAATTTGCAAACAGTTTGGTTCCAGATCAGACGCCGAGTTTCTCGGCGTCTGATCAGGAACCAAACTGTTTGCAAATTCGATTTCAGCTGTTAATCAAGATATAAGGCTTAACCCTATCACTGCCTTACTCTGTGTACAATGGTTATTTGCAAACAGTTTAGATCCTGATCAGACGCCACGTAACGCGGCGTCTGATCAGGATCCAAACTGTTTGACACTCATTTCGATATCTCTTAAGTCAAAATCCCTTAAAATCTAAATTTAAGAAATGAAAGCAGACGACAATTATTTTACAATTTATGACGTCATGCAGCGAAGGGGTTAAGTGACATGATTAAAAGGCTTTCACTCCTGGGTAACTCGGCGTTTAAATCCCAATCAATCACCATGCTGATCCTACATTTTCTTCTCATTTTGACGAGATCTCTTTTCAAAAAATGCGAACGAAAAAAAATAGTGCTTTATCTTTAGCCAGCTTTGAGCGAAATTGATACCGTTGTCAAACCATTTGGATCCAGATCTGATGTCGATTAACGCGACGTTTGATCAGGATACAAACTGTTTGACTCTCGTTTTTGAATATTTCAACATTTTTAAATGTATTTGTTTTAAAAAAAAATCATTTTATTTCGTTGCAGACGACAAAATGAAGCAGACGGTAGTTTGGCAGGAAAAGGGTTAACCCCTTCACTGCCTTACCCCGAGGACCATAGTTATTTGCAAACAGTTTAGATCCTGATCAGACGCCGCGAAATGCGGCGACTGATCAGGATCCAAACTATTTGACACTCAATTATATATTTTCCAAGTCAATTAACCCTAAAAATATTTGAGAAATAAAAGCAGACGACAATTGTTTTAAATTGATGACGTCATGGCAGGGAAGGGGTTAAAAAGCGATGCATCAGTAAGACAGTTAGAAGAGAGCGTTTCCTGACATGGATTGGTTACATTGTGCAATGGCACACAGACGCTTGACATTTTAACTCTTTGAAAACATTAGATACAATGCTATTGTGCAGCGATTTTGTGTCTAATGCACGCAATATACATATCAATTATCTCTTTTGATGCCAAATTAATCTTGAGATTTTTTTACCCCTTCACCGTTTCATTGTCGTCTGCTTCAATTTTTTGTTTTGCAAAATCGTTGCAAAGTAAGATTAAATTATAGTATAACTTTAATCATATCGATATCGAGTGTCAAACAGTTTGGATCCTGATCAGACGCCGCCTTACGCCGTCTGATTGGAATTGAAACTATTTAAAATTGCGCTTTTTGGCGTCATTAACCCTTTACCCAATAACCTGTTTATAACATTAAAGACCGGGGATCAATTAAAGCAGGTTGAAAGTAAAGCAGAATGTGCCTTAAAGGGACTCGCAACCGGATGGTGTACTTGTCAAAATAAAATAAAATACTCAAATAAAAGCAAATTTGTGGCATTATTTGGCTTCTGACATTAAAAAAATATGATCAGTCCAAAAAAAGTCTCAAGAATCGTCACCGAATCTTAGATTTTTAGATATTTTCCATCGTTTTTCTATACCGACTAGTAGACGGTATAGTTGTTGTTGTTGCTTCTCTACACGGGCTCAGACATAAACCGGAGCCGAATTACGAGGTTGTATGTACTTTCGATCGCTACACATTGAAATACGTTAAATCGATCCGAGATAAACGGATAGTTCCGTGGTCCATTGGTCTAAGCGGTTTCCCCTATTTTGCCTTCTGTCCGCCAATGCCGGGCCCCGGGTTCGAATCCCACCAGAGACCAATATTTTTTTTTATTGAAATACATTTTTTTAACAGAATTTCTTATCCTAAACTAATTCTTTACCATTTATATAAGCGTTTGACACATATTTACAAATTACTATTTTTAATGCACCATCTGGTTGCGAGCCGCTTTAAGGCACATTCTGCTTTACTTTCAGCCTGCTTTAAACCACCATCTGCTAGGCGATATAAAATATTTGTTATGATAATTGTTCATAAGGATATAAACTGGAACTATTTTCTTCAGCGGAGGAATAAATTAAATACGCTAAAAGTCGCTTCTATTGGGGAAAGGGTTAAGGGTGAAAGGGTTACATGCGTTGGTTGTGGTTTCAGAAGTTATTTCGCATTTGAATGTTAACTCACTCAAACATTGTTCCTAGCCTGTCCTTGTTAAGAAACGGCGATTTATGATAAATTTGCCGATCATTTTCTGTCGTTTATTTCGCTTAAACGCCGAAAAAACAGTTCATTTCTGATATTAACATGATATTTGCTGTATTTTCTAATATTAAATAAACATTTTCTTAGTATGCATGTATGTTTAATCAATATTAGAGGTTGTTAACATGAATAATATATACCCTGAAAGGAACAGCCAAAACGGCGTTTCTGTAGCAACACAACAAAACTATCGTTACGCAGAATAGTGGACACGCAGGTGGCCCACTTGCTTTCATTTTCGAGCATTAAAATAAGAAGGGCATTTTTACATAACTTGTAATAACTTTTTTTTCTGGACAGATATCGTTCCTGTGCAAACGGCCTGTGTTAGCTTAAACATTTTCCTTTATGATGGAATTTGTTTTGAAAAAATATTTTAATAAGATTTTGGTCCTTTTTTAAGTTTAAAAAGACACCGCTAAATCACATTAAACAAAGAGTAAAATGCTGAAAATAAGCCTCGACACGGATAATATAACACGACCTTGTGCATTTATACAAATCGATATCAATTCTGTGCAAACGGGCTCGTATACATGACTATTTGTTCTTTCTTTTGATATAAATTTAAGAATTGTAAGTTAATGTTAATTTGGTCCTTTTTCAAATTGAAAATAAAATTAATATGTTCAAAGAGTCGTCGGGAGTTTCCGTAAATACCGAGCGGTAAGAGCCGAACATTGACGGGCACGCAAGCTAGCGTAGGACAGTTTATCGATAATCTATCGGTGTCCACTATTCTGCCTAACGTCGCGAAGAGCAGATCCATAAGCACCACCTCCTCTGCGAATATATCCACAAGTCCCGCCCTTTCGAGAAATAGCGTTTGCAAACACGAAAGAAACGGTTTTTTTCAATGGCTTTGAATTGGGCGAATGTAAATACAAACATACATACAGTTACCAGTTACAGATATAGATAAGAGGTATAGGGTCACCAAATAGACCGGAAGTGCTTCATGGTGTAGTCGAAAAAAGTCCGGCGAGAAATAGTGCCACACTCTCTTGCCCCAGAATAGCTTTTTGTCAAGAAATATTTACTGTTTTGAGCCATTTATGTAAAACATAGATACTAGAAATAGATACAAAGACTTTCTGTCATGATAGATTGGGTTTGGGAGAAATTGTTTGAGCTGAAGTGACATGTCCCTGTTTTAGCCGGTGCCTAGCAAAACACCAGTCATGTCACTGAAGCCAAACTATTTTTTTTATATGTCACATGACCCCCTGTTTTCTCTGCATTTTCAGTTGTGCAAGGGTGCATCTTTTGGGGGAACTGTAGGGTAGCACATGTGGTTGGAATAAAAATGGTCTTTTTTGACCTTGGAAATGACTATGCAAGTTATTTAGGAGAGCCGAATTGGTGACCGATGTCCTTGAAATTGCCGTCTGCACAATATGTTAAAAACAACAATCTTCGTAGCTGTTATTTTTGCATTTTTCTTGCAGAATTTATTATGACCAGAGTGTTAAGCAGTTTGCTTCAAGATGAAACGTCGGGTCACTCGGCGTCTTATCTGGATCCAAACTGCTTGCACCAGTAATCACGAATTCCACCAAAGCGTGCTGAAATCAGAAAATTTAATTGATTCCGTTTAACAATACACATGAACTATGGGGATCAGTTTGAAACTGCGATTTAACATAAATAAGATACTGATTTACAAACTCGTGTGTATTTTAATCAAATAGTAGACAAGTAGAAGCACGCTCGGGACATTTATAGACTTGTAGTACCGATAACATTTACCGTGTAGGCATTTAAGTTTAATAATTAAACGAAGAATCGCAAACGCATTGTACTTTTGCGCGATGAATAGCTATAAGAAACAATTCGACCCTTATATTTCTCGCCTTGAATATATCTATCATTTGCAATCAGTGTAGTCCCAGTTTAGAAGTATGTTAATGGCATCTGGTCAGAATGAACGTAGTTAGTCTCACGTTATTATGTTTTTATCTGTCAAAATGTCCAATATGTGATTTTGAGAAAAACAGCAGACGACACTTTTAAGCAGACGATATTGCAGCCGTGTAAAGGTTGGAAATAATGGTCTTGTTTGGGGAACATTGGCAAGCGTTATTGTAAGAAGGCGCTTGTTGTTTAGAGGACCGTTGTGGGGAGGGAGTACTGTACTGAAAGAACATTGATTGCAAAAAGATGAAATACATATTTCTCACATAATTTCCCCTGTTTTAAATAACGAACAACGATCGCGAATATTCTTTTCTCCAACATGACATTCTGTGAGATCAATTTGATGACGTTATCATAACGTTATCAATGTCTAAAAAGGCGTTTATATTACGTCACTTGAATTACAAAAAGGCATATTGCTTTAACCCTTTCCCTTATAGAAGCGACTTTTAGCACATGCATTTTATTCATCCGCTGAAGAAAATAGTTCCAATTTAATCAGTAATGAATATGTAGTTTAGGGAATATTTTCTATATTATAGTACATGATAGCTTAAAGCAGGCTGAAAGTAAAGCAGAATGCGCCCTATTCTGCTTTAATTTCAACCTGCTTTAAGTATTCACCTATATTAAGTACTAGAAATAGGCTATCAGGTAAAGGGTTAAATTCGTCGGATATGTGAGAAAAATAATCTTTCCGGAGTCGATGTTTAAGACAAGCTGATCTCAACCTCGTCTAGAGTAGAAAAGTTATTAGGCTCGCCAACGCTCGCTTAAAAACATTTCAATTCTAGACTCGTTTGAGATCAGCTTGTCTCAAACATCGACTCGGGAAAGATCCTATATGACTGTGACTGTAAGACACACATGACCCGATGCTTGAACATTGCACAGAAATGGACACTTTCTATTTCTATGGAAAAACTTCTGGCAACATTCACATAAAGTGGAACTTCAATATCTCGAACTCGGTTAAGTCGAACATACCAGTATTTCAAAGTTAAAACGTGGCTGCTTAGCCACGTTTTAACTTTGAACTACGGGATTGTTCGACATAACCGAGCATGAGAGAATGTAGTTCATGTGTCGACATATCGGATAGTTCGAGTTAAGCGAGTTCGAGACTTCAACTGTAATTTATGACATAGATGTACATTCTTGTGAAATGAGGTTGTAGCTTAATGATTGTTCGAGGAGTAAGATTTACAAAGTACATGTCAGGGCTGCCATAAGTTTGTCTTGAACAATTTTAAGATTTCCATATTTTCTAATTTTTCAAGCGTGCTTACATAAACAGGTGGGAAGTAAAACAGAATGTGCCTTAAGGCGCATTTTGCTTTACTTTCAGCCTGCGTTGAACTACTATATGCTAGAATAAAAAATCCGAAGAATTCGGAAAAATCCGGAGAAATGGCAGACTTGACATGTAGATCTATATACCGTAAATGTGAACTTACAAATGGTCAAAGGAATGAAGGAACAGAAGGACGTATAACAATGCCAATGGAAATTACAATTTCTTTATTCAGCAATTTAGGCCACCGGCCCATAATACATACACAATTGCTATAAGTACGACATAGGTTCATCAATGTATATAATACATAGCCATCAAGCACTACCGTTTGATTATAAGTGTTTAACATAGTCACTGACAATGACAATAGCATGGGAATTTCTTTATTCAGCAATTTAGGCCATCGACCCATAATACATACAAAACATATGGACAGAGGCAAAACAGTATACGGCCAACTCGTCGCAGGGACATACACGTGTAATAGCAAAAAGGGTGACACCACATACAAAAAGTAATAGGTACAGTGGAGAATCTGTTATTCTTTCCCAATAAACGCGTTTACGCTAAAACTATTATTTGCAGTGCAAACAGTTTGGAGCCAGATCAGACGCCGGGTAACCCGGCGTCTGATCAGGCTCCAAACTGTTTGCCACCAAGATAAACAAGAATTATCAGAATTGTCCAAAAGTTGTTCTTTTCTACGTTTTAGTGCTTTGCGTTTGCGTACGTTTGCGTTTAAACGGGAAAGAATAACAGATTCTCCACTGTATGACGTCACTAATGACGTCAGAATAACAGATTCTCCACTGTAATATTGCTTAAACCTTTCATGATCCAAATTATGGTGAGTTTTTACCCCTTCACTGCCATATTGTCATCTGCTTCAATATTGTTGTCTGCAATACGTTTCAAAGTTATAGTTAAGGCAGTATAACTGACGTGATTTGAAAACAAGTGGCAAACAGTTTTGATCCTGATCAGACGCCGCGTAACGCGACGTTTTATTAGGATCAAAACTGTTTGCAAATGCGCTTTATGACGTCATTTAGGGCGAAATGTTAAACAATACATTATCCCTTATTCTAACACACCTAGCACACGCCCCTATATAAACAAAGAAGGAACGCATCTGTGTTTTAAATTCGCAATAAAACACACGCGCTGTACCATCAAAACGTTACGTCATATGGCTTCGCAAATGCGTAAGCCAAGAAATGTAGCGCCGTTGCGTTGGTGCAAATTGTGATTGGATTGAAGTGTTAGAATCGAAATAATAAATCAATACTCGCAGCGTCTGATCTGCATTCAAGCTGTTTGCAAATGTAAGCAAGTTTTCCTCCCTATAACGACTCCCTCCGAAAAAAGCATAAATCTTTATCTCCCATTGGCTGTCGTTGTACAGTGGAGAATCTGTTATTCTTTCCCAATAAACGCGTTTACGCTAAAACTATTATTTGCAGTGCAAACAGTTTGGAGCCAGATCAGACGCCGGGTAACCCGGCGTCTGATCAGGCTCCAAACTGTTTGCCACCAAGATAAACAAGAATTATCAGAATTGTCCAAAAGTTGTTCTTTTCTACGTTTTAGTGCTTTGCGTTTGCGTACGTTTACGTTTAAACGGGAAAGAATAACAGATTCTCCACTGCATGACGTCACTAATGACGTCAGAATAACAGATTCTCCACTGTAGAGAGGGAATGCTGTATAATCATTGTCTATCTAGATCGCTTCATAAATCATATCCACCTATGATCCAGGCATCGGACGTCCTAAACAAGCACCATGGTTATTACGTTATTATCTTTATTGACGCAACAGTCACGTGAGCAGTAGTATGATGCTAATTTGTCGTTTGTAATTATACTACATAAGCTGGTATCATCCATCTAAATCCGGCAATAAGCGGTGTAATCCATTTCCAGTGAACCAATCTGAACAGCAAGGCCGATGAATTACATACTATAGAGAATACCATATTCTTTTCCGTTTAAACGCAACTGAAACGCAAATGTATTGCGTTAAAATGTAAAAAAAAATACAATATTTTGAAATGTCTCACGATTTATTGTAATCTTAGTGGCAAACAGTTTGGAGCGTGATCAGACGCCGGGTTACCCGGCGTCTGATCTGGCTCCAAAATGTTTGAAATGGAAATAATAGTTTAAGCATAAACGTTTTTATTGAGAAAGAGTAACGTCTCGCTGTACAATGGTCGGCCATTGTACGTTTGAACTATTTTCACTGCCAAAGTTGTCTTCAATGTCATTTGATAAGGGTTTGAATCCAGGATTCCAGGACCTGGTTTTGCACTCGTATTAAAGTACAAAAGGGATAATCAATACCCTTATAGAGCAGGGCATGACTTTGCGTACATTTTTCAAACAGTTTGAACACAGATCAGACGCCGCGTAACGCAGTCAAAATTGTAACTCTCTATTCAGAAATAGATTCAGATAGCATCATACAGTGGAGAATCTGTTATTCTTTCCCAATAAACGCGTTTACGCTAAAACTATTATGTGCAGTGCAAACAGTTTGGAGCCAGATCAGACGCCGGGTAACCCGGCGTCTGATCAGGCTCCAAGCTGTTTGCCACCAAGATAAACATGAATTATTAGAATTGTCCAAAAGTTGTTCTTTTCTACGTTTTAGTGCTTTGCGTTTGCGTACGTTTGCGTTTAAACGGGAAAGAATAACAGATTCTCTACTGTATGAGCAAACTAATTTATAGCAGTGAAAGAGCGAAGACGTTTAACCCTAGAAACGAGTAGACTCGTCTTTGAAAAACAGTGAACCTATATAGAGTACACTTGTCCTATATACACAGCGTAGACCAAGATCAGTGGGCTTCTAAATATTGTCAGTTTGAAATGAACTGTAGGAAATCAGTTCAAATAACCCTAACTAGTCCAAAATGAATATAACAATATTCCAAATAGGTAATTAAATAATATCAGATATTATGGAAAAATGCATGTAAATAAATGTGATTTGTGTTTGGACATGATGTTCTTTGAAAAAGGCACTGAGAGCGAACTATTAGTAAAAAGCAGTTTTAAAGATTAATATTGGTCCAAAACGGACTAGACCTAATTTGAAGCTGGTATTGTTAAATAAAAGTTTCAGGTAAGAAGGTTCTGGTCAGGATTCAAACTGTTTGCAAAAGTACCAGATTTGGTAATATTGACAATGAAATGGTTAAGACAGACTATATGTTGTTGTTAAGTATTTGTTTTGTATGAAATGGCTTTTATTTTATGTACTAATATATATGTTCATGGAATACCGGTATTGGTTTTACCTAATGAGCTCTCTAGTTAAATGAAGTCTTTATTATTATTATTACTATACAGTGACAAGGAATATAAGAGTGTAGATTCAGATCCAATAAGGATGCCGTGTTAAGCGTAGGTTTGCGTTTTTAATCTACAGATCTCCTTCCCTCCAACAATCCCAGGCCCCCTATGGGAGACACATATTGTGTTCGGAGGGAGTTGCTATAGGGAGGGAAAATGAAGACTTGGCTTCAATTTGCAAACAGTTTGAATCCAGATCAGACGCCGCGTAACGCGGCGTCTGATCAGGACTCAAGCTGTTTGTCACTCGTCGTTATGATTCATTCTGCCTAAATATCAATTACATGAACATCACTTTGAGAGAAAAACAGTATACGAACATTTTAGGAGGCGATATTGCAGCAGTGAAAGCGTTAGACATAATTGTATTGTTTAGGGAACTGCGAAAAGCGCTGTTGTAAGGAGTGAGTCGTTGTTCGGAGGGCCGTTGTAAGGAGGAAATACTGTACAACCAGTACCATTATGTACACCGTCGATTTGAATAGCCCAGAATGGTTATAATTATGGGTTTTTACCGTGTACGGGAAACTCATTTCTGAAATTGATCGTCTATACGGGACCAAGAGTGCATGAGATGAGCTCTAAGAATTCTTTAAGATAATTTATCTCTTTTCCACTGCTAATCTTTTAACATATTAACCCCCTTCACTGCGTTACTCCGAGGCCTTATTTGTTTCCCGTTTACTTTTTTCCGCAATATAATCGCCTTTTAGCGCATTTGAATTATTCCTCCGCTATATAAAATAGTTCCAATTGATACAGACATGGGCATGCTCCATAAGAAATATTTTCTTTACCGTAGCAGATGGTAGCTTAAAGCAGGCTGAAAGTAAAGCAGAACGCGCCTTAGGCGCATTCTGCTTTACTTTCAACCTGCTTTAAATAATAACATGTCCTCAAGACTAGAAACAGGCTATGGGGTTATGGGTTTTACGCATACGACACGCAAACGCATCGCAATAAAACGTAGAAAAGGACAACCTTTTTGAAAATTATGACTATTCATGTTAATCTGATTGGCAAATTGTTTAGAGCTTGATTATACATCGGGTTACCCGGCGTCTAATCAGGCTCAAAATTGTTTGTAATTGAAATAATAGTTTAGCATAAACGCGTTTATTGCGAAAGAATAACGTTTTCTCCTCTGTACAATAGTTATTCGCCATCAGTTTGGATCCGATTACGCGGCGTCTGATCAGGATCCAAACTGTTTGACACTCGTTTCAATATTTATGTAAAAATACCCAAACTTTGAGAAATCACAGCAGAAGACAATTGTTTGAAATTTATGACGTCGTGGCAGTGAAGGGGTCAAATACAATACAAAATGGCGGACAACTCGACAAATGGTCATGTTCGAAACCTTTTTAAACTGTTGCCTGATATTTTACAACTACATACATAGTACCGCGACGGAGGCCTAGTGGTTAGGGCGTCCGCCACGGAAGCGGGAGGTCGAAGGTTCGAATCCCGGCGCAGGAAACGGGGTTGGGACTGATATGGTCGGTTGGTGAGCCGCCAGCTAGTTAAACGAATGGTTACCTTTGGCCCATCTCTGTCAAGCGCCCGGCAATAAAAGAAGGGATTCGAGAGGTAATGTGCGCGCCAAAAGATAAGTGTTTCATAAGTCAAAACTGGCTGGCAATTTTAATAGGGCTGACACTATAATAAACAAAGCCTTTACCTTTACTTTTTATTTAAATGAACAAAGCATGTACAATGAAACATAGCCAATTTGACGAATACGATAATAAAGCCTGTCAGGGGAAAATTTTCGACTGACGTAATCAAATTTGAAAACTTGCACGAGAGCTAGTAATTGAATTTACAGTACAGTGACATCCCTCTAAACCGGAACCTCTATGTACCGGAATTCTCTCAAAACCGGACAAAACCTTTAGTCCCGTTTCAAACCCTCCTTTTGTTTAACCAATTACACAATAAATTGGCCTTTTACTCCTTTGATTTATTCATACACTGAAGAAATATATTAATGAATACAATGTACATGTATGTATCATCATAAATGTGTTCTATATTCTAGCAGATGATAGCTTAAAGCAGATTGAAAGTAAAGCAGAATGTGCCTTAAGGCACATTCTGCTTTACTTTCAACCTGCTTTAAGTGATCAGCTATCTTCCATACTAGAAACAAGATATAGGTGAAACTCCCTTTAAACCGGAAACCCATCTTAACCGGACATGTATTTTGTCCCTACACATGTCCGGTTTAGAGGGGTTTCACTGTATTTTGTATACGCCAATATTCTGTATTCTTTGAGGGCATTAGAAGAAGGTACACGCTTACCATGTTAACCCGTTAAACCACAGCCTGTTTCTAGTTTTGAAGACATGTTACTATTTAAAATCGATTGAAAGTAAAGCAGAATGCTTAACCCTTTACCCCATAGCCTTTTTCTAGTTTTAAAAAACAGGTGACCACTTGAAGCAGGTTGAAAGTAAAGCAGAATGCGCCATTAGGCGCATTCTGCTTTACTTTCAGCCTGCTTAAAACTACAATTTCCTTAGATGTGGAACACATTAATCATGACTGTATTATTTGGAACTATATTTTCAGCGGAGGAATAATGTGAATGCGCTAAAAGGCGCTTCTATAAGGGAAAGGGTTAAAGCTGCCATCTGCTATACGATAAAGAATTTCTTTTGGAGCATTTTCATGGCTGTAATATGCATCATTTGAACTATAATTTTTTTAGATGGAATAAATCAAATGCGCTAAAAGGCGCTTCTATTGCATGGGGAAAAGGTTAAACTATCGTCTGATTCATAAACATTGGCTGCTCAATCTCGTATCACCTAGAGCTGACTATAGTGACTTTAGTCGCTATCACGATACTAGTAATTATCGATAGTCGAAAACATAATCACGATAGACTATCGATATTTGGAACAACTATTGCAATACATGTACTATCACGATAGTTTATCACACATTTTAATATTATGAATATGAATCATGAGGAGTATTTTCTTTATTCTAGCAGATGATAGCTTCAAGCAGCTTGAAAGTAAAGCAGAATGCGCCTTAAGGCGCATTCTACTTTGCTTTCAACCTGCTTAAAGCAATCATCTGTCTTCAGTATGGAAAACAAGATTTAGCAAGGATAACGAATTAAAAGAGACTTAATAAGATACTAGAAACATAATCAAACCTCGTATTTTGGTACAACTTGTGGAGAGTATTATTTGTAAACAATTTTACTACACTTATGTTTCTTTGCTAGATAGAGGTCAAATTATCGATAGTGGCTCGAACTATCGCAGAAAGTATCGATAGTTTAATTTTGTAATCGACTATCGTGACTTTAGCTATCATCCCTAGTATCAACCGGATAGCCAACTAAATCAGATTCCGAGATTCTTCTCTGGTTGTTTATAATATATATTACGGAGGGCTCTGATCAGGATCTACACTGTTTGCATAGCACTTGTTTAGTCTTCACATGGACATTGTTTTTAATGACGAGTATACTCGTTGCTAGAATTAAATGTGTTAGCACTCACGAACCTTTCATTTTCTACAATGTACACTTTAACCCATTAACCAATAGCCTACCTGGCCGCTTAACCCTTTCCCCAATAGAATAGACTTTCAGCGCATTTAATTTATTTCTCCGCTGAAGAAAATAGTTCCAAATTATACAGTCATGAATATAATTCCTTGCAGATTATAGCTTAAAGCAGGCTGAAAGTAAAGCAGAATGTACCTTAAGGCACATTCTGTTTTACTTTCAACCTGCTTTAAGTGGACACCTGTCTTTAAAACTAGAAACATGCTATGAGGTAAAGGGTTAAAGCCGGTTGAAAGTAAAGAAGAATGCGCTTACTTTTCCAAGGCGCATTTTGCTTTATCATCAGCTCGCTTTAACTCTTTCCACCATAGAAGCGCCTTTTAGCGGATATGATGTATTCATCCGCTGAAGAAAATAGTTCCAATTTAATCAGTAATGAATATGTATTATAGGGAATATTTTTTATATTGTAGCACATGATAGCTTAAAGGAGGCTGGAAGTAAAGCAGAATGCGCCCTAAGGCGCATTCAGCTTTACTTTCAACCTGCTTTAAGTAGTCACCTATCTTAAGTCCTATAAATAGGCAATCAGATAAAGGGTTAAGAAACAATATGCTAGAATATAGAAAATATTCCGTATGGTACGTGTTTATGACTGTATAAATTGGAACTATTTTTCCCATCGGAGGAATAAATTAAATGCGCTAAAAGGCACTTCTATGGGGGAAGTGTTATAGCAATGGAACATGTCTTATACATGGGAAATAAAACGTCTTACTCACTACAACTCCTATCATATATAGACGAGGCCAAACAAATTAGAAGAGAGGCGTTGAAACGTTTTCCTTTAGGCAGCATTTCTATAAGTTAATTTACTGTCAGAGGAACTAAAGTAAGAAGAGCTCGAGGAAAATGTTTTGTTCAGGTTTAACAAAGCTACAGTGCTCCCTCTGTACAACGACACCAGCGCTGCCATTTCTCCGGATTTTTCCTAAATCTCCGGATTTTTTCCCAGTATATGGTAGTTTAAAGCAGGCTGAAAGTAAAGCAGAATGCGCCATAAGGCGCATTCTGCTTTACTTACAGCCTGCTTTAAGTAATTGCATGTCAACAAAAGAAGAAAAAGGCTATGAGGTAAAGGTACGATTCGTAAAATAGCACTTGAAAAAATGCAAATTTGGAAATCTTAGGATTGTTTGTGTCAACTTATGGCAGCCCTGCGACACCCAATGGGAGACACCGATTATGTGTGTTGGTCTGAGGGATTTGCTATAGGGATGGAACATTTAGACTTGACTTACATTTGCAATCAGCTTGAATCGTAACGCGGCGTCTGATCTGGATTTGAAGCTATTTGTCACTCGTCATTGTATGTATTATATCAAAATATACACGTATATGTAACTTTGAGATAAAAGAGCAGACGACAATTTTAAGCAGACTATATTGCAGCAGTAAAAGCGTGACACATAATTGTCCTATTTAGGGAACTGTGGCAAATATCGTTGTAAGAAGGGAGTCGTTGTAGGGAGGACAGGTGTAGGGAGGAAACACTTTATACAACGATGAGACAATGGTAAAACGTGCTATTTGTTCTCGTTAAAAGGAAAGGAAACCGCAAACGCATTTCATGAAATGTCTATGAACTTTACAAAGAAACTTATTCTAATCTTAATTGCAAACAGTATGGTGCAAGATTAGACGTCAAGTTACTCGGAGTTTGATCCGGTACCAAACTGTTTGCAACGGAGATTTGTTCTTGAAACGCCATGCACTTGTCCGGAAATGATACAGTTGATAAGACGTTATTCTTTCCCAATAAACGCGTTTACGCCAAAACTAATATGTATTTAGGCTTTGCCTATGGACGGAAAAAAGCAAAATTGTATTAATGAAAACGGAATAGATCTATCGCCAGTGTGTGATCAGCGCTCTTGTATCAGTTCGTTGTGTATTCCAGATCGCACTCGAGGCTACGCCTCTCGTGACTATATATCAAGATCTGGATTACACAACCGACTCGAACTTTTATTATAAACCTAAATTGTTTGGGACAAGATCTATCATATATTGTTACCCAATAATCAAATAGATAATAAATTATATAAGCACCCGTGTATACAATGTTAAAAGTTAAAACTCCTCCGTACAGCTATATTATCAGGGCTTCCATTTCTACGGATTTTTCCTAAATCTCCGGATTTTCCCCCAGGATATGGTAGCTTAAAGCAGACTGAAAGTAAAGCAGAATGCGCCATAAGGCCCATTCTGCTTTACTTCCAGTCTGCTTTAAGTAGTCACATGCCAACAAAACTTGAAATCGGCTATGGGGTAAAGGTACGATTCGTAAAATCGCGCTTGAAAAATGCATATTTGGAAATCTTAGGATTTTTCATTTCAACTTATGGCAGCCCTGTATCATAATGCAATCTGAAACTATTTTTGGAAGTCATATGACCACCAATAATGACGTCATTATTTATATTGATGACGTATGGTAATCCGTTATTTTTATCGGTTCGATTGAGAAGTAGCTTTTTGCAAATAACGTTCATTTTTAGCGTTAAAGGTTATGGATTGAACTGTTTGAAAGTTTGTCATTTGGAGGAAATCATTACAAGTGAGTGTTGTGGGTTATTCATTCTTAAAATGGTTTAAAAATATCACCGAAATCGGGAATTCCGAAACGTCACGCACAACTCTTCGTAAAAGCCGTGACATCATCATCCAATATGTCAGCCCCCATGATTTGTAGTTGCCTAGTTTTGAGGAAACTATTCACGCGCAAATCAAACACTTTTCAAAGTCTATCAGTGATTAAACAGAATTGGAATACCTTTGATTTTATCGTGCATTACTTAAGAACGGAAAAAAGGCAAGCCTTTTTTCCGTATTATTTTCGTTGCAAACAGTTTGGAGCCTGATCAGACGCCGAGTAACCCGGCGTCTGATCTGGCTCCAAACTGTTTGCCACTCAGATAAACATAAATATTTAGAATTGTCGAATTTTGTCATTTTCAACGTTTTATTGCGATTTGTTTCGTTTCTATTGAGTTTCAACGGGGCAAAATAGCGTATTCTCCACAGCAGCGACGGTACAGTAGAGAATCTGTTATTCTTTCCCGTTTAAACGCAAACGTACGCAAACGCAAAGCACTAAAACGTAGAAAAGAACAACTTTTGGACAATTCTGATAATTCTTGTTTATCTTGGTGGCAAACAGTTTGAAGCCTGATCAGACGCCGGGTTACCCGGCGTCTGATCTGGCTCCAAACTGTTTGCACTGCAAATAATAGTTTTAGCGTAAACGCGTTTATTGGGAAAGAATAACAGATTCTCCACTGTACCAACATGTTAGCATTTTCTTACCTTATAATATTAGGTTGATCGCTAAATTGGTATGCCAAATTACTTAACTAAAAGCCTAACTAAGCTCAATACAAGTAAATGTTTTGTTTTGAAATGTATGACAGTTTTTATTTTAACCTGAGTGGCAAAGCAGCTTGGTACCTGGTCAAACATCGTGTTACACGGCGTCTGAAGTTGCACCAAACAAAATGCTAAGTAAGCATTTCCTAAACACCTTTAAAAGGTTGATTGTCAACGTGCTGGTACGCAGTCTACTTCTTTGGTACTTTAAAGGTAAATAATGTATGGCAAGCACAAAACTAATTTCTCAATTTAGAGATTGTAATATAGGCAGAGTTTATAAATAATTGATTCGCAATGTCTCGTAAAACATTAATCTCCCGCGTCCGTCTGAAGAATTCGTCTGTTAAATTTCCAGACCTGGGTTTCGTAGCCTACAGCTCTACCTCCCTACAATGACCCTCCGAACAACGATTCCTTCCTTACAACATACTTTGCGGCTGTTCCAAAAACAAGGCAATTATGTCCAACCTTTTCACGGCGGCAATACGGTCTGCTTAAAATTTGTCGTCTGCTGTTTTTCTCAAAGTCACATACTGGACATTTTGACAGAAAAAATAAGGTCGAGTTACAAACAGCTTGAATCATAATCAGACGCCGCGATAAGCAGCGTCTGATCTGGAGTCAAGCTGTTTCCGAATGTCAGTCAATGTCCCTCCCTATAACGACTCCCTCCGGACAACACATATACTCTTTGTTTCTCATTTGGTGTTGTTGTAGAGAGGAAACACCGTTTACAGTAGAGGATCTGTTATTCTTTCCAGTTTAAACGCAAACGTACGCAAACGCAAACGCAAAGCACTAAAACGTAGAAAAGAACAACTTTTGGACAATTCTGATATTTCAAGTTTATCTTGGTGGCAAACAGTTTGGAGCCTGATCAGACGCCGGGTTACCCGGCGTCTGATCTGGCTCCAAACTGTTTGCACTGCAAATAATAGTTTTAGCGTAAACGCGTTTATTGGGAAAGAATAACAGATTCTCCACTGTACCCCTGAAACATCCATGGTTGTCTGAGAGCTGATTCTACGAATTTCCTCTACGCATTGTTTGAACACTGAGCAGTTGACTCTTTACCGCTCCACTACCATGACGTCATCAATTTGTAACTAATTGTCGTCTGCTTTTATTTTTCAAGTTTAAATTTTCGGGTTTTTGACTGAAAGAAATATTGAAATGAGTATCAAAAGTTTGAATCCTGATCAGACGCGTCTGTTTTCAAATAACCATTGTACTTGGGGTTACGCAGTGAATGGGTTAGAGTGAAAGCTGCTTTGCACAAACTTTTGCAATTTGTTGGTTATGCATTACCAATACAGTGCAGTATGCTCAAGGTTTACCAATCAACAGCTTGAGCATGTCCAAGAATACAGGAGGACATATTTGCGGAGTTGTGTGGTTTGATAACTGTTCCGTGGCCAAGTAATGCATTATCTCCCTTAGGTCACGAGATCAATAATCGATTCAGAACCGTTCTGAGACTCAACCCAAGTGCTTTATAAACATGACTCTTTAATTGTTTGCCATAGAAATAAATCATAAAATTTTGAAAAAGCTCGTCAATTTTCTTTATTTAAATTGTATCGTGTTTGTGTTTAGTTTATTTAATTCGGGAAAGATTAGATACTGCTATAGTCAATTAACCTAAGATTTAACGGGGTTTAGAAGTCTCCAGAATAATGTGCCGTTATTACAGGGCTACCATAAATCGCTAAAAAATATCCGAAGATTTTCAAATTTTCAAGCGCGAGGTTAGGTATCATACCCTTAACCCTCTCATTTTCAGGCTCTATATTGTCAGATTTTTCTGACCTGTCAGAGTTATTTTTAGAACAGAATAGTTCATAATGGTAAATAGATAACAGGGTAACATCGGATCTATATAGTCGTACACTTTCCAACTTGAGATAAGCATGATCGTCGTGCAGCACGAGACAGCTGCGCTAATTTTACTGATATGTTATTCAATCTCAATAAACGTGTCTCTGCTAAAAACTATAATGTCCAAACAGGTTGGAGCCAGATCAGACGCCGGGTAACCCGGCGTCTGATCAGGCTCCAACCTGTTTGCCACCCAGATAAAAAAGATAAAATTAATTTTCTACAGTTTAGTGCATTGTGCTGCGTTTATTCGGGAAATAATAATGTCTTCCTCTGTACATTACGCACAATTAAAAACAGTTTTCCGTATCCCTGGCTGACCGTACGGAAATCAACGAGTACGGTGATCAACTGATCATCCCTTTTAAAATTTTAGAATGTTCCAATCTAAAAATAACTCTGACAGGTCAGAAGAAAACACTAATAACACTATCATATGCAAAAAGTTTAAATCCAGATCAGACAGCGCGTAACGTGGCGTCTGATCTGGATCTAAACTGTTTGACACCCATTTAATATTTCCTAAATTAAACTAAACTATTAATATTTCCTAAGTAAAAAACGCATAAAGTTCCAAATTTTGAAAGTAAGAGCAGAAATTCGACAATTTCATGGAAGAAATCAGTTGTAGGGAGGGATGGAGCACTGTAGAGATTTCTCGGTTTACGGAGGTTATATACAGTGGAGAATCTGTTATTCTTTCCCGTTTAAACGCAAACGTACGCAAACGCAAAGCACTAAAACGTAGAAAAGAACAACTTTTGGACAATTCTGATAATTCATGTTTATCTTGGTGGCAAACAGTTTGAAGCCTGATCAGACGCCGGGTTTCCCGGCGTCTGATCTGGCTCCAAACTGTTTGCACTGCAAATAATAGTTTTAGCGTAAACGCGTTTATTGGGAAAGAATAACAGATTCTCCACTGTAGTATCTCACTATGTCAGACATTGATGCTCATCATGGTGTTGGCTTAATACCACACATGTCGCATTTCATCCACTTTAACCCCAGACACAAGCTGAAGTAATCCATTACCTTGGAAGCTAATCTGTTACTGTAAGTCTGCAGTATTAAATAGTAGGAAAAAACTATTCGTCTCCATTGTAACGAAAGTAAGAGCAAAGGCAAGGGAATAATATTTATTACTTTCACCGTCAACTTTGTATTCTATTTGGGTATCAAACAGACAATGTGTTATAGGCGTTAACAGCACTAACCTTAAAATTTGAAACTAGTGAAAAATACAAAAAAGATAATCAATGTAGACCCTGAAAATGCTCATGTAGGAGTTCTTTAGCCAGGGTGTACACACGTATTCTCATCATAGGTATACTGTCTGTAAATGTAGATAGAATCTGTATTTACATCTTATCATTGCACAGTCAATATAGATAGTAACATATATATATATATAGCTTAAGAATAGCGCAACGCCATTTTCTTAAAGGAATTATAAGAGACGGTATAAATGACAATGAAATGCCATATACTACACATACATGTATATAAAACTTAACATTATGACAACAAGCAATCAGACAACTGATAAATTTCAATGCTAATTTGATATATTAAAAAAGGTGTCAAGCATTAAGAGTATAAATAATAATAAGAGTAATAAAAAAAATCAAGATAAAGTACTTTGATGTACACAATTTAAAATACATATATTACGAGAAATTAAAGCTCAAAATGAGACGATTTTATCTAAATAATAATAATTAATATAACGTATTAACACAGTAAAAATTGACGTCTCTTAAATTAGAAAGCATGTTTTGGTACAGTCTCTTATCATATTGTCATTGGAAAGCAAAAAAAATAAAAGTTATCTATCATAATCAAGAAGTAGGGTTTTAAGAGTATGTATGCGTACACGGATCGCTAGGTGTCAGGGGCCCGTTTCATAAAACTTTGTACGACAAAAACGGTCGTAAGTCAAAACTTAAAAATACATTTAATTTCTGATTTCTCTATCCAATCCTGTCTTGTGACATCTCTTTGGAATCGTCTTTTCAAGACGATTCCAAGAAGATGTCACAAGACAAGATTAGATGGAGGAATAAATAACAATTAAGCATTTTATAATCTGACTTACGACAACATTTTTCGTTCGAAGTTTTATGAAACTCCATAGATACGCCTTTTTAAGTATTTTATTTTTCCCCTCTGAAGAAAATAGTTCCATTTTATATAGTTATTAGTAAACAGCATAAGAGATACTTCTTTTAATATCCTAGCAGATCGTATATAGTTTTAAGCTGACTGAGAGTAAAAGAGCATGTGCCTTCAGGCACAGTCTGCTTTACTTTCAACCTGCTTTAAATGTCCACCTATCTTCAAAACTTGACACAATGGAGTAAAGAGTTAAACTTTAAAACGAGCTAATCTACAAACGAATGATAAAGTACAACGAGGACTACAAATTGAATCGTCAAATAGGGAAGACGTTATTCTTTTCCTTGTTCTATGGAACAACATGTAGATGTGGGAAAACATAGTATTTACATTGCTTTAGGTATAGTGGAGAATCTGTTATTCTTTCCCGTTTAAACGCAAACGTACGCAAACGCAAAGCACTAAAACGTAGAAAAGAACAACTTTTGGACAATTCTAATAATTCATGTTTATCTTGGTGGCAAACAGTTTGGAGCCTGATCAGACGCCGGGTTACCCGGCGTCTGATCTGGCTCCAAACTGTTTGTATTGGAATTAATAGTTTAAGCGTAAATGCGTTTATAGGGAAAGAATAACAGATTCTCCACTGTATAACGTAGTGGCAAACAGCTTGGAGTATCTGTTACTAGGTGTCTAATCTAGCTTTAGCTTAACCCTTTATCCCATAGAAGCGACTTTTAGCGAATCTGATTTATTCCTCCGCTGAAGAAAATAGTTCCAATTTAATCAGTCATGAATATATATTATAGGGATTTTTTTCAATATATTCTAGCACAGGATATCTTAAAGCAGGCTGAAAGTAAAGCAGAATGCGCCTTAAGCGCATTCTGCTTTACTTTCAACCTGCTTTAAGTAGTAACCTATTTTCAATTCTAGAAATAGGCTATCAGGTAAAGGGTTAAAAAGACATGTGTGCCCCAAACGCACTTGTTTACAAAAGAATAACGTCTTCTATACCGTATAAATAATTGATTCATAGACGTTGGGAACACATAAAGATGTCGTGAAGCTCAGACAATCGCCTGATAAATTCCTTACTTCTATTGTTTATATTCCCTTTAAGAAACATTTGACAAACAGTTTTGCATGCTTTGTCAATTGTTTTCGTATACATGTCCTGTATTGTATATTTGTTATATTTCTAAGTCAGATTATTTAGGATACCTCACCTGTTTTATAGAAATTGTGAAACTATATTTACATTCGCCCCTTTAATTCCACTGAAAAAGGACGTTTAATTCGTATAGACGCGATTTCTCGAGAGGGCAGAACTTGGGGATATCATGCGGAGAGGAGGTGGCGCTAATGGATCTGCTCTCCGCAAATAATTGTGTTGCGTTGCTTCAGTAATGCGGGATATGGTTGTTCCTTTCAGGGTACATATTATTCGTGTTTATAACCTCTAATATGGATGAAACATACATGCATAGTATATTGCGTACTAATAAACTATTCATTTAATATTAGAAATTAAAGCAAATATAATTTAATTTTAAGACAGGAACTGAATATTTTCGGCGTTTCGCCGATCATTTTCTGTCGTTTATTTCGCTTAAACGCCGAAAAATTAAGTTTATTTCTTAAGTAAGTACAAGGCTTATAAAATGTAATTATTTCCATACAGACGTGTTTGTACGTGAAGATCGGGTGTCCAATGCAAACAGTTTGTAACCAGATCAGACGCTCCGAAACGTGGTGTATAACCAAACCCCAAACAGTTTGGCACTCGTTTAGACGATACAATGCTCCTTCCCTACAACGTCCTCCGAACAACGACTCACTCCTTATAACGACGCTTGACGCTATTTTCCACCAACAAGGCAATTATTTTTAACCGTTTCACTGTTGCAATATCTTCTTCTGCTTTTTCAAAAGTTATACAGTAAAACCTAGCTATTACGACCACTAAAACGAAGGCAAATTGATTGTATAATAGAGAGGAGGCAGCTTAAAGCAAGATGACAGTGAAACAGAAAGCTCCTAAAGGAGCTTTCTGTTTCACTGTCACCTTGCTTTAAGCGGTCACCTATCGTAAACACCCTAATAATTAACAAAATTTAGTGGTCGTAATAGACAGGTTTTACTGTATATTGAATAATTTGACAAAAAAACATAATGACGAGTGGCAAACAGTTTGAATCCAGATCAGACGCCGCGTAACGCGGCGTCTGATCTGGATTCAAGCTGTTTGCAAATTTAAGTCAAGTCGTGCTCAGTACCCTAAAGATATTATTTTCCCTCTATATGACGACTCCCTCCAAAAATTACACACAATCTGTGTCTCCCATTTCGTGTTGTTGTATACGAGAGGGAGCACTGTATATACAACCAAGGAAACATCTCGATGGAGGAAATATTTAGGAAACGAATATACCGTACATTCTTAGGTTTTCTATGTTATGCTCCGCAACGATCAGTTTGGGGGCGTGTTACTGTTTTACCCCTGTTTGTCCGTCCGTCCATTTGTTCGTTCGTTCGTCCGTCAGTCCGTTCGTATGTTCGTTCGTTCGTCCTTCCCACATACAGTACATACTTTGTCCGGCTAACTTCTTCTACAGTGTTTAAGCTACAACCTCATAAAAATGTTAGTTACGAGAGTGTTTGCAAGTATACCATAGGTATGTTTGTGAACAGGATTTTGATCTGCTTTAATTTTCTACAAAATTACAGTCAGTTGAATTTTTGCCGTCGGGGCATCATATTAGCCATCCCTCTAGTTTTTATTATCAAGTTATAAAAAGAATCCTAGCAGGCGGTAGATTTAACATTGTCTGTAAACCATTTCATTGTCATAGACGGAGAAAAACGGACTTTTTAGCTCCTTCAACACCATGGACCTGTTTTGAATATAATCATTACATTTGCAAACAATGAAGAACCAGATCAGAGGGCTCTTAATGACGTAACGCGGCGTCTGATCAGGATCCAGACTGTTTGAAAGTCATTTCTATTTGTCTTTAGCACTTAAATAAAGATTTGCGACAATAGTGCAGATCGCAGTATTAACCCATTACCCCATAAATACGCCTTTTTACGCCTTTAATTTATTCCTCAACTGATCAAGCAAATGGTGGCTTAAGGCAGGCTGAAAGTAAAGCAGAATGTGCCTTAACCCGTTACCACATAGCCTGTTTCTAATATTAACGATATTTGACCACTTAAAGCAGGTTGAAAGTAAAGCAGAATGTGCCTTAAGGCACATTCTGCTTTACTTTCAACCTGCTTTAAGCTACCATCTGCTAGAATAAAGAATGATACATATTCATAACAGTATAAATTGGAACTATTTCCTTCAGTGGAAGAATAAATAAAAAAGCGTAAAAAGACGTATTTATGGGGTAATGGGTTAAGGCACATTCTGCTTTACTTTGAACCTGCTTCAGTAAGTAGTCACATATTTTCAAAACTAGAAACAGGCTATGGGGTAATTGGTTAAAAGCATGCGTTGGTATTTGGCAGTGAAAGGGTAATTTCAACATCAGACATTGGATTTAAAACTGATAGAAACAAAAAGGTCAAACACATATAAATATTTATGAGTCTATGTCGAAGAAATAAATCTCCGGAAAATGTTTTAATTTTTTACTCATTCACTCCTGCATCGTTAAATGGACAATTCCAATTTCCAATATTTAGTCCGTTTGAGACATTTTGATTATAATATTTGCAAATGACAGTGTAGTAGCGTATGGCAACGGGGTAAAACATTAAACACTGATTTCAGTTAATACATTAAGCCCTAGCAACGAGTATACATTTGAAGAATATACTTGCCCTATGCAAACAATGCAGATCTTGATCAGAGGGCTCCTTAACCCTTTCAACCCTAGATCTCTCTTCTCTTCTGGGTATTTATAATCCCTTTGGACCCTTCTAGTACAGGTAATTTGAAGAAGACCACTGTTGCATTTTGTACATGACAACAAAAATAATGAACATATCAAATAGTGCAGACCCTGATCAGAGGGCTCCTAAAGGAGCCCTCTGATCAGGGTCTACACTGTTTGCATATGTAATCAGAAGTTATATAGAGGGCTGTATGGTTTAAAGTATTAAGGAACCCTATGATCAGGGTCTGCACTATTTATCAGTTTGCAATATATTGTTTAAATTGACCCTAAATAGTCAAAACTGGTCTAAACCTATTTGGAAATCAGAATTGTCCTTTTAAAGTTACGTGGTGAGTAAAAACATTGAAAATATATAATGGCCGAATACAAAAAAAGGCATTGAATTGTGTTCTTTAAGGGTGTATCCAACCCATAAGCGATTTTTTGAAAGTATCAAACGTTGTTTCTATCATTGTTTTTTTGGAAGAGCTATTTATGATGAATGAAAAAATGGAAAAAATATATATGGTGGTGTCCTTTTTTTGAGCTACAGCGATTTGAAAAAGGTATGTCAAATTTGGACTTTTTCTCTCAAATTTTACCCATTCAGAGTACAAGCTTCAGTAAAATCTATTTCAAAACAAAACAAACATGGTAATTTGGGTTTTCATTATTCATGTCATGTCTATGGTGGTATTTTCACATATAGAAACCAAATTTAGACAAAGCAGGCACTAGGTTTGAACAATATGGATCCTCGAATATCAAAAATATGCTTTTTATAGGGCATGATTTTATTAGATTTTTTATTTTATGAAAAAAAAGTAAAAAAGTTTGAAAATGAAATAGTTCTAGTATTAAACGTTTTCTTATATTCTACCAAATGAAAGCCAATGCTAAGGCAGTTCAAAATATTTAAAGAAATTGAAAGGTCAGTGTTGAAAAATTTGTGTTATGAAAGTAAAAAGAGTTATCTCCCCTTACAAAATTTACAAAAAAGTACCATATCGATTATATTTAGAGCTTTATAAATTTCACATTTGGTGCCTGTTTTCTCTTAATTTAGTTTTTGTATGAAGAAATACTACCATAGATAGGAAATAAATAACACAAAACCAAATTATCATATTTGTTTTCATTTTAAATGGATTTTATTGAAGCGGGCTGTTTGAAAAGGACAACATAAGAGAAAGTGGGTGGGGTAAATTTTACATGGCCATGGAGCCAACTGTTGTTCACCAAAATGTACACTTTTTCTACTTTTTCATACATCTTAAATAGCTCTTCAATACAAAACCATCATTAAGTGTTTTCATATACTTTGAAAAATTCTTAAATTTCATGACATTGATACACCCTTAAGGTGATTAAAACGGAACCTTCGAATTGTCTGACTCACACAATTGTCCTGATTATGGGTTTCAACGTGAGTTCCAATACATGTTTAGTTTGAGGAACCTTGATACAGCGCCCCCTCTCTACAACGACACCCAATGGGAGACAAAAAGTGTGTGCGTTGTTCGGAGGGAGTCGTTATAGAGAGGGAAATTAGTTTACATTTGTAAACAGCTTAAATCAAGATCAGACGCCGCGTAACGCGGCGTCTGATCTGTATTCAAACTGTTTGTCACTCGTCATTATATTTATTCTCTTTAAATGTCCACTTACATGCACATTTGAGAAAAATAGCAGGCGACAAGAGTCATTGTAAGAAAATATTCGTTGTTGGGAGGGCCGTTGAAGAGAGGGAGCACTGTAGTAAATACGTTTGTAAAACCTGATCAGACGCCGGGTAACTCTGCGTCTGATCCTGATTGTAATTGTAAGCAAAATTTAAGTCAAGCCGTAATAAGAAGGAGAGTGTATATCTGTGTTTCCTGGAATTACGGAAAACGGTTGCCAAGGACATACCAAAGAGACGCTGTGAAATCAATTGAGATAATAATAGCAGTAGATATACATAGTGATTGCTAATATCAATTTTAATGACATTTGACCTTTACAAATAGCATCCTCAAAATAGGAAATCATGACTAAGAATACGACGACGACCATGTCATCAATTAACAGTATACCCTCTTTATAACGATTACTAAATACAGTGGAGAATCTGTTATTCTTTCCCGTTTAAACGCAAACTTACGCAAACGCAAAGCACTAAAACGTAGAAAAGTCCAACTTTTGGACAATTCTGATAATTCTTGTTTATCTTGGTGGCAAACAGTTTGGAGCCTGATCAGACGCCGGGTTACCCGGCGTCTGATCTGGCTCCAAACTGTTTGCACTGCAAATAATAGTTTTAGCGTAAACGCGTTTATTGGGAAAGAATAACAGATTCTCCACTGTATAAGGTTATTTAAATGTATAAAACTGGTTACAGCTAAAAGCAAGGTGACAGTAAAACAGACAGTTCCTAAAGGAGCTTTCTGTTTTACTATCATCTGGTTTCAAGAAGTCACATGTAAAATATATTTAGTGGTCGTTATAGTGAGGTTTAACTGTTTTATGTAACTGTTTGTAGAAGACGAGGGTTCTTCAGAACTGAACTGAATATTTCGGCGTTTAATCGAAATAAACTGATCGGTAAATTTACCATGAATTGCGCTTAGGCGAAATAAATTATTCATGGTAAATTTGCCGATCATTTTCTGTCGTTTATTTCGCTTAAACGCCGAAAAAATCTTTCATCTCTTATATTTACAGTATATTTGCTGTAATTTCTAATATTAACTTAACATTTTATTGTTGTTAAGGGTGTATCCAACCCATAAGCGATTTTTTCAAAGTATCAAACTTTTTTTCTATCATTGTTTTTTTGGAATAGCTATTTATGATGAGTACAAGCTTCAGTAAAATCTATTTCAAAACAAAACAAACATGGTAATTTGGGTTTTCATTATTCATGTCATGTCTATGGTGGTATTTTCACATATAGAAACCAAATTTAGACAATGCAGGCACTAGGTTTGAACAATATGGATCCTCGAATATAAAAAATATGCTTTTTATAGGGCATGATTTTATTAGATTTTTTACTTAATGAAAAAAAGTAAAAAAGTTTGAAAATGAAAGTTCTATATTAAACTTTTTCTTATATTCTACCAAATGAAAGCCAATGCTAAGGCAGTTCAAAATATGAAAAGAAATTGAAAGGTCAGTGTTGAAAATTTTGAGTTATTAAAGTAAAAAGAGTTATCTCCCCTTACACAATTTACAAAAAAAGTACCATATCGATGATATTTAGAGCTTTATAAATTTCACATTTGGTGCCTTTTTTCTTCAATTAGTTTTTGTATGAAGAAATGCTACAATAGATAGGAAATAAATAACACAAAACCAAATTATCATATTTGTTTTCATTTAAACTGAAGCGGGCTGTTTGAAAAGGACAAAATAAGGGAAAGTGGGTGGGGTAAATTTTACATGGCCATGGAGCCAACTGTTGTTCACCAAAATGTACACTTTTTCTATTTTTTCATACATCTTAAATAGCTCTTCAATACAAAACCATCACAAAGTGTTTTCATATACTTTGAAAATTTCTTAAATTCATGACATTGATACACCCTTAACACGAATAATGCTTACCCTGAAAGGAACATCCATAACTGCATTACTCAGGCAACGCAAAAAAAAGATTAGCGGAAAGCAGATCCATAGGTTCCGCCTTCTCTGTGCAAGATATCCACAAGTCCCGCCCCTAGAAAAATTGCGTCTATACGAATGAAACATCTTTTTGTTCAATGGAATGGAATGGGGCGAAGGTAAATATATTGAATGTGTATTCTCTTATAACTACGGTTGCTAATATTCTCTTATTCGCATTTCAATTATGCTTTATTTTTCTCTATTAGAATATTTGCAATGTAGTTCATCGCTTATTCAAATAGCATGTTTTGAAATAGAATGGTCTTCCTTAAGGTCGGATGTTAACCCTCTACCTGATAGCCTATTTCTAGTCCTTAAGATAGGTGACTACTTAAAGCAAGTTGAAAGTAAAGCAGAATGCGCCTGAGGGCGCATTCTGCTTTACTTTCAGCCTGCTTTAAGCTATTATGTGCTCTATTATAGAAAATAAGCCATATAATAAATATTTATTATTGATTAAATTGGAACTATTTTCTTCAGCGGATGAATAAATCATATCCGCTAAAAGGCGCTTCTATTGGGGAAAGGGTTAAATATGTATCAGTATAAATGATTTATTTATAGGCTAGCAAAGCCCCAAAATATACAAGACTGTAACGTAAGAACATTTCATGAATAATTGATTCGTAACAATTCGTGAAACATTAGTACCTTGCGTGTATGAGAACCGTTTTTTCGGAAGCCAGCTTTAGAACAATACTGACAAAACATTTGTATAGTCAGTTTATGAAAAACAAGTGTGGGCTTGTCAAATACAAAATACAGTCGAACTTCAGTATCTCGAACTCGCTTAACTCGAACTATCCGATATTTCAACACATGAGCTATATTATTTCATGCTCGGTTAAGTCGAAAATACCTGTATTTCAAAGTTAAAACGTGGCTAAGCCACGTTTTAACTTTGAAATGTGGGCATGTTCGACTGAACCGAGCTCAAGATATCGAAGTTCGACTGTATCTGCAATGACATTAAACAGTATTTGATATATTCAAACCTTAATTTAAAGTTCTAGAATCTTATATTTTTGTGCACTGTATAATTATGTTTTGTTCATGTATATGATTTTGCAGTACCCTATACTAATGTGTAAAAAATGATTATTTTTAATGTGTATTATATCTGTTTAAGGGTATAGCTCCCTTTGGAGCTATTACTATATTACTAAAGTCTTTAAGACACAGAAACGTGATCTTATACTGACACAAGTGAAAGTTGATTCAAACCGGAAGTGATTTTATAACACGCCTATATCATATTTTGATATATTTAATAACAACTATAGCTGTAGTTTAGTATAAGTCATTAATATTTGTAAATATTTGTAAATAAATTTATTTTGTTAAAATTTATGCTCTTGTTCGTTGTCGGAAACGACCTTAGGTAGCTTGTCGGTACCGTGGGCATGCCTTCCACATAGCGTGTGGAAGGTCGGTGGTTCTACCCAGTTGCCGATTTGTGTCTGAAAAAGTGCATAACGGACTTCTGGGGCTTTCCTCCATCTGTAATTAGCTGGACGTCGTGATATGACTGAAATACATACTGTTAAAAGGACGTCAAATCATAACAATTCCAAATCAGACTTGAAATGGACAGTGCAAACCATGGTCAAAAGGATCATTTGGGATCCCTCTGATATGGTTCTTCACTGTTTGCATAGAATATGGATAATAGCGAGTATAATCGTCACTACCAGTTGACAGTGAGATACAGGGTGATGTATTTAGCTCGAGACTTTTTGGTGGAAATAGCCGATCTGACGAGCGCCTTGGCGCGAGTCTGATCAGTTGTTTCCGGTAAATCGTCGAGAGCTTAACACAACACCCTGTAGCGTACTGCCAACTGCTGATGTGTTTGTTATATGCCTTATATAAACACTAAAACAACTAAATAGTTGTTTAAATCATTTTGTTTCCAGAAACCTTAGTTATTTGAAGCAGAACAATAATTTTTGTTTGCCACAAAGAATAACGCAGAACGTGTACATGTACGTAAATGACATCACGCTTAATCGAAAATGAGGTTAGAGTAGAATACAAGGTGACTGATGCAAGGTGGCTGATACAAACTCTTGTATTTTACTGTGCAGATACATGTGGAAACGCTCGATACCATAAGACGGCATATAATAAAGATCAATACATTGTACTTTAAACAGATGAATAAAATGTTAGATTGTACAGTGGAGAATATGTTATTCTTTCCCGTTTAAACGCAAACGTACGCAAACGCAAAACTCTAAAATGTAGAAAAGAACAATTTTTGGACAATTCGGATAATTCTTGTTTATCTTGGTGGCAAACAGTTTGGAGCCTGATCAGACGCCGGGTTACCCGGCGTCTGATCTGGCTCCAAACTGTTTGCACTGCAAATACTAGTTTTAGCGTAAACGCGTTTATTGGGAAAGAATAACAGATTCTCCACTATAACCATGCAGAGAAACTGGGTTAACCTTTCATTGTACTGTAATAACTCTGGAAGTAGATGAAAGTGTATGACAAAAACGAGAATTTATGAGTTTCATAAAATTAATGTCGTGGTAAATGTCATTTATAAATACGACAAAAGTTTGCACGGCAGAGGTTTGATTTATAATATTGTACAGCGGAGAAAACGTTTTTTTTTCATATGATATTATACAGCGGAAAAAACATTATTCTTTTCCATTTCCAGGGTAACCCGGCGTCTGACCAGGTTCAAAATTGTTTGCCACTCGGGTTGATATGAATAGTATACGATTTACTGTGATGCGTTTGCGTTTGACTGAGAAAGAGTAACATTTCTCACATAACTACCCCTATTTTCTATAGCGAACAACGATGACGAATATCCTTATCTCCAACGTGTGTAAGATCACTTTGATGACGTCACTATAACGTCACTATTTATAACGGCATTTTGACGTCACCGGGTTCCATAAAACTGCATATTGCTTTAAAAATATCTTAAATCGTTGGTAATGTAGGAACAAGAATCTGTCACTCGTCGATATTTAAGACAAGTTGATCTCAAACTCGTCTAGAATGGAAAAGTTATTAAGCTCGCCAAGGCTCGCTTAATAACATTTCAGTTCTAGACTCGTTTGAGTTCAGCTCGTCTTAAACATCGACTCATGACAGATCCTATATCTCCTTCACTGTATTAAATCTCAGTGAAATACTGGTATAATATTGTTGCGATAATTAAAACTCTTTTTTTAACTTTTTACTCCATAATCGTTTTCATGGTTTTGAAGACAGATCACTGCTTAAAGCAGGTTGAAAATAAAGCAGAATGCATCAAAGCGCATTCTAATCTACTTGCAAACTTGAAACTGTGTCTTATATTGCATTATGCATTATTGTACATGTATAAATGGAAGTATTTTCTTCATTGAAGAAATTAAATTCATAAAACAGGCGTATCCAAGGAGTAAAAGGCTAAGTCGAAATTACCTAGATTATCAGTTTGTTAAACTTAAATGAGCCATTGTATTTATGTAAGGAAATAAATAAGGACAATTCAATTGTTAACCCCTTCACTGCCTTACCCCGAGTACAGTAGTTATTTGCGAACAGTTTGCATCCTGATCAGACGACGCGTTACACGGCGTCTGAACAGGATCCAAACTATTTGGCACTCGTTTCAATGTTTCTTAAGTCAAAATACCTAAAAAGTGTTTTTTAGAAATAGAAGCAGATGACAAGTGTTTAATTTTGATGACGTCATGGCGGTGAAGGGGTAAACCCTTTCCCTCATAGAAGCGCCTTCTACATGTAGCACATTCAGCTTATTCTTCCGCTGAGCAAAATAGTTCCAATTGATACAGTCATTAATATTTATCATAAGGAATATTTTCTTTATTCTTTCAGATGATAGCTTAAAGCAGACTGAGTATAAAGCGGAATGCTTACATTCAACCTGCTTTAAGTAGTCACCTATTTTCAAAACTAAAATACAGGGTTAAGAGAGCCCAGGAAAAGTGTCGGAATCTATTTTCGTTACTACACTATTTACGTTTATGTACCACAAGACATTATTTTGTGTTATGGATTGTGTTGATAAAAGTATTTTTACTTTGTTGACAGTTTTTGACTCCTCATGGACCCGAAAGGTTTCTTGAGTTTTTGTCCTAATGTTTGCTGTATTTCCCCAGCGGTTTCTATGGAGACAATCTATGTCTCAATGCCTTACCCCGAGCACAACATATTTTCTATATTCTAGCAGGTGATAGCTTAAAGCAGGCTGAAAGTAAAGAAGAATTCGCCATATGCCGCATTCTGCTTTAGTTTCAACCTGCTTTAAGCTACCATGTAATGGGAAAAAATCAGGAGATTTAGGAATAATCCGGAGAGGAGAAATGGCAGTCCTGCTGCCCTAGTGCATTGCAACATTGTACAGACCAAGCACCGTTTTTATCCCAGACGCTGTATCTGACTGCTTTACTTACAGCCTGCTTTAAGAACTCGCATGTCAAAAAAACAAGAAAAAGGATATAGGGTAAAGGTACGATTCGTAAAATCGCACTTGAAAAATTTGGAAATTTTAGGATTTTTATGCCAACTTATGGCAGCCCTGTCTCATGGTGAAAGTTGTATATTTTTATTTTACCAAATAAAAGAAATCTTCATTAGATTCCTATCGATAAATATATGTTACAATATAAAATTGTGCAATGCAATATTAAACATTATAGCATATATAATATTTTCCAATGTATCAAATTTCAGTCTCAGCTTTAAATGTAAATAACTTATTGATAGCGAAGTCCAACCTCTTAGATTAGAGACTTTCATTTTATGAATAATTGATTGGTATCCAACTATCTATTCGTAAAATATTAATATGTCTCATGATCCTGAATTATGTGTCTGTTTAGTCTCCATGGGTCCGTTTCATAAAAGTTCATGCGAAAATAAAGGTCGTAAGTAAAAATTTTAAAACACATTTAATTTCTTATTTCTCTATGTAAACCTGTCTTGTGATATCTCTTTGGAATCGTCTTTTCAAACCGATTCCGAAGAGATATCACAAGACAGGATTAGATGGAGAAATAAAAAACCGAGAATTTTATTATCTGACTTACGACAATATTTGTCGTACGAAGTTTTATGAAACGGGTCCAAGGTTTTATTTTCCTTATGTCGTATTACAACATTTTGATTGTAGGAAAGTTACCTACACGCTGTGTTTACGAATTTTGTCTATAGGTGCCTAGAGTTAATTCTTGTTTTTAGTATTTGAGACAGATGATTGCTTAACCCTCTCATGATCAAATTATTCGAGATATTTTCTCTTTATGTGATGAATAGAATCTCACATTCGTGCTCGTTACTTATCATTTTTAATAAACTCGTTGACTAAAATTAATATGACGCTCGCCAATGCTCGCGTCATATTAATTTAGTCAACTCGTTTATTAAAGATGTTATATAATGAGTACTCATGTAAGATCCTCTATACATTGTATACTGTGAACATATCGTTTTCGTTTTTTGTACAGTGACATACATGTACTTGTACTTTACTTGAAGCACCGTCTCCCATATGATTTGTGATGACAATACACTCTTAGACCGCATCGTAAATCTTACAATACGGTAAGAATCACAATGTACCAGAACGTCTAAAGCACCTGCGCTCACTGCTTGATTTGTGTGGGTTTCAACCAAGACCTAATTTAGATTTTCAACACAGTATGGTGTCCCTAGTGTGCAAAGAATTATTAGGACCGGCTTACATTCAAGGATGGCACATACAGTGGAGAATCTGTTATTCTTTCCCAATAAACGCGTTTACGCTAAAACTATTATTTGCACTGCAAACAGTTTGGAGCCAGATCAGACGCCGGGTAACCCGGCGTCTGATCAGGCTCCAAACTGTTTGCCACCAAGATAAACAAGAATTATCAGAATTGTCCAAAAGTTGTTCTTTTCTACGTTTTAGTGCTTTGCGTTTGCGTACTTTTGCGTTTAAACTGGAAAGAATAACAGATTCTCCATTGTATTAGAAGGCGTTATTTCCCCCCAATAAACGCTAAAATTATTATATGTATTGCAAACAGTTTGGAGCCAGACCAGACGCCGGGTAATCGGGCGTTTGATTTTTCATTATCGATTGCTTAACCATTATCTCCATATGAACACCTACAGTGGAGAATCTGTTATTCTTTCCCGTTTAAACGCAAAAGAATAACAGATTCTCCACTGTATATTAGCGCATTTGATTTATTCCTCCTATGAAAAAAAATAGTTTTAATTTATACAGTCATGTTCCAAAAGAAATAGTTTCTATATTCTTACATATGGTAGCTTAAAAGCATACTGGAAGTGAAGCAGAATGCGCCTTAAGGCGTAATCAAAGCCCACAATGTTTGTCATTTTGCACATGATATATATTTTTAAAATTAACTATTAGTCAAAACTTAATTATTCTTAATTGGAAATATTCATTAAAAGTTTTTGGTCGAATAGGATAAGCTTTTTCGATGTTCCCTCCCTACAACGACACCCGGTGGGAGACAAGGATTGTGTGTGTTGTTCGGAGGTACTTGCTATAGGGAGGGAATATTTCATACCCCGAAAGTGCAAACAGTTTGAATCCAGATCAGACGACGTGTATGTTTTTTTTATCTGTCAAAAAGGAAACTTATGAGAAAACAAACAGCAGACGACATTTATAAGCAAAAAGGCAGACGATGTTTCAGTAGTGAGAGTGTTGGTCATACAGTGGAGAATCTGTTATTCTTTCCCGTTTAAACGCAAACGTACGCAAACGCAAAGCACTAAAGCGTAGAAAAGAACAACTTTTGGACAATTCTGATAATTCTTGTTTATCTTGGTGGCAAACAGTTTGGAGCCTGATCAGACGCCGGGTTACCCGGCGTCTGATCTGGCTCCAAACTGTTTGCACTGCAAATAATAGTTTTAGCGTAAACGCGTTTATTGGGAAAGAATAATAGATTCTCCACTGTAATCGTCTCGTTTGGGGTACAGTGGCAAGCATTGTTGTAAGGAGGAACTCGTGGTTCGGAGAGCCGTTATACGGAGGGAAACACTTTATTAACTTATTCACACCTGAGTGTTCAAATTCATAATTCCAGTGTTCAAATAAGTCCAATCCATGGAAAGTACTTAGGGTTGATATTATCAACATATTTCCAACTGCCAAAAGTGTAGACCCTGATCAGAAGGTTCCATCAGGTGCCCTCTGACCAGGGTCCGCACTGTTTGCATTAAACAAATGTACTATTCATTTAGGTACATGGTTTGGAAACTAGGGTTATATGGGGTAGCTCAAATATGGAGGCAAACAATATGTAAGAAGTAATTGGTCAGTCGGGGGCTGTTCTACCTTACAAGCTTTTGCAATAAGAACAAGGCAAATTATGAACTTTTAATTCACAACAAAATAAAATCAGACACTCGTGAAAACGCTCACACATACACCTCTCATGGCCATTTATATACATATACGCCGTGTCATGACAAAATCTCCTTTATCGCAATGCAAAATTGTACAGACCAAGCACCGTTGTCATCCCAGGCCCTGGGACCCGTTTCATAAAACTTCTTATGACAAACGTTGTCGTAAGTCAGATTATAAAAGTCTCAATTATTACTTATTTCTTTATCTAATCCTGTCTTGTGACACCTCTTTTGGAATCGTCTTGAAAAGACGATTCCAAAGAAGTGTCACAAGACAGGATTAGATATAGAAATCAGAAATTAAATGTATTTTAATATTAGACTTACAATCGTTTTTGTCGTAGGATATTTTATGAAACGGGCACCTGTATCTTAGTTTGGTCTACACTGCCAAATGCAGTAGATCATACTGTTAAATACAATGCTTTGGATGACTGTGCGTGTCAAACAGAGTAGATCGAAGCCAGCCGCCGCGTATTTGACCTACACTGATCTTAATCTTCACTATTTGCAATGCAATAAGGCAGGGTTTGTCATGAAACGGCTTTTATTATATACCAACAGATGATTTATAGAGATTTCTCAGTTAGATAAATTTGATATCATCACTGTTGATATCGTCACTACATGTAGAGACGATATCACTTTTTGTGACGTCACGTCATAATAAATATTTTTGACGTCGCCGCGCGTAAATAATTAATTTTGTGTGGGTTTTTTTCTGTAAAAACGTCATTGTAATATATATAATGAATAGAATAATCAATTCCTTTGAATAGATAGGAAAAATATATCACTCGAATGGGTTGTTATCTGGTCCTGCGGACTAGTTTTAAACCAGATAACAACCCAATCTCGTGTTATATTTTTCATATCAATCCAAAGAAATTGATTATCCTCTACCGGCGGTAGTGGCCCAATGGTTATACCTTGGACTACGGTACCAGGGGTCGTGAGTTCGATCCCCCGCCGGACCAGCGGTCTGACTAGGGGATTTTTCTGAATCCCCGATGATGTACAGGAATGTTCTTGAGCAAGACATGTACCGCGAATTGCTCCTCTCCACACAGGGGTTAAAATGGGTACCTGTGAAGGGTCTGAGTCGGTACTGTGGCTGCATTTGACTGCGCCATATGTTAGCAGTGCTCATAGGCAAGATGGCTCGATGATCAGGGGAGTATATGTACAGTCGGCTGAGCGGTCATTCGGACTGAAAGTAGACTTTAACTTGGTATATTACTTTATATATATAGTTACTAAATGTACACGTATTCATGTACATACACTTATCATGACAAATCTGAGCACTCGGAACGATAAAGAGGTTAACAACAGATAGTTTAACCCTTTACTCCATAGCATGTTTCTGGGTTTGAAGACAGGTGACATCTTAAAGCAGGTTAAAAGTAAAGCAGAATGCGCCATGTGGCGCAATCTGCTGTACGTTTAGCCTGCTTTAACCCTTTCATCGCCAAATTATTTTTGAGTCTGCTTCAATATTATTGTCTGCAATATTATTTCAAAGTTAGAATTAAGAGAGTATGACATAAGAAATATCGTAACGGGTGTGAAACGCGGCGTCTGATCAAGATCAAAACTGTTTGCAAATTCGACTTTAGACGATTCTGGCGGTGAAAGGGTTAATCTACAACCTGCTAGTGCGTAGAACTATTTCTTATGATGTATATTCATAACTGTATAACGTCAAGTTATTTTGTAAAATTGAATAATAAATGAAATGCATAAAATGTCACATCTATGGGGTTAAGGGTTAAATACCATTTTATGCCATTAATATCAAAGAAGGTGTGATATCGTCTTTGATATTAATGACATAAAATGGTATTCAATAGCATATATAAAACATATTTACAAAAAACATATTACAACACAAACATTTCTTGATAATGACCATATACCTACAACGGTATACACTCTGACAGCAGAACATAGCGTCACATAAATGAACTACACCTTAAGTCTACATGTAAAAGCTGTAACACGCAGCATACTCGGTTAACATTAACTTCATGATACGTATAGTAACGTGACACGTGGATTCGTCTCTATTATCTATAAACATAGAACAAGCTCATCGTGGTATACCTGAGACGTTTACCACGTTGTAAAAATAATCCTTTTAAACAGTCTCTTCCTGTACCCACCCTACGGTAAAGCGCAGTTTTTAATGAAAAGTCGTGTGGCGTAAAAAGTATTTTCTTCTATGTTGTGGTTACTTAGTTGTCTCAGATATATTTCATCTGACTAAACTTAAATGGTTCTATGACAGAATCAATTATTTTGTCACTATTTTGTATTTTTCTTATATATGACGTACTGATATTGGTTTCATGTAATAGCCAAACAAGGGAATTAATTTGATCGAAAACTGCATCCGCAGAGGAAATAAGCCTGAAACATTTGCTTGAATTTCTTATGATTTTTTAAGTTAGTCATGTTAGATTCGAAATAATCGATGTTCTACCGTTGTTAAACGGTATTCTACAACGGTGAGGAGTTGTGATGCGCAGGAATTGACCACAAAGGCCTAACGGCTCGGGCAACATGATTTACCTCAGCCGGGAATAAATCCTCATGTACACTGTGAAGAAACTGTATAACTAATATTGTACTATAATATGTAGGTCTTGATTGAAGTCCATGTTTCAATATATACCCAAACATATTAATATTTCTTGATTCTAGTCAATGTTTCAATATGTACAAATACATAACCATAAGTATGTCTTGATTGTAGTCTATATTTATTATATGTACTATAATATGTAGGTCTTGATAAACAGCCATGTTTCAATACGTATCCACACATAAATATTTCTTGATACAGTCAATATTTCAATATGTACAAATACATAACCATAAGTATGTCTTGATTGTAGTCTATATTTATTATATGTACTATACTATGTATGTCTTGATTGACGGCCATGTTTCAATATGTACCCACACATATAAATATTTCCTGATATAGACAATATTTCAATATGTACAAACACATAACCATAAGTATGTCTTGATTGTAGCCTATATTTATTATATGTACTATACTATGTATGTCTTGATTGACGGCCATGTTTCAATATGTACCCACACATATAAATATTTCCTGATATAGACAATATTTCAATATGTACAAACACATAACCATAAGTATGTCTTGATTGTAGCCTATATTTATTATATGCACTATAATATGTATGTCTTGATTGGATTCCATGTTTCAATATACATGTATATAACTAATACATGTATACCAAAACATTTAAATATTTCATGATTCTAGTCAATATTTCAATATGTCCAAACACATAACCATAAGTATGTCTTGATTATAGTCTATAGTTATCATATGTACTATAATATGTATGCCTTGATTGACGGCCATGTTTCAATATATATAATCAAACATATAAATATTTGTTGATACATGTATAGTCAATATTTCAATATGTACAAACACATGGCCATAAGTATGTCTTGATTGTAGTCTATAGTTATTATATGTACTGTAATATGTATGTCTTGATTGACAGCCATGTTTCAATATATACCCACACATATAAATAGTTCCTGATATAGACACTATTTCAATATTTACAATCACATAAACACAACTATGTCTTGATTGTAGTCTATATTTATTATATGTACTATAATGTTTCAGTATATACCCAAACACATAATATAAATATTTCTTGATTCTAGTCAATACTTCAATATGTACAAACACATAACCATAAGTATGTTTTGATTGTAGTCTATATTTATTATATGAACTATAATACACTCAGTGCAAAAAGAAACGCACATTTTTCATCACAATATTAATTTTATGTAGAAGGAACGTACATTTGTATTTGTGAATTATTGTTAACTTATTATTGAATTGATAGCATCACAACCTGTACAAATCGGTGCGGTGTTTTAAAAAAGCAGGTAGTTATTCTTTCGTGTCAAAATAATCGGGAAATTTCTACCTCTTCATCGTTTCATTGTCGTCGCCTTCAATTGTTTTGTTTGCAAAATCGTTTCGAAGTAAATTTCAATATAGTAGGACTTAAAACAACTAGATACGAGTGTCAACCAGTTTGGATCCTGATCAGACGCCGTGTTATGCGGCGTCTGATCAGGATCCAAACTGTTTGCAAACTTTTTGGCGTCATTAAGAGGGAAAGGCTCAAAGGCAGCACAGTGTTTTTTGAGTATTGTTTTCGGAACTTGTTGCAGAATTTAATGAATCTTGAGATTGCAGTTTTCCTAAATAAAAGTCCTATAATTTGCGTCTTAGCAGGATGTGTGTTTCTTTTTGCACTGAGTATATGTAGGTCTTGATTGAAGTCCATGTTTCAATATGTACCCACACATAAATATTTCTTGATATAGTCAATATTTCAATATGTACAAACACATAAACATAAGTTTGTCTTGATTTTAGTCTATATTTATTATATTTACTATAATATGTATGTCTTGATTGAAGTCCATGCTTCAATATGTACCCAAACATATTAATATTTCTTGATTCTAGTCAATATGTCAATACGTACAAACACATATTCATAAATTTATCTAGACTGTAATCCATAATTCTTCCCTATGTATTATCACCATCCGGTGTTCATTTCTATTGATTGTAGTCCATGCTTCTATAATTACAAACCCATACTCTTATTAAAAACCCATAATCTTATTTAATGATTCCAGTACTCTTATTTAATGATTTCCAGACTCTTATTTAATGATCCCCATACTCTTATTTAATGATTCCTATACTCTTATTTAATGATTCCCATTTTCTTATTGAATGATTCCCATACTCTTTTTTAATGATTCTAGCCCATATTTCTTTATTTACTAACACTTAGACATATATACCCAAACGGTGTAGTGTTGCTTGGTTGTTTCGCTACTACTACAGTTATTTTTCCCGTTTTAACGAACACAAATGATCAATAAAGAGGTCACCTGGCCTTAAAATAATGTATCCAAGGACGTGTCTTAATACACAATGATAGTGGAAAGGTCGTGTACATTGTAATATTACAACTTTTCATCATACTATGTGTTATTGCACAAAATGTGGACAAAACTTGTGTTACACACAAAAATAAACAAATCTAGTTTATTTACGTAGTATATTTAGCGCGTTTAATCTAGTTCTATAATAGAGAAATTAGTTTCACTTAATACAGTTATGAAACTGTACTATAAGAACTATTATCTTTATCATAGCAGATTGTAGCTTAAAGCTGACTGAAAGTATAGCAAAATGTGCATTAAGGCGCATGGGTTAAAAAATAATCGTTAAATTTTTTAAGCAGTTTCCGTTTTCTACATTTGAATGCAATACGCTTGCGTTAAGTTTCGTTCATACAGAAAACGATAGCATTTTCTCATCTGTATCTTGACATTGAAAAAGTGTCACCTTCATTCAATAAATATTATTTCAAACATAAGGGTCATCCGGCACTAAATCGCTTACCTGGAATTCACACTGGACGGGTCATTTTTACCCACGGGATAAATTGACCAGACTTTGTGGAGCAGCCGTGGTTTAAGCTTTGTGGTTTTTGAGAAGAAGATTTTAGAAGCTTTTATTGACAAAATACATTTGCAGCTCCTGACACCTAAATATGCAACGGTCCACTGGGGCCCGTTTTACTAAACAACTTACGCAAAATATTTGCGTAAATCAAAATCGTTTAACTCTAATTTTCGATCATAAACGTGTGCAAACAGCAAATAGCCAGATCAGAGGACGCACTAAAAGCGCGTCCTCTGATCTGGCTATTTGCTGTTTGTAACAATTGATAATAAAAAATATAAATTGAAATTTAAAATTTTGACTTACGCAAACTTTGCGTAAGTTGTTTAGTAAAACGGGCCCCTGAACCATTTCAATGAAATTGGTAAAGGACTTACTTCTAGAAGTATCATCTAGTCAAATATCAAAACTCTAGCCATACTAGTTTCAGAGAAGATGCTTGAAGATTTCACTATATATAACTAATATTTGGATTCAAGATGTTTGCAAATGTAAGCCAAAGCTAAATTGACCCTCCCTATAATGACTCCCTCTGAAAAGCACACACACAATCTGTGTCTCCCATTTGGTGTCGTTGTTAGGAGTGACGATGTATTTCACGTTCTGCTGAAATCTAAATAAACTACAAATGTCTAGGTCGACACCGGTACTCTGACATTTAGAACAGGATAACTCTTTCACTGCAAAGTTTTATTGTCTGCTTGAACCGTTTTACCGCCAAAACACCATCTGCATCGGTATTGTGTATGATGTATCGGGGCCTAATCTTGGTACAGTGGAGAATCTGTTATTCTTTCCCGTTTAAACGCAAACGTACGCAAACGCAAAGCACTAAAACGTAGGAAAATACAACTTTTTGACAAGTCTGATATTTCTTGTTTATCTTGGTGGCAAACAGTTTGGAGGCTGATCAGACGCCGGGTTACCCGGCGTCTGATCTGGCTCCAAACTGTTTGCACTGCAAATAATAGTTTTAGCGTAAACGCGTTTATTGGGAAAGAATAACAGATTCTCCACTGTAATTCGGGGTGTAACAATACGGCAATACATTGGTATATTGCAATACGCCTCTTGGCAATACGTATAACAATACGGTCTTTCCGTATTGCAATATTAAAAATATTATTTGAGCATATATACGAGGAAGATGCCTTATTAACCCATTACCCCATAAATACGCCTTTTAACGCCTTTAATGTATTCCTGCACTGAAGAAAATAGTTCCACTTTTTACAGTCATGAATATACATCTTAAGAAATATTTTCTATATTCTAGCAGATGGTAGCTTAAAGCAGGCTGAAAGTAAAGCAGAATGTGCCTTAAGGCACATTCTGCTTTACTTTCAATCTGCTTTAAGTCGTCTCATATCTTCAATACTATGAATATGCTATGGGGTAATTGGTTAAATGTAAATGTAATATTGTAACAATTATAACATTCACAGCAAATTTTGACCTTCTCTTGTATCTAAAGCACTCCTTTTATTCTTTCAATACTATAAACAAGCTAATTTCTATCCAATTATGTACTTACAAGTTGCCCTAATATATTGCAATATATTGCAAAACCGTTCCTCTGTTTTGCAATATAGTGCAATAAGGTTTTCGCTGTATTGTTAAACCCCTATTGGTAATCTACACAGTCTGTGTTCCAGCATTCCAGAACCTTTGCTTCATATATAGTGCTAGTGCAAGGATCACCTACACGGTCTGTGTTCCAACATTCCAGAACCTTTGCTTCATATATAGTGCTAGTGCAAGGATCACCTACACGGTCTGTGTTCCAGCATTCCAGAACCTTTGCTTCATATACAGTGCTAGTGCAAGGATTATCTACACGGTCTGTGTTCCAGCATTCCAGAACCTTTGCTTCATATATAGTGCTAGTGCAAGGATCACCTACACGGTCTGTGTTCCAACATTCCAGAACCTTTGCTTCATATATAGTGCTAGTGCAAGGATCACCTACACGGTCTGTGTTCCAACATTCCAGAACCTTTGCTTCATATATAGTGCTAGTGCAAGGATTATCTACACGGTCTGTGTTCCAGCATTCCAGAACCTTTGCTTCATATATAGTGCTAGTGCAAGAATCACCTACACGGTCTGTGTTCCAGCATTCCAGAACCTTTGCTTCATATATAGTGCTAGTGCAAGGATCACCTACACGGTCTGTGTTCCAACATTCCAGAACCTTTGCTTCATATATAGTGCTAGTGCAAGGATCACCTACACGGTCTGTGTTCCAACATTCCAGAACCTTTGCTTCATATATAGTGCTAGTGCAAGGATTATCTACACGGTCTGTGTTCCAGTATTCCAGAACCTTTGCTTCATATATAGTGCTAGTGCAAGAATCACCTACACGGTCTGTGTTCCAGCATTCCAGAACCTTTGCTTCATATATAATGCTAGTGCAATGATCACCTAAACGGCCGGTGTTCCAGCATGCCAGAACCTTTGCTTCATATATAGTACTAGTGCAAGGATCACCTGGAGAAATTCTACGTACGTCAGAACAGAAGCGCCAACAAAAAACCCCATCATTAGTTTAGTTTAAACATATTTTTTTTTCAATTATATACATGAAATGGGGTTGGGCCACAAGTTCTACCAACTTAGAGACGGCCCTTCCCCTACAGTTTAACAAGTACAAATTCTTTTAGAGAGCGGGCATTAGTGAGCCAGAGAGAGAGAGAGAGAGAGAGAGAAAGAGAGGAAGTGAGAGAAAGAAAGAGATATAGTGAGAGAGAGAGAGAGAGTGAGAGAGAGAGAGAGAGCAGTCGAACAAAGGAGAGAGTATGAGTGTGAGTACAGGTGCCTCCATAACCATAATGTGGATAATTATAATTATGCAAGCACAAAATTACACAGTGTAATCCGCCATCAAATAATTGACTGTGAAAAACAGTTAAACCCGTATCAAGAAACTACCAGATTTAGAAAGTTGTTGATATTTGGTGACCAGTGGTCCCCCAATGCACGACAGATCCAATGTAGAAAGCCCCATGCAGGGGTTCTCCACATTATTATCATTCCTGCACCAAGGAAGCACTGGCCTAAAAACATATTGGTAGCCGCCAAATACAGGTTTAACTGCAAAACAGATCAATTTATACAAACAGCAAATAACAAGAATTGCATCCCCGGTGTATTCCCTTGCATACAGTGCAACCTCTCTATTACGACCACTAAAAGAGAACGATTTTTGATTGTATAAGAAATTGTGAAAGAGACAGACTAGAGCCCATAACAAGAGTTGTCAGAGAGACAACAAAGCTCGCCACCGGCACCTTTAGAAACTTAAAAGCACACTCAAGGTCACAGAGGTCAACCTTTTTGCCTGCATGGAAAGGTCTTGTCCATATACACTGGCAAATCAAATATGAAAATAACACCTCAAGGGACATAGGAATTATAAGCATTTTTGAAACCTAAACGCAGATTTCGAAACCTAAAACCTTTCGCGACCTTAGTTCAAGATCAAGGACACTGGGCTAATTTTTTTGCATGCATGGGAAGGTCCTGTCCATATACACATGCATGCCAAATATGAAAGAAAAAAACTCAGTGGATATATGAGTTAAAGAAATTTTGAGAAACCTAAACGCAGACTTTGAAATCTAAACGCGGGTCCTAAGTTCAAGGTCAAGGTCAGAGGGCTAAAAAAAATTTCATGCAAGGAAAGATCTTGTCCATATACACATGCAAACTTAATATGAAAGGAATATTTCAATGGACATAGGAGTAATAAAAATTTTGAGAAACCAAAACACAGATTTCGAAACTAAACATGGGCCCTAAGTTCAAAGTCAAGGTCACAGGGGTCTAAATTTTGCTGTGCCTCGAAAGGTCTTGTCCACATACACACATAAACCAACTTTGAAAGCAATACCTCAAGGGACATAGAAGTAAAAGGCATTTTTCAAAACCTAAACACAGGCCCTAAGTTCAAGTGCAAGGTCACAATGGTCCAAATTTATCTGTGCATGGAAAGGTCTTGTCCATATACACACACGTACCAACTATGAAATCAATACCTCAAAGGATATAGAAATTAAATGCATTTTTCGAAACCTAAACGCAGATTTCGAAACTTAAACACAGGCTCTTAGTTCAAGGTCAAGGTCACACAGGTCTAAATGTTTCTGTGCATCGAAATGTCATGTCCATATACACATACATACCAACTATGAAAGCAATAACTCAAAGGACAGAGAAGTTAAAGGCATTTTTCTACACCTTAACACACATTTCGAAACCTAAACACAGGCCCTAAGTTCAAGGTCAAGGTCACACGGGTCTAAATTTTTCTGAGCATGGAAAGGTCTTGTCCATATACACACACATACCAACTATGGAAGCAATACCTCAAGGGACATAGAAGTTAAAGCATTTTTCGAAACCTAAACGCAGATTTCGAAACCTAAACGCAGGCCCTAAGTTCAAGGTCAAGGTCACTGGGGTCTAAATTTTTCTGAGCTTGGAAAGGTCCTGTCTACATACACACACATACCGACTATGGAAGCAATACCTTAAGGGATATAGAAGTTAAAGGCATTTTTCAAAACCTAAACGCAGATTTCGAAACCTAAACACAGGCCATAAGTTCAAGGTCAAGGTCACAGGGGTCAAAATATTTCTGTGCATGTAAAGGTCTTGTCCATATACACATACATACCAACTATGAAAGCAATACCTCAAAGGACATAGAAGTAAAAGGCATTTTTCTAAACCTAAACACAGATTTCGAAACCTAAACACAGGCCCTAAGTTCAAGGTCAAGGTCACACGGGTCTAATTTTTTCTTTGCATGTAAAGGTCTTGCCCATATACACATACATACCAACTATGAAAGCAATACCTCAAGGGACATAGAAGTTAAAGACATTTTTCGAAACCTAAACGCAGATTTCGAAACCTAAACGCAGGCCCTAAGTTCAAGGTCAAGGTCACAAGGGTCCAAATTTATCTGTGCATGGAAAGGTCTTGTCCATATACAGACACATACCAACTATGAAATCAATACCTCAAAGGATATAGAAATTAAATGCATTTTTCGAAACCTAAACGCAGATTTCGAAACCTAAACACAGGCTCTTAGTTCAAGGTCAAGGTCACACAGGTCTAAATATTTCTGTGCATCGAAAGGTCATGTCCATATACACATACATACCAACTATGAAAGCAATAACTCAAAGGACAGAGAAGTTAAAGGCATTTTTCTACACCTTAACACACATTTCGAAACCTAAACACAGGCCCTAAGTTCAAGGTCAAGGTCACACGGGTCTAAATTTTTCTTTGCGTGTAAAAGTCTTGCCCATATACACATACATACCAACTATGAAAGTAATACCTCAAGGGACATAGAAGTTAAAGACATTTTTCGAAACCTAAACGCAGATTTGGAAACCTAAACGCAGGCCCTAAGTTCAAGGTCAAGGTCACAGGAGTCTAAATTTTTCTGAGCATGGAAAGGTCTTGTCCATATACACACACATACCAACTATGGAAGCAATACCACAAGGGACATAGAAGTTAAAGCATTTTTCGAAACCTAAACGCAGATTTCGAAACCTAAACGCAGGCCCTAAGTTCAAGGTCAATGTCACAGGGGTCTAAATTTTTCTGAGCTTGGAAAGGTCTTGCGGCACATTCTGCTTTACTTTCAAGCTGCTTTAAGTGGTCTCATATCTTCAATACTATGAATAGGCTATGGGGTTCCAGAACCTTTGCTTCATATATAGTGCAAAGATCACCTACACGGTCTGTGTTCCAGCATTCCAGAACCTTTGCTTCACATATAGTACTAGTGCAAGGATCACCTACACGGTCTGTGTTCCAGCATTCCAGAACCTTTGCTTCATATATAGTACTAGTGCACGGATCACCTGGAGCAATTCTACGTACGTCAGAACAGAAGCGCCAACAAAAAAACCCATCATTCCACCAATATCAGTCAGAAAACGAATTGTATTGTACAATGGCTCCTCTGATATCTCTTCAAAATTTAGATCTTCAAAAAATATGTTTACTTTGAGAAGGTTTTGCACCATGAGTTCCTTGGCTTCTTTGGGGAGTGTTTCATGTGAATCGAGTTCCTTACAAGGAGCGGAAAGACGAAAGCTAGAGCTATTTTTGCACAGGTTAGATATATACATACTTTTGAAATAGTTCCAGATTCGCCAAGATCCCTTATGAACATTTTCCCCTCATAGAAACGCATTTTAGCACATTTGATTTAATCATCCACAGAAGAAAGAAGTTTTGAAAATGAACCATACAAAAAAAAATCTAAATCCTAGCAGATGATAGCTTAAAGCAGGCTGAAAGAAAAGCAGAATGTGCCTTGCGGCACATTCTGCTTTACTTTCAAGCTGCTTTAAGTGGTCTCATATCTTCAATACTATGAATAGGCTATGGGGTTCCAGAACCTTTGCTTCATACATGTATATAGTGCAAAGATCACCTACACGGTCTGTGTTCCAGCATTCCAGAACCTTTGCTTCATATATAATGCTAGTGCAATGATCACCTAAACGGCCGGTGTTCCAGCATGCCAGAACCTTTGCTTCATATATAGTACTAGTGCAAGGATCACCTGGAGCAATTCTACGTACGTCAGAACAGAAGCGCCAACAAAAAACCCCATCATTCCACCAATATCTGACAGAAAACGAATTGTGTTGTACAATGGCTCCTCTGATATCTCTTCAAAATTTAGATCTTCAAAAAATATGTTTACTTTGAGAAGGTTTTGCACCATGAGTTCCTTGGCTTCTTTGGGGAGAGTTCGAAGTGAATCGAGTTCCTCACAAGGAACGGAAAGACGAAAACTAGAGCTATTTTTGCACAGGTTAGATACATACATACTTTCGAAATAGCTCCAGATTGGCCATTTTCTCGCTGCGATCTTGGTGACGTAACTGTCTTCAACGCATTTAGTAGGGCATTTGCATCTTTGCAACGCATCAAATAGTACCTCTCTGTTTCGGTCAACACACTGGGTTTGGTTTTTTGTGCATGTACGGTGCGGAATGAAATCAGCAGGCGTCTCGAGCGTAGCACACCCACAGTTTTCCGAAACCAAATCACTCTCACAAAGCGTATGACAGAGAGGAACTGAGTATTTATAGCTCTTTTCGCCAATTGTATACTCCAATGAATCTTCGCAAGACCCGTACATGCCTCCTAATCGTTTGTTCCGGATAAGTTTCAAACCTACATTAGTTTCAAAGCCTGGATTTAAAACGAGGCCATTTCTCTCCGGTAATGGAAAAGTCCCTTTCTCATGGATTACTACAATTGCACTAAAGGCAGATGTAATCAGCTCTAAGTAACTGAATAATTCTAAGTAAAGGACAAGACTTAGGCCCGTCTTCTGACCGCTAGTAAATGCATCAGGTAGGTCATCTATAGTAAAACAGTTCCCGTACACGTTGTTTAACGACGCTGTAAACCGCAAACTGGGTTGAAACTGGACACCTGTTAATACAAACATGAAAACAGTAAAGCTCACTTATACGGTGCTCCCTCTCTGCATCAGTCCTCCCAACAACGATTCCCTCCTAAAAACGATGTTTCCCGCTGTTCCGCATACAAGACCTGTATGTCTACATGTAACATTGTCCTTGCTGCAATGTCGTCGGCTGTGTTTGTCAAAGTTACATATTAGACATTTTGACAGAAGAAAAGTAATGACGAGTGACAAACAGTTTGAACTTAGATCAGACCCCGCGTGACGCGGCGTGTGATCTCAATTCAACATTTTTTTTTCAAACGTACTCAAACGGTTTTATCTTCCCTCCGATGCAGATGATATTTTGGCGTTAGGAGGATTAACCCTTTCCCCGATAGAAGCGACTTTTAGCGTAGTTGATTTATTCCTCCGCTGAAGAAAATAGTTCCAGTTTATACCTCCAAGAACAATTACCATAACAAATAGTTTTATATAGCCTAGCAGATGGTAGTTTAAAGAAGGCTGAAAGTAAAGCAGAATGTGCCTTAAGGCACATTCTGCTTTACTTTCAACCTGCTTTAAGCGATCAACTGTAGTTAATGTTATGAACGGGTTATTGAGTAAAGGGTTAAAGCAGCTGATAAATACTTGGCAATGAAAGATCTATAAATAGGGCTCAAACTGTTTGTCACTCGTACTTATATTTTAACAGGCAAAATGTTCGATTCGTCACTTTGAGAAAAAAGCAAACGATACTGAATTAGTGAAAAGGTTAGACATAAATGTCTTATTTGGGGAACAGCGGCAAGCATTGTTCTATTGGGACAATCGTAGTTCGGAGGGACATTATATGGAGGGAACACTGTACGTATTTAATTGCATAGAGTAGGATTGATTAGAATTAATTATTGATTGCTACTGACCGTACCAAGGCGGGCTCCTATATTCACTTTGCTTTATGTTTGTCTTGCGTGTTGTTTTCTATTTAATGTGTAGATGTAGGAATGGTATTGCGCGCGTGTGTGTGTGTGTGTGTGTGTGTTTGTTATGGTATGACTGTGTGTGTGTTCTGCTTGAGAGGTGGGTGTATTGTTTGTGTTGCGTTTCCTGCTTGAGTCTTTCGTATTTATTTGACAAATTATAGTATGTTCATGTTTTTAAAGATAGGTGACACCTGAAAGCAGGTTGAAGTTAAGCAGACTGCGTTCTAAGGCAATTCTACTTCACTTTCAGCTTTCTTTCAACTACCATCTTCTAGTATATAGAAACAAAATCGTATGTACAAATTTATGACTGTATGGTATGGGATAATTAATTTATGTGGGCCCAAGAGGCCTGCTGCATTGTCGCACTTCTGGGACCCGTTTCATAAAACTTCGTACGACAAAAACGGTCGTAAGTCAAAATTTTAAAATACATATAATTTCTGATTTCTCTATCTAATCCTGTCTTGTGGCATCTCTTTGGAATCGTCTTTCCAAGATGACTCCAAAGAGATGCCACAAGACAGGATTATGTAGAGAAATAAATAATAATTGAGACTTTTATATTTTGACTTACGACAACATTTGTCGTACGAAGTTTTATGAAAAGGGCCCAAGGGGCTTAATTGTCGTATGGGATGTTACGCAGTAAAATTATCCCCTCTGCCAAGAACTAAAAGGAAAGCATGTCGGTGGTTTAGATCCCATGCGCTGTTTAACGATTGATTAGCCGAAATCATCTCCCTAAATCATTCCAATGCAAATATGCAGGGCTGCCACAAGTTGACATAAAAATCCTAAGATTTCCAAATTTGCATTTTTCAAGTGCGATTTTACGAATCGTACCTTTACCCCATAGCCTGTTTCTAGTATTTGTTGACATGCGACTACTTAAAGCAGACTGTAAGTAAAGCAGAATGCGCCTACAGGCGCATTCTGCTTCACTTTCAGCCTGCTTTAAAATACTACAAACTGGAAAAAAAATCCGAAGATTTAGGAAAAATCCGGAGAAATGGTAGCCCTGAATATGGCGATTGTGCATGCTAATGCTTGTCCTGTTGTTTTTCGTGTTGTTTTTTTCGAGCTTTATTTGTTTTTGTTTTAGTTTTAGTGTTTGCGTGAATGTTGTCGTTTCCCGGCGCTATATGACTATTTTATGTGTCGCCGTGTCATAAATCCAAACTCACTCACTCACCCACTCAATCACCCAATCAACCAATCAATCAATCAATCAATCAACAATTCAATCAATCAATCAATCATTCAATCTTCCGTGGTGGTATAAATTAAAGGCGTATAAATGTGGGTTTTTAAAAAAAAATAAAAAATAAGGCAGAATACCGCCTTCAATGGAAAATTAGGCTTACCGTTATATTCCGAATGAATAATAAAATCATCGAGCAGATGGCCAAGTCTTTTTCTCGTTTTTGTTGGCTTGTCTCTTAACATTGATAGTACGGTATATTTCCATAATTCGTATTCATCACCATCATTAAAATCAATATTCGGGTTATAGTCATAGGTGTCGTCATTGTCAGAAGATCCAGAAACTTTGGATTCACTGAACAACATATTAGTGAGGTCGGTGATATCGGTGCCCCCTTCCTGTAAAGTTTCGAATTTCATCGGATTCATATTGCAAACCGTGACAGCCGGAAACTGAAGTGCCTCGAATTTGAGGGATAGAGAGGTTTTCACTGGGTACGAAAGATACTCCTCCACCAGCAAACGGAATTGAAGGCAGAATACCAGAGCAGCACCTACAAGATAAAACCATTTAAAAAAAAATTCTAACCCTTCATGATCACATTTATCATGAGGTCTTCACCCATTTACCGCCATATTGTCGTCTGCTTCAATATTGTTGAATACACTATGGTTTCAAAGTTAGGTTTAAGGCAGTAACACTGACTTAAATTCAAAACAAGTGGCGTAGAGTTTTGATGCTGATCAAACGCCGCGTAAAGCGGTGTCTGATCAGCATCAACTCTGTTTGCAAATGCGCTTTATGACGTCATTGAGAGTGTAAAGGTAAATGTAATGACGTCACATCATGAAACACCTGGCAAACTATTTAGTAAAAACGTAAATTGTAAGAAAAGACATAACATATTTGGTTGCTTAACGATGTTCTTATTTTATATAATTAACCATATTGCCATTTGTTATTTTAACCCATTTGTGCCCACGATCCCATATATGGGACATAGGCAAACAATGTAGACTCTGATCAGACGCCGCATTATGCGGCGTCTGATCAGAGTCTACACTGTTTGGTAATAAGGATTTCAATGTAAAACAAATGAAAATGAATCCACTGGGTATAAATGGGTTAAATGCACGTTGTGGTAACCACGCATAGTTGATGATATTCAATAATATGTATACAAAGAGGATCTTACATGAGTGCTCATTATTTATCATTTTTAATAAACGAGTTGACTAAAATAATATGACGCGAGCCTTGGCGAGCGTCATATTTATTTTAGTCAACGAGTTTATTAAAATGATAAATAATGAGCACGAATGTGAGATTCTGTTTATCACAGAACAAGTTTAAGCACCTATTTAATTGATTTAAACCGTAGTTTGTAGACCCTCGGCTATATAGATTTTCCGCCAAAACGTTACGTTGTTTACGTTAACGACGTCGCAAATGACGTTATTTGGCGTCCCGCTACATGCAGCGCTTGTGAACGAACAGTTTGGGCCGGAGCCCAAAAAACGATATTCCACTAGTGGATTACGATATTTACATAATGGTTTTATGTCACTCCCAGACTGCAAGTTATGTGATAATTACTGTTTTATACAATTATGATCACATTGAGGTGACATATAGACCCATTGGATCGGTGCTTATTATATTGTGTAATGGTTATTTTTGGACATTTTACTTATTGAGTGGAATGCATATATACTTATTCTTATGTCAGTAGCATCATAAATAGTTTGTGATAAGAAATCTACATATGTCTTTCAAGTATGATTTATTTATCTAATACAATATGTGATATTTTCAGAAACTATGTGATATTGAAAACGTGCTAAATATTTTCATATCATTAGATTTTTTTTTGTACATGTAATCAATGCATGACTTTCATGGATCTGCCACTAGTATCGGGGACCACAACGGAAATAAGGGGAAAATACATTTTCCCTTTTTTGTGCAATGCTTGGTTATTGGTGAGCAATTCATGTGCATTTTCATCTGTATGCATTTTTTATGGATTACATAATATGTGTATGCATTTGTATTGCTATGTTGTGCCACTATTTGCAAAAATAAAATCAATCAATCAATCAATTAACCATATTTTTATACATTGTACAATGCACATGTCAAAGAAATGAAATGTAAATTTACCCTCTTTTAGTATTTTTGATATTGTCATGTTTTAAAAACTAAAACTATAATTGAAATAATTACAGTTTAACCTGGCTTATCGGACACCTGGTTAATCAAGAAACCTGCTTTATCCGACAATGAATTTCGGAGCCTAATACCGAATGGCATTTTCGCACATAACTAGATCTACGCCTGTTTTCTATTGCGAACAACGATGACGAATATCCTTATCTCCAACATGTACAGTGGAGAATCTGTTATTCTTTCCCAATAAACGCGTTTACGCTAAAACTATTATTTGCAGTGCAAACAGATTGGAGCCAGATCAGACGCCGGGTAACCCGGCGTCTGATCAGGCTCCAAACTGTTTGCCACCAAGATAAACAAGAATTATCAGAATTGTCCAAAAGTTGTTCTTTTCTACGTTTTAGTGCTTTGCGTTTGCGTACGTTTGCGTTTAAACGGGAAAGAATAACAGATTCTCCACTGTATAAGATCACTTTGATGACGTCACTATAACGTCACTATTTATAACGGCGTTTTGACGTCACCGGGGTTAAAAATAATGCATATTGCTTTAAGAATAGCTTAAATCTTTGGTAATGTGAGAAAAAGAATCTGTCACTCGCCGATGTTTAAGACAAGTTGATCTCAAACTCGTCTAGAATAGAAAGGTTATTAAGCTCGCCAAGGCTCGCTTAATAACATTTCAAATCTAGACTTGTTTGAAATCAGCTTGTTTTAAACATCGACTTATGACAGATCCTATATATATACTCAAACGCAATGAAAACGCACCATTTCTAAAATATGAATATTTTTTCCAACTAGGTTTAGTTTCTGATTTTCGTTATATAACCAAGCTTATGTCTTGCATAGGTACATACTGCAAATGTTTTTTTGTTTGTTATGTAACAACACAATGACGTCAACGTGTCGTCCGTGCAAATGCCCATATTTGTATTATCAGTGTAGAATTCATGTGTATTGATTCATTTTAGTCCTAAAATAAACTTCTGTCTATACATGGATAAAAAGCCGTGAAAATTAGATACCAACGTCAAAGTTATGGGACATTTAAATGACGCCCAACGTCAACGTCACCCTAACGTCATGATTTAACAGCAAGGTAACGCAACATCGCATTCAGCTAGAGTGACTTCACCGAAAGTTATTGGCTATAAACGACGTTTGTAGCCAATAACAACATCAATATTCTTCATTGGCTGGCATTTTCGCCTGATCTGAACCAATTGAGTACATTTGGGACCAGTTTGGACGTCGTTTATACAACGGCGTTCTGCAAATTCAGAGCCGTCATGATGTGATTGACGCACCAGTACATGAGTGGAATGGTATTCCTCAATATCGAATACAGCGTGTGGTCCACCGTAAACGCTCCGGTATTGCCAGGCTGTGGTTAATGAAGTGGGTAGTCTTACCAGAGTCTGAAATTTGTGACTTTTGAAATTCGACCTGTCTTGTTTAAGACATTACTTTGTAGAACTTGCCATGAATTTTACAGGTACTGTTGTGACAATGTGTGTTAAAATGCTTCACCATTGTCTTATTAAAAAGAAATTTCAAAAGTCAATTCACAGAAACAAATTAACTAAACTTTTACGGCTGGTGCGTTTTCATTGCCTTTGAGTATATGTCTAACTTCGTTTATGTCGAGCTAATCCGTATTTCTATTGATAAAATATATCTAAAGCTCGCTTAAGTGGAACAAACCCGTAATTCAAAGTTAAAATGTTGCAAAGCCACGTTTTGACTTTAAAACACGGATATGTTCCACTAAAGCATGTATGAAATATCAAAGTTGGTTTTTTCAAACCCGTAATTCAAAGTTAAAATGTTGCAAAGCCACGTTTTGACATTAAAACACGGATATGTTCCACTAAAGCATGTATGAAATATCAAAGTTGGTTTTTTCAAACCCGTAATTCAAAGTTAAAATGTTGCAAAGCCACGTTTTGACTTTAAAACACGGATATGTTCCACTAAAGCATGTATGAAATATCAAAGTTGGATTTTATATCTAAAACCTTCTTTAACCGGAACATTGCTTTATCCGACATCATCAGTTGGTACAGTGGAGAATCTGTTATTCTTACGTCATTAGTGACGTCATACAGTGGAGAATCTGTTATTCTTTCCCGTTTAAACGCAAACGTACGCAAACGCAAAGCACTAAAACGTAGAAAAGAACAACTTTTGGACAATTCGGATAATTCATATTTATCTTGGTGGCAAACAGTTTGGAGCCTGATCAGACGCCGGGTTACCCGGCGTCTGATCTGGCTCCAAACTGTTTGCACTGCAAATAATAGTATAAGCGTAAACGCGTTTATTGGGAAAGAATAACAGATTCTCCACTGTACCTAAGGGTGTCGGGTAAGGCATGTTATACTGTATTTTAACCCCTTCACTGCCGTGACGTCATCAAATTTAAACAATTGTCGTCTGATTTTATTTCTTAAATTTTATTTTTTTCTATTTTGACTGAAGAAATATTGAAATGAGTGTCAAACAGTTTGAATCCTGATCAGACGCCGCGTGTTTGCAAAAATATTTTGAGCTCGGAGTTAGGCAGTGAAGGGGTTAAAAAATAAGAATATCAGATATGGTTGAAGAATTCGAACGTACCAGTTAGTAGGATCCCCCATAAGATCTTCACGGCAATGTGTTTTGATGCAGCTATTTTAGGTACTCCATGCAATGAACTATTTTCGCCGATATTTCTCAATCTTTGACCTAGTGTATCCTTCTGCTTCACGTCCATTGTCCTTTCGCTTCAAATGCCCCCGAGTAAATGATTATGATCCTTATATTTAGAAATATAGGTCAGTTTCTTCTCACTTGGGAGGGCGGAGTTAACCTTTGGCAAAAAAAAATAAAATAGGAGAAGAACCATATAAGCTTTTGCTTTCGTTCTCATCCTAATGTATATCCATGTTTTGTTCATAAAAGTTGTATATATTATGATATAAAATATGTTTAAACTAAATATTAACTAATTTGCTTTTGATTTAAGGGGTGATAGGTATATTTCCGTATGGAATCGTTATTTTCCGATACGTTTCTTGGAGAAACAATTGGGCGTGTTAGCCATCAACGGAAAAAGGTATGTACAATGCTCCCTTTCTACAACAACACCCAATTGGGGACAAAAGATTGCGTCTGTTGTTTGGAGATAGTTGTTATATGGAGGGATTTGTATATCACTCGTCATTATTTTACTTCTGTCAAAATGTCCACTTATATGTAACTCACAGTAGCATTGAGACAAAGCGGCAGACGACAACGATAAATTCCGATAATAAACGAATGTGCTGCCGCCCCCAAGGTTGAAATGCAAAGGTCCGCATCGAAACTCCGCCCTACCAGGTCAAACAAATAGGTCTATCAATTGTTTGTGCTCCTAATATTTAGAAATTAACCCCTTCACTGCCTTACCCCGAGTACACTAGTAATTTGAAAAACAGTTTGGATCCTGATCAGACGCTGCGTTACGCGGTGTCTGATCAGGATACAAACTGTATTACACTCATTTCAATATTTCATAAGTCAAAATAACTAAATATTTTATTTTAGAATAAAAGCAGACGACAATTTTAAAATTGATGACGTCATGGCAGTGAAGGGGTTACGACTTTGATGAGGCGTTGATTATTTTCTTTGTATATTTCGCCAAACGTTTTTCTTTTAACTCTTCATAAATATGTATTACTTTAACTCTTAGCATGCTAGGGACAACACAATGGTTACCTTTGCAAATAGTTTGATACAGTGGAGAATCTGATATTCTTTCCCAATAAACGCGTTTACGCTAAAACTTTTATTTGCAGTGCAAACAGTTTGGAGCCAGATCAGACGCCGGGTAACCCGGCGTCTGATCAGGCTCCAAACTGTTTGCCACCAAGATGAACAAGAATTATCAGAATTTTCCAAAAGTTGTTCTTTTCTACGTTTTAGTGCTTTGCGTTTGCCTACGTTTGCGTTTAAACGGGAAAGAATAACAGATTCTCCACTGACTGACGTCACTAATAACAGATTCTCCACTGTAATGATGAGACGGCGCGTGACGATACGTTTCAAACTCTTTAACATTCTTACACTGTTTTGAAAAGAAATTTTGACAATTCATTTTTTTAGAACAGTAGCAAACGACAGTCAACTCCTTCAGTGTGACTTTAACGTCATCAAAGCCACCATCATGGAGAAAGGACTTTCTCCATGACACCATGTACCATGTACCGACTCAACTTTTGAAAGAGCTGTAAGTATTTTATTCGTCAGGCAAATGTGACGAGACCCGGTCAATTCGAACGAGAAAGTAGTGACCCGTTGAATAAAGAACATCCTAAATAGGTATTGTTATGTTTTATTAACCTGTCAAAATTTAAATAATTACACGCTGGTTGAACACGCTATATTTAGCTTCGGTCTATATCGATTATTTCCGCTAGTTTTACGGGTAGGTCAGGGTTGAAACATATTTAGAATAAGATTTTATACCTATATGTCTTCGTGGTCGAGACAGTACAGTAGTGTTTTACTTAGTACATGTATGGCCATGAGTTCGATACCCAGTGGATGATTTTTTTTATTATTATCTTTATTCTTAGGTGCATTCGAGTCTGCAAGAAGAAGAAGAAGAATAGATTGAAATCCCTTTGGATCTGATTTATGTATCATTCACGAAGAGTGTACCTATACACCTGCCTCATACAAACGGTGGATACCACGATCAGAAGGCTCCTGAATGAGCCCTTTGATCAGGGATACACCGTTTGCCATTTAGTTGTCATACATTGACTAGAATTAATTGCAATCCATTAAAGGTTCCAGTGATAAATGAGTTTGAGAGACCACATCGGGTCACATTTTACATACATTTAAAACTTTTTATAGTTTACAAAGTGTTACGTTTTGTATTATATATCACTTTGTTGAACAATTCAAGTACACTAACTGTTTGAAAAAAAAATGTAATAAAAGAAGAAACAAAACTTAACGGGGATCGAACCCACAACCTTTCATCCTTTTACAAGTACCCGTACTCGCTATCAACTACTCTAACTCGATTATTGATTTAAATTCGACACAGAATGTACAATATCCTTCAGTTCCTATCCGTAAATCAAAACGGAAAGTAACTTATACCGAAGCTAAATTTATCCTTTAAGTGACGTATGAATATTCAATTTTTGACAGGTCAATAAAACAAATGAATGCTGTTCTCTTCCGTTCGAAGTTGTTCGAACTGATGTTTCTATTATAAAATATGTACCTGACCTAATGTTTTGAATGTGTGTTAGGATAGTTCTCATGTATTTGTAGAATTGTACAAACTGAGAAAATAAAGAGTATTTGAATTTGAATTGAATTAAAACCAAACAATACACTAACCTCCTCTACCGTTATGGGCCGATTTGTTTTTACCTGACAGGGCGGAGCTTCGACGAGGACCATGGCATTTTTTCTGTGGGGGCGTTTATTACTGGAATTAATAGTTGTCGTCTACCGTTTTTTTTCTCAACATTACATATTATTGGACATTTTTGCTGACGGAAAATAATAACGAATGACAAACAGCTATCTGCAATTTTTGTCTCCCATTTGGTGTTGTTGTGGAGAGGGGGTACTGTACACAGTTTTTCACGTGGATATGGCTGCATGCTATTTTGTGTTTTTCCATGTTGAAAGTATCGGAACATTACAATTCAATACGGAACTATACCTTTCATCCCAATCAAATGCAGATTAGTTTATCCTTGCCAAAGGTTAGCTCCGCCCTGTCAGGTGAAAACAATCTGGCCTATAGTTACATGTATGTTATTTATAAAGACTTGTAAACAACTACATGTATGTCAATTTAGACTTCTCAACGAACAATGATCCTTCGTAAATAATTCCGTATGTTTACACGCTATGGACACACGCTATTAAGCACGAGTTCTTACCGTCGAAATTGGCCATAACTGGTTCAAGGTATTTTCTAAAGTGGTTTTACTGATTGTGTTTTCGTTCTAAAGCAGCTCATTCTTAGAGAGGCTTAAAACTTAATTAAAAAGCCATTCTCTTTTTCAGTTTTACGTCATATCCTCTTCATTTGGCAATGTTTTACACTCGGGAAAACAAACCCGATAGTCCAGCAAAAGGAAATGTTGTCTATAGTTTTTTGTTTATGGATTTTAACAAAGTAAATCATAACTAACAATTTGAGACCGGGTAACTTTCTGTTACCATTGGGCAATTCGAGCGATTTCCTGTTTACCCCATCCACTTACTTTAACATTGCTGAAAAATTGAAAATAAGTTTTCCACGTGTTAGAGACTTAAAGAGGTACTTTTTTTTAGCAATTATCAATATTGTTAACCTTGATACAAATTTTGAAAATGTTTTAGGATAGTTTCAGAATCATTGAAATCCCAAATGGCCGCCAAAAAGGCAATTTTCAGTAACATTTAACCCTCTCATGCAATAAAACTACTTATATTGACTACAATTGATACTTATATGGAACGATTTTAGTTGATTCGTATTGAACATTAACTTTGAAATCATATCAGATTTTCTTTTGATTTGTTTCCTGTCATCCAGTGCTGAAATAATTCAAAATGGCCGCCGTATATACCTACCTTTTAAATTTCTACTCACATAAATTGTCTTGATAAGGACTTTCATTTCATATGTTAAAGATTCAAAATGTTATTTTGTAAGCAATTACCAATGAAGTTTCCCAATTAAACATAATTTGAAAATATGAAAGGATAGTTTCAGACTCATTGAAATTCAAAATGGCTGCCAAATGGCTATTTGTAGCAATAATTAAATTTTCGAGCAACTCAAGTACTTTTATTGACGGTATTTGATACTAATATCAACAGTTTTTGTAGATTCTTATTGAATATTAAACTGAGAAATCCGGTTAGCTTTCATTTTGATTGATTCCTGCCATCCAGTGCTGATATAGTCTAAAATGACTGTCGTTGATACCCTTTTTTTTCATTTTTTTTTTTTACTAATTTCTACTATACATTATAAATTTTCTTGATTTTCCAGGTTATGTAAATGTTTTTGTGTGTCTTTACATGCAATTGTGCCAAACATACGGTAGTTCATCCTGGTTAATCTTGAAGTTAGTAATGCCATTACCGGGATAATTAATGACATGCATTGACCACTATCCAATTCAAGTATTTATTTGATCAAGTTTGATTTTAATTGATACAGATAACACTGTGCCAATAACGGAAGGGATTATTTCTTTACAAAGTTAGAATATATTTATTATTTCTTAGTATCAAAATAAATTTATTTTATGTATTTTGTAGCAGCTCACATGATTACCTGTGGAATCATTATATGATGCAAGAAGAATAATGGACACCTATTTGGAGACACGGTTTCTCTCTTGTCTGATAAAATCACTTTTTTAATTTGTGTCCAGGTCTTTTCATCAAAGATTTGACTTCTTTTAAGCACTGGGGATTGTCAATGAGCCAAACACACTTCCTCGACTTATATGTGCCCACTTTACAGTCTAACTACATTTAACTTGTAAAAATGAAAACACAGCTTCGTTAAGATCAAAGTTTCTCCACAGTGAACCCGTTAAATTAGTTAAAGGGTATTTAGCTTCGGGCGCTTGTTGTGACATTAAGTGGTTAAGTCCCATTTTTGTTTCCGCAGAATTAATAATGAAATAACCCATGCTTTGAAACATTTATTTAACACCCTGCTTGATATACCATGCTATGGCCAGGTGACACGTATATTCTCCTTTGATATGCATAATAACTGAAAAAACAAAAAAGATTCCACTAACACGCGAAAACTAGTGACAAATATGATGTTATATATAAATGTACAATACATATCCGGGTACAGAAATAGGCTTTTATATAGTGCTACACATTATGTAAATTTATTTTGATACTATGTCAGAATAAATATGTTCATTTTTTGTAAAGAAATATCCACTTTATTGGCACATGTATCCTTATAGCCTTCCATATCTGACAAAATCAACCTAGACCAAATAAACACTTGGGAGTCTATGGAAGTCAATACAGGCCTCTTATTATCATGTTAAAACATTACTTACTTCAGGATTTATCGGCATGAATTATGTTTGGCATAATGACATGGAAATACACGAAAATGATTTGCATAAACTTTCAAATCAAGAAAAATCATATAAGTAAAAGTTAGTAAGAAAAGTATCAACGGCAGCCATATTGGATTATAATAATGTAAATATATGAAAGAAACTGATTGTTTTCGGCGTTTAAGCGCATAAACGACAGAAAACTAAACAGTTCATTTCTTAGATATACATGTAAGTCTAAAGGTCTACCTCTGCTCTGCTTACGCCCTTTACCTACATACAGAAGTCGTTATTTATTCATTAAACACACACAATTTGTTTTTTCTAACATTTAACCCTCATCATGCTGAATTGACGTCAAATTCAAAAATATTGTTTGTTTCGAAAAATCAAAAGGAGCTTTTAAGCTTTTCAAAGTGACGTAAGGCTTACTATGAGTAGCAAACAGTTTGGATCCAGATTAGACGCCGCATTACGCGGCGTCTGATCTGGATCCAAACTGTTTGCAAATGGAAGCCAAGCCACGTTTAGTATGATAAGGGTAAATTACCAAACTGTAACAGTTGATTCCATTAAGATAGGGATCAAGTCTGTCACTATTTGTTGTAGCGTATAAAAAAAAATTAGACCGATTTTATTGACCTATCAGGGCGGAGTTTCGATGCAGACCATTACATTTCAACTGTGGGGGGCGACAGCACGCTCTTTTATTATCGGAATTTACCGTTGACGTCTGCCGTTTTTTCTCAACATTATACATGTATAAATATTAGATGGCAGTTTGCGTGACATTCAAATTGTCAACCCGAGAAACAGAATGTCACCCGAGGCGTAGCCGAGGTTGACATTATTGTTTTCGAGGGTTAACAATTTGAATGTCACGCAAACTGACATCAAATATTTATACATGTATATATATTACACCGAACTTATCAACCCTGGGTTTGGAATCGTCGCATTCGTATTTTATAAAATGTGTTGTGAATACCAATTTAGCGCGGACATGTACTTAACGCGGGAAATGACGTCGCCTGGTACGCCGTCACATTGTTTATAATGATATTACAAGAAAGGACGAAGAACGTTATGACAAGAAGATTGAAGACACAACTTCATTGTTTAGTTGGCAAATATCCTCTGCCGAAATGATGGCAAATCGTTTATCAAGTTAGATTCTTGTAAGAAATTCGACAAAGGGAAGCAACTTGTACAGAAAATGCCAAAAGTTGATTAGGAGTTACCACTCTTTAAAACGTTCTTTTCTGTTACCATAGCGAAAATCATATCATAGATTTGACAGTACGTTAAAGAGTGGAGAAAAAAATTCTATCACTTAGAGTGACGTCACAAAAAGAATATCCGGAAATTAACGGCCTCAAGTCGTTACGGAACCCATTCAGTCAGCAAAATTATTTTCTCGTTGTTACTTTACGGTAAAAGAACGGTTAGAAAATTAAAGCAAGGTGTAAGCAGAAATGTTCGGAATGAGTTTTCTGTGTCACCTTCACTTTCCTTTAAATAGATATAGTCATCGGTCTTAGACACCAAATAGTAAAAAAATAATTAGTTGTATAAATAGGGAGGTTTTACTGTATGCACACTCAAACCTGTTTTAAGCTACCACTAAAAATCGGTATACATTTACTTGTAGTATTCAATGCATGTTGCGGCTTAATGCAGGACAAAAATAATGCAGAAGGTTAATATAGGAGCCTTCTGCATTTCTTTAGTTCTGCATTTGTAGAGGCAACCTCTCTTTCAAGATTACACTGCATCTTCGGTAAGTGGTCGCTTAACACAGTCTCTTTGTATTCAGGAATGGAAATTTGCCGAGCCATACGTCTCCATTACTTTTCCAACACAAATATGTACATATTAAACACGTGTGTATGGAAAAGTAATGGAGACCTATTGTTCCAAACTCTCCATTCCTAAAAATAATGGACAATTTTTTAATGGGATTATAGAGCAGGTGTATTTTAAAAAATAGAGTGGTGTTGACCTGCTACTGAAAAAGTAAATAGCCAGGCCCTTAGCGCTGTTAAGCGCTTTGATTAGTAACTACATGTGCATATATATAATTTGGGACTATTTTCTTTAGTGCATAGTCCTTACAATACGCATTGGTTAACCCTTAGCCCGCCAAATAAATTGTCGTCTGCTATATTTCTGGTCTGCTTCAAGTTTCAAAGTGCTTCAAAGTTGCTCAAAATTGCTGAAAATGCTGTCCAAGTGTCAAACAGCTTGGATTCGGATGAGACGCCGAGTTGTCTCATCCTGATCCAAGCTGTTTGCATATGGAGCTATAGTCGTGAGTGGCAGGCTAAGGGTTAATAACTGTTCTCTTATAAGCGGTCAGGTTATTCAAAACACAATGTGCATTGTACAGCGCCACTGTGTGTTAAAAAGATAGATTGCTTTAGACAGTTAAGACATAATGTTGAAACCTAAGAAACCTTTGTGTAGATACATCGCTCCCTCTCTACAACGACACCCAACGGGAGGCAAAAATATGTGCGTTGTTCAGAGGGATTCGTTACAGGAGGAAATTGAATTACATTTGTAAACAGCTTGAATCAAGATCAGACGCCACGTCACGCTGTTTGTCACTCGTCATTATGTGTTGTTTTCTATCATAATGGCCAGTATGTAACTTTGAGGAAAGCAGCAGACGACAATTTTATCCAGACGACAAAGCAGCCGTGAATAGGTTGGACATAATGGTCCTGTTTAGGGAACTGCGACAAGGGTTGTTGTAAGGAGGGAGTCGTTGTTGGGAGGGTCGTTGTAGGGTGGGAGCACTATAGATCTGTTTCAAGTAACGATTGAAATCTAAATAATTCAATGTTCTTACCGTAAACATAGAAAAAATCCTTTAAAATCAAAGCAGTGTTTTCAAACACAGAGAGAAAGTTTGCTGCGCAAAAGCGTGAATTTGTAATGCAAATCAAATTATGTATTTGGGACTACTTTTTATGCCATATATAGAGACCGAATGGTTGTTACATCGAACAATTACATCTATCTAACATGTATAGCCGATATATTATGATATATTCTTGAACATGAAAACAAATTTGGTCAAGATAAACTTTTAGTTGACAATGAAAAATATAAATATAAGCAATAAATGACGCTTTTCTGCATTTAATCGAAGTATGAATCCCTTAGCTTCACATTGTAAGTCGTTTATGAAACTCCCAGCGAAACAAATGATTCATACTTCGATAAACGACAGAAAGATGTCGTGTATTCCTTAAATAAACGCATGTGCGCGTAAACTATTATTTCTCTCGCAAACAGTTTTGAGAAAGATGAGACGCTGGATAACTGCCACTCAGAAATAAATGAATATCAAGAATTATCAAAAATGTGTCCTTTCCCATATTTTAATGCAATGGGATTGCTTTGAATTTGCGTTTTTAAAAACGGGAAAGAATAACGTCTTATCAGCTGTACAAGTTCAAACAAACCCAACTTTCAGCCCATTTTGACGGCTTAATCAAGTAGGTTGTCCCCCTTGCAAAAAGCCGATACAATCGATATGGATAAATTTCTGGCCTGACTGCCCTATATAGAATATATAGGGGAATAATTTTCAAAGTCATATTTTAAGGTGTTGCATATATTTGTCAATATTTTAGCAGTTATAGCAATATACTTTATTTTCTTCTTTTTCACATGATGTAAATTTTAATTTTCTATTTTAACGACTTTTTGCTTCCATTTTGATTTGAAAATGGTTGGTGTCGGACACATTAAACATATAGTAAAAAAAATGAAAGTGTGTAGTTTGCTGATTTTGAACGCAAATAAAGTATCCTTTTTAATATCTGCGAATTTTTTAGCAGTTATGAGGTGAAAGAATGTTTTCAAAACATTTATAAAATCTCCTTTGCTTTGAATTTGAATAAAGTCTTTGTGCTTCCAATTTAATTTGAATATTGACAAATGTCGTGATGCTGAAATCGGACTTTTTCCCCAACCCATAATCGGATATTTCCGTAATTCACCGTAATCGTTCAAGGGCAGTGATCTCACTCATCTGATTCCCGCTGTGTGTTGATTGGGGCTGATGTCCATGTGTGATAAATAAATGCCATATATATATATAGGGGGTAAAGGGCCCTAGAAACATATGTCTATTACACATGCTTTCAGAGTACCGGATATTTTGATTTAATAAATTGGTAAACAGTTTGCAACTTGACGTATGGACAAACTACTTAGTCTGATCAATTGATTGTGTTACGTTTTCGTGAAAGGTGGTGGTGGTGGTTGGGGGGGGGGGGGGGGGGGGGGCGGTTATAACACGCAACGCGCACCTGGATGTTATAGGCGAATTCGTGACAGGTTACACTAAATTTCTGCGCCAACGGAAAGCATCTCGCCACTTAATGTTTATTTGAAGTATAATATAGGTGTTCGGGATTCGAAGGTTCCACTGTCGAACACAACTCTATTGGTATAAATAGTAAAAGCTCTCCATTACGACCACTAAAAGAAGGTTAATTGAGTGTTTAAAAGACAGGTGGCGGCTTAAGAAAGTTGACAGTGAAAAATATAGTTTTTACTGTCAGCTTGCTTTAATCAATCAAACTATTGTAAAACCCTAATAATTAACATAATTAAGTGGTCGTATTAGAGACGTTTTATTATTACTCAGAACAAACAAACATGTATTTCAAAACCAAAGCTTTAAAAGAAGTATGTATGTTTGATTTAAGCAAGCTTTGAGAATCGAACGCAGAAATAAAGCAGACCATTTGGGGAATGCGTTGGAACTGGAAGAATCCGACGACCATAATTATATGTCAGACTTCTATCCATTGAAGCACTATCCCCTTAAAGGAACGGTGCAAAGGAAAAAAACTGAGTGACTTACAGGTACATGTATAACCAAGCACTCAAAGAAGCCGAGTGACTTACAGACATAGTCAGGCACTCGATTGCTGCTCTTGAAAAAGAGCAGCAAACACACAGTCTAATTCACCCCGTCGGTGCAAGACCGGTGCATACAAATACAAATGACACCAAAGGCGTCAGTGATTACCCTTACGGAAATCTATTCAAAGAACGCAAGTATTGCACTTTTCAATGAAATTGGCAGAAGGGAAATTTATGACATCTTAAATAAAACATTTCTAACATTCAGCAAGTTAAAATAAATTCTGAAAGTAATACAAAAAGCTTTTAAATTCACATGGTTACGTGGACATATGTCATAATAATTAATTCTTCATTCAATCTTATACAAGCTGTGCTATCTGAATTAATTTTAATGAAAATTATAAAACGTACATCAGTCATTTTGTACTCCGTATCGCCACTGGTTCTAGATTAGCATATGAATAAAAGGTGTTAGGATTCCAGCACCCACCTCATACATGTACCACTATTCTACTTAAGTGCTGATAGCTCAGTCGGTAGTGTGGTTGACTAACAATCAAAAGGTCATAGGTTCGAGTCTCATTCGAATCAAAACTTTTTTTTTTTTTTTTTTTTTTTTTTAAAAGTCCAATTGTATTGACTTGTGGGTAAATAACGCAGATAAAGGACATGTTTAGTCTTTGTTGTTTAGAATCATTGTTGGCTATATAGCTTGTCGAATTACGTTTTGGTTCATGACTGACACACACCATTGTCTGGATGCAATGTCGTCTGCTTAAAATTGTCGTCTGCTTAAAATTGTCATCTGCTGTTTTCTCAAAGTTACGTAATGGACATTTTGACATAAAAAAAACTTAATGATGAGTGACAGACAGCTTGATTCAAGATCAGACGCCGCGTTACGCGGCGTCTGATCTGGAATCAATCTGTTTGCAAAGTTCCCTCCGATAACGACTCCCTCCAAACAACGCCCACAATTTGTGTCTCCTGTTGGGTGTATCACCTGGTTCCTCTTGTCCGTAGAATTGTGCACCTTGAAGGGGAGAAGCATGTCATAGACATGCACTGTAGATCGTAAGACCAAATCATGCATTGGTTATGTTCCGTACTGCAATCACGCTATTGCAGTCCTCAGTCATTGTGCACAGACTGGCACACTCTGCAACACTCCGTGCTGGTACCTCAAACCTTATGACACTACTATAACAGAGCTGGTTAACAAACGACTCGTCTAAGATGTTACCAATTGTTCAATAATCCTAATAATCTTTCAAATGTGTATAAGTCTTGATACCAAAGAACAGGAGCTTCGTATGGCTGTTTTAGAGATGGAGCACTGTATTCTAAAACAGTCTAAATTAAGGTCAGATGCAATTTTTTTTAAATTCTAAATAGCAAACGGATTTTTTAAATGATAAAAAACAAATGTAGTTGTGCCAAACAGTTTGGATCCTGATCCAACACTGGTAGACTACTATCAGAATGTTCAAAGTTGTTTTTATTTTAAATCAATGTTTCATTCATTTTTAAGAAAATTTGGATGGTCCATAAACTAATACCAATTAATTGAAAAGTTCCATTTGTATGTTCTTTTATCAAACTTTGTTTTTAAAGTTTCACTCAATTATCAAATTAAAATATCAAAATGTTGCTTTAGAAGTTCTTATAACTTGATAAAACATATTATAATACAACATATTTCATATTTTATTTACGAACCTATGGCATTCTTTCCTCTGGCATTTTTACCTATGGCATATTTTCCATTTTCTAATGGCATTTTTACCTCTGGCATCTTTTCCTATGGCATTTTTTCCTATGGCAATTTTTCCTCTGGCATTTTTTCCACATACCGTTTCGCCGGGGCCTTTTTACTATCCCGGAGCAGAAACTTGAACTTTGACACGAGTTACCCAGCTCAATCCGTGTCAAATAGTTTGGATCATGATCCGACATAGATAGTCTAAAATGAATACGACATTGTTTCCTATAGAATTGCATTCAGTTTCAAAGTTTTTCACACAAAACACTCAAATCAAGATTGTTTTCAGAGTAATTTCCGACACATAATTGTTGGGGGTCTGGTCTTGATCCAAACTGTTTGCAATAGAACAGAAAATATCATTTTTTCTGTGTTTTTCATACTAATATAATAATTATCTTATTCGAAACATATTTACGCATTTCCATCATATTAATCTTATATGTGTAAATCACTCCTTAAAAAGAAATTCGAAAAAAATATGTTTTAATTTAATTTTAATTTTGTTTTTTACCATTTTAGCTATCAATTAGTTTTGATCCGATTGGTTAACAGTTTGCAAATTGACGTATAGACAAATTACTTAGTCTGATCATAATTCATACTATCGTTAAATGTGGATGTACGAGTAATATACTAGTGAAAGATTCGATCGATAATGCTGATCAGGGTATAATTGATGTAGAACGCGAATGTTTAGTAACAATTTAATCAGCAGATAAACACAAATGACTTTTCAGAGGTCCCGCTGAGAATAAAAACGAGTCCGGAATCAGTGTTCCGGAGGCAGCCGAATGACAACGAAGCATTCGTGATTTCTTATCAAGGCTAAGATAATCAAGCGATTCCCGATAGTCTGTCTAACAAATCGATAATTGATCTCGTGGACCAAGGGAGATAACGGTTTACGTCTGATATACTAAAGTGAGCAAGAACGACAATCCTGTAAATATGGCCTGCATTCTGGGACATGGATACATTTTAATCTGACTCAAAATCCTTGCTACATATGTAAGCAATTGTTTTAACAAAACCTGAGGCTGATGCCGTCTACTTCCCCCTTCAAAACTATCTGTGTACAGCGGAGAAGACGTTAACCCCTTTCGCTCTCAATGACGTCATAAAGCGCATTTGCAAACAGTTTTGATCCTGATCAGACGCAGCGTCATTTCGAAATTTCACCAATCATTCTGCCTTAAATCTAACTTAGAAACGATATTGCAGACCACAATATTAAGCAGACGATAATACATGTATGTCGGTGAGGGGGTTAAAATCTGACGATAAATTGGTCATGATGGGTTAACACAAACGCAGTGCTACCTCATTGCAATAAAATGTAAAAAATGACACAACTATATATATTGCCAATCCCGAATATTGATATTTGTCAAAGTGGCAAACAGTTTAGAAACTGATCAGACGCCGGGTTACCCGTCGTCTGAGAAAGCTACAGGCTGTTTGCAAAGGAAATTATTGTTTTATCATAAACGGGTTTTTTGGGTAAGAATACTGCGGCGTCTTCTCCTCTGTGTGCTGATCGTAGAAAAGTATCCATTTATACAGTGAAGAATGTGTTATTCTTTTCCAATAAACGCGTTTACGCTAAAACTATTATTTACAATACAAACAGTTTGGAGCCAGATCAGACGCCGGTAACCCGGCGTCTGATCAGGCTCCAAACTGTTTACCACCACGATAAACATGAATTATCAGAATTGTCCAAAAGTTGTACCTTTCTACGTTTTAGTGTTTTGCGTTTGCGTACGTTTGCGTTTAAACGGGAAAGAATAACAGATTCTCCACTGTAACCAGTATCATGCTGAGCTCGACAAGGCTGCCATTTGCAAATTGTTTTGATCCAGAACAGACGCGTCTGTTCTGAATCAAAACTATACGGCACCTTATTTTCAACTTCTCTTCAGTTTACAAAACATATTTTGGTTTGAGTTTCTTCACAGACGATAATTTTATATTTGAATCAGACGACTTCTTAGCATGATAAGGGATAGACAGGGAAACTATAGACATTACGTAATGACTATTTAATAGAAGCTATGCTACAGTGGAGAAACTGTTATTCTTTCCCGTTTAAACGCAAACGTACGCAAACGCAAAGCACTAAAAAGTAGAAAAGAACAACTTTTGGACAATTCTGATAATTTTTGTTTATCTTGATGGCAAACAGTTTGGAGCCTGATCAGACGCCGGGTTACCCGGCGTCTGATCTGGCTCCAAACTGTTTGCACTGCAAATAATAGTTTTAGCGTAAACGCGTTTATTGGGAAAGAATAACAGATTCTCCACTGTATGACGTCACGAATGACGTCAGAATAACAGATTCTCCACTGTAACTGTTTGCTATGCCTACGCTAAATACAGAACAAAAGTAATGCAGAAAGCTTCTTTAAGCTTCAAATTTATTCCTCCCCTGAAGAAAATAGTTTCAATTTATACAGTCATGAATCGGTATCATAAAAAATATTTTCTATATCCTAGCAGATGATAGTTTAAGCAGGCTGAAAGTAAAGCAAAATGTGCCTTAAGGCGCATTCAGCTTTACTTTCAACCTGCTTTAAGTGGTCACCTATCTTCAAAACTAGCAACAGGTTATGGGGTAACGGGTTAAGAAGCTACTCTTCATTAAATAATGCATCGCTTCTATAGTAAAATGCCGTATAAGTGTTTTATTGTTGTATAATTAAGTATGCAGATTGGTTTCGCCATCAAAATGTAATTTAATGTTCACATTTCAGACGCGATGGGTACGAAACAGCATGGGGCGTGTAATATGAAGACCGAATGGTAAATAGTCCAACCATTTTCAAAGGACTCGTGCTGTTCAGGACAACACACAAAATGTTAAAGTTGTTTTTTGTATGCAAGAAAAAAGTTATACAGTTTATGTAATAAGCCGAAAGAGCTTTGTTCACTGTTGCCACAAGTTTGGAGTCCGATTAGACGCCGAATAACTGGTCAGGATCTAAACTGCTTTCAATTACTACTAAGTATTTGATTGTTCAAATACTTATATAGAGACTAAAGTAAAAATGCGAGAAGTTAGGCACGCAGTTTGTACAGACGTTGATAAGTCAACGTTTAAAGGATTAAAGAAAATGTATACAGTGGTGGATCAACTACAGTGTATATACATGTACAGTGGAGAATCTGTTATTCTTTCCCAATAAACGCGTTTACGCTAAAACTATTATTTGCACAGCAAACAGTTTGGAGCCAGATCAGACGCCGGGTAACCCGGCGTCTGATCAGGCTCCAAACTGTTTGCCACCAAGATAAACAAGAATTATCAGAATTGTCCAAAAGTTGTTCTTTTCTACGTTTTAGTGCTTTGCGTTTGCGTACGTTTGCGTTTAAACGGGAAAGAATAACAGATTCTCCACTGTAGCAAACATTTCCTCTTTAACCAGTCATGAATGTGCACCACAAATTTCATGTGGAGAAGCCTTCCAGCTGGCTTGTATATGGTCGGTGATTCTACCCATTTGCAGATTTGTGCCTAAAACAGTGCGTAAAATGCTTCTGCCCCCCCCCCCCCCCCATTTAACCCATTACCAGATAGCCTGTTTCTAGTTTTGAAAATAGGTGACTACTTAAAGCAGGTTGAAAGTAGAGCAGAATGCGCCATATGGCGCATTCTGCTTTACTTTCAGCCTGCTTTAAGCTATTACCTGCTAGAATAAGGAAAGTATTAAATATGATACATATTCATTACGGTATAATTTGGAACTATTTTCTTCAGCGGATGAATAAAATGCATGTGCTAAAAGTCGCTTCTATAAGGGAAAGGGTTAATAGACAAGTGCCAGTCTTATTTTCATCGTCGAAGATGCTATATATAGTCAAAAGAGCTCACTGCAGTCATCCCGACTCACCAACTTGGCAAAATGGAAATTTCAAACCGCTCCTGCTAAATGACATTGAGGTTAATGGGTCAAGTTGAGTGGGTCTAACGCTTTTTAACCCTTAGCCTGCCACTCACGACTATAGCTCCATATGCAAACAGCTTGGATCCGGATGAGACGCCGAGTAACTCGGCGTCTCATCCGGATCCAAGCTGTTTGACACTCGGACAACATTTTCAGCAATTTTGAGCAACTTTGAAGCACTTTGAAACTTGAAGCAGACGAGAAATATAGCAGACGACAATTTATTTGGCGGGCTAAGGGTTAATAATGAATCAAAATCATCCGCTTATAATATATCCTACTGAAATTCTTCGTTTTACTCATTGGTATACTAACCGGGCTATACTGTATATTGTACATTTAAAATAAGGAAAATTTTCAGGCAGACAGTTAAAGCCCTTGATCTTGTCCCCACAGTGGGGTGGCCCTGATCTGCATTAAAACTATTCGCAAAGATTGTCAAATGTCTAGGGTTTCAATGGTTAAATTTTGTCCTGGTTTCATTAACCAAAACTTTTAAAGTGCTTTGCATACAGTGGAGAATCTGTTATTCTTTCCCGTTTAAACGCAAACGTACGCAAACGCAAAGCACTAAAACGTAGAAAAGAACAACTTTTGGACAATTCTGATAATTCTTGTTTATCTTGGTGGCAAACAGTTTGGAGCCTGATCAGACGCCGGGTTACCCGGCGTCTGATCTGGCTCCAAACTGTTTGAACTGCAAATAAAAGTTTT